>OZ020190.1:68957653-69301604 GCA_963971165.1 Philopedon plagiatum
GCCTTTTCGCTGCACTAGCGAAGAAGTAAATCTTCGCATTTACATTTATTATATTACCTATAGGCCAAGAAATCTTCCATTTTTCTACTATTGTTGTACAATGGTGCATTTGTACCGTCGACGTCGAGAAAATCGACATTCGACATACTTTCGAGTATTATTGTGTTAGCAGCCAAACATTTTTGGAGCAACACTGGGTGAACTAGTTGGCGCGAGCCACTACATCTTACCCATCCTTTCCGATCATTTTGGATATAAGGACTCTCTTTGATTCTGGTCAAATCGTGGTCTGTTCTTCAGCCACCCTGGGTGTAAGCCTGCCCGCTGATGGGTAAGGGCCCAGAAATCGATAGCAGGAGGTCACCCAGACCAGAATCAAAGATAGTACTCATTATTTTTATTTTTCATTCACGGCCTTTTCGCTGCACTAGCGAAGAAGTAAATCTTCGCAATTACATTTATTATATTACCTATAGGCCAAGAAATCTTCCATTTTTCTACTATTGTTGTACAATGGTGCATTTGTACCGTCGACGTCGAGAAAATCGACATTCGACATACTTTCGAGTATTATTGTGTTAGCAGCCAAACATTTTTGGAGCAACACTGGGTGAACTAGTTGGCGCGAGCCACTACATCTTACCCATCCTTTCCGATCATTTTGGATATAAGGACTCTCTTTGATTCTGGTCAAATCGTGGTCTGTTCTTCAGCCACCCTGGGTGTAAGCCTGCCCGCTGATGGGTAAGGGCCCAGAAATCGATAGCAGGAGGTCACCCAGACCAGAATCAAAGATAGTACTCATTATTTTTATTTTTCATTCACGGCCTTTTCGCTGCACTAGCGAAGAAGTAAATCTTCGCATTTACATTTATTATATTACCTATAGGCCAAGAAATCTTCCATTTTTCTACTATATATATATATATATATATATATATATATATATATATATATATATATATATATATATATATATATATATATATATACCGGGTGCCCACGAGGTTACTGGCCAGCTCGTTATTTTGTTAAGAAATAATATTTCGATTTGAGATTTTGGGAACTTGTATGGTTGCTTTGGATGCAGATTTTGAGTGCTCGAACATCTGACTATCGTTTCCGGTTCAACCGGAAATACAGCCAACTTTGTTATTTTAAACGAAACACCCTGTATATTTTTTCAAATTTGGATTCTACGTAAAATTCTAATTATTAAACATGTATCATACCCCATACCTATCTTTAACAGTTTTCAAGAAAATGGCGTTTGAAAATGTCAAAAGAGCCGCAAACTATACTGTTTTAACATAAAACAAATGAATATGCGAAAAGTTTAATATATTATTCTTACTTCTTTTTAGGGGCCTTGTATGCTTGTGTCATGACAATCTCACTTCCGGTGCAACCGGAAGTGCTACAAAATATGACATTCAGGCACAAATTACTTCAATAATTTCAATTGAACGGCCTACTTTAAACCCTAAATTGTAATTTATCTGACTTTTCTCTATAATTTTTGTATACACCATCCCAGGTCTAAAGTTCATAGTTCTTGAGATATAGACAGCTAAAAATTTAGATGCATTCCAAATTTCAATCTTGCTAATTTTATCTAGGCGGCTATGGAGATCATTTGCATTAAGAAAATGTAGGAAGGATACACATAATTAATAATATCAGAGTAGTGCTTGAAGTAATAATTTTATTAGGTTTTTATTTTAAAAAATAAGAAATTAGCCATAAATTAAGTGTTCGCATTGTTGACCGTTTTCTCTCAGACGAGCTCTTTGAAATTCCCTGAGCACGTTGTTCATTTGTTTTGGGGGTGATATTATTAACAGAAAAGTGTCTTGTATCCATAGCCATCTTGATTAAATAATTGGAAATTGACATGGTTATGATCATGAAGCAGTTCAAGCGACAATAAATGATCTCCATAGCCGCCTAGATAAAATTAGAAAGATTGAAATTTGGAATGCATCTAAATTTTTAGCTGTCCATATCTCAAGAACTATCAACTTTAGACCTGGGATGGTATATTCAAAAATTATAGAGAAAAGTCAGACAAATTAGAATTTAGAGTTTAAAGTAGGTCGTTCAATTGAAATTATTGAAGTAATTTGTGCCTGAATGTCATATTTTGTAGCACTTCCGGTCGCACCGGAAGTGAGATTGTCATGACACAAGCATACAAGGCCCCTAAAAAGAAGTAAGAATAATATATTAAACTTTCCGCATATTCATTTGTTTTATGTTAAAACAGTATAGTTTGCCGCTCTTTCGACATTTTCAAACGTCATTTTCTCGAAAACTGTTAAAGATAGGTATGGGGTACGATACATGTTTTATAATTAGAATTTTACGTAGAATCCAAATTTTAAAAAATATACAGGGGGTTTCGTTTAAAATAACAAAGTTGACTGTATTTCCGGTTGAACCGGAAACGATGGTCAGATGTTCGAGCACTCAAAATCTGCATCTAAAGCAACCATACGAGTTCCCAAAATTTCAAATCGAAATATTATTTCTTAACAAAATAACGAGCTGGCCAGTAAACTCGTGGGCACCCGGTATATATATATATATATATATATATATATATATATATATATATATATATATATATATATATATATATATGTATATATATTTCATTTCATTTATTTATTTCATGATACAGTACATATAGCTTTCACACGTCAACAAATACATATAAAGTAGTAATAAATAACAGTAGTCACTAATTTAAAATGCAAGTAAATAAAATTTCACATACACTAACATGAAGGACATTTTAGCTGGAATTTGTTTAAAGCAAAAAACTTAAAAACTCATCAAATGAATAAAATACATTTTTCAATAAAACATTTTTTACTTCCGTATGAAAAGATTCCAAGGGCAGTTCTTTCATTCTTTGTGGCAGAACATTAAAAAATTGTATTGTCCAATAACCAGTACCGTCTTGACACCTTTCCAGTCGCCAGTAGAGAGGCACCAAGTTGCTTTTCCCGCGGGTGTTGTGATCATGAATGTCTTTATGTCTTCGAAAGCTAGTATTTTTCTTAATGAACAGCAAGCTCTCCAATATATACAGCGATGGCACAGTAAGGATTCCAAGGGAAGCAAATGCCTCCCTGCAATCATCCCTATAACCCATCACTCTCACTGCTCTCCTCTGTATGGCAAATAGCCTACGTGCCCCCGCCGAGTGTCCCCACGCAAATATTGCATATGCGACATGCGACTGAAAGATGGAAAAGTATGCTGTTCTCAAGATAGGTTGAGAGACACAAGTCGAGAGGTTTCTGATAACATATAAGCCCCTGGCTAGCTTCCTGGCCACCCCATTAATTTGAGGGTCCCACTGCAACCTCGTGTCCAAGGTAACACCCAAGAACCCCGCTTCCTGCACACAGTCATCACCATCACCTATCCTACGCATTGCAAAATCCATTCTTTTGGTTCTGTCCCTATTAAGAAGGAGCTTGTTCGAGCAAAACCACTGCTCGGCCACAGCCTGCGCCGCCACGGACCCAGCACGCGCTCTCTCCAAAGTCTCACCAACACAGCAGAGCGTATATATATATATATATATATATATATATATATATATATATATATATATATATATATATATATATATAGATATATATATATATATATATATATATATATATATATATATATATATATATATATATATATATATATGAAGAAATATAGATCCGGGAGTACATCCGTTCGTTTGTTAAATTCCTATTGGAATCTGGCAGAACCCAGAAAACATTTTATTTATGTAAAAGTAACGAATTTCTACTTCAAGATATTTCAACATCTACGTCAAAAAAGGTGTATTATTTTGAGCCAATCTTCAAAATCTGACTTTTTTCCGATGTGACACGATTTTTATCCGAACAAACCGTTGTTAGTGTCATCAATTACTATATTCTCTTTCTACAATCCGCTGTTATTGTATAATCTCCATGATTTCTTAATTTATAAATGATTTTTATAATATTAAAATTTCCCTTTTCTTTTTAAACTTGTAGAAAAATAACATAAATAAATTAAAAATGCAAAACTTGTCTTATTCCCAAATTGACAATTTAAACCCTTGACTGTCAACTTAAACCGGTCCGCCATAGTGAATCTCGCCGTTAGAGTTTTTCCTCTTTATTATATTTAAATTTTAATACACATGTGTGTGTACGTTAATGGCACTGGTTAAGACCTATATATATATATATATATATATATATATATATATATATATATATATATATATATATATATATATATATATATATATATATATATATATATATATATATATATATATACATATATACATACATACATACATATATACATATATATATATATATATATATATATATATATATATATATATATATATATATATATATATATATATATATATATATATATATATGTATGTATGTATGTATGTATACAGGATGTTTCATTAAGAGTGATGAGGTACCATATCTCAGGAATTGATACTCCAGGAGCTTTGGAAAAAAAATCCTAACAAGTAAAGTAGCCAAGAGAAATTGCTGGAAATAATTTTTAAGTTCCTAGCTCTGCCGCTAGGGGGCGTAATTGCTGTGGTCAAGTAAAAAAAGACATTTTTCTGGAAAATATCCCTATAAAAGCTATCAAAAAAATATCACACTGATAATTCTACTAGAATTTTACATCTTTTTGGTTTAACACTTTTTGCTGTAAGATGTAAAATTAGTTCGGAAGAGGAGAGGGAAGGTCTACTGATAAAAGTGTCCATAACTTTGGTTTCACTCAACCGAATTTGATGAACTTGGTGTCGTTTAAGAAAGGAAGGCTTGCTAATTTAAATAAAATAATGGCTGTGTTACATTGATTTTCGCGGCACTCGCTAGAGGACGTTATTTGAGAAACTCTTTGTTTTTTCCAATTTTTCTCCAAAATTTTAAATAGAATGACATAGTTATTATATCATAATCGAAAAGTAGAATAAATTTACAAGAAAAAATGTAAAAAATTCGATTCGATATCTTCATTAGTTTCGGAGTTATAGCCAAAAGAATAATTAATATCATGTTAATTGAAAAAAGCAATTGTTTTTATAGGTCCGTGGTCAAGCGTGCCATGGAAAATAAAAAAAATATTTTAAACATTTTTGATTAAGTGTTTTTTCACTTTTTACTCCGTTACTATTGCCTTTAATTTACTAACCTGACGTATTATTAAAAAATTACCTAGTAAGCCATGAAACAAAATCGGCAGGTTGTCAGGGAAACAAACAAATTGAAATGTCACTTTAATCAATCTTTGATAAGTATCTCTCAAGATTTTATCTTGGATTTTCTGTGAATTTTGAGTTCATTGTTATTCAACTTTTGTGCAGCATCTTTCAAAAATGGCATATACCAACGCCGAGGCTTACGATATGCTTGCCGTATATTTTCAGTGTTTTGAAAATGCTCCTCTTGCGGAACGTGAATATGCTGTCAGGTATCCTGAGCGAAGACCCCATAGTAGAAATGTGTTTCGGCGGTTGGCAATACGTCTTAGAACAACGGGTAGTGTACGTCCCATTCCAGTGCCCATCAGGAGACGTCCAGTAAGGAATGAAGGCAATATTATAAACGTTCTCGCGTACGTGCAACTGGATCCGCACTTGAGTACCAGAAACATTTCTTTAGACTTAGGTATAAGTTGCACTACAGTGTTCCGAATTTTAAAGGATTTTAAGCTGCATCCCTATCACGTTGTTTTACACCAGGCCCTTTCAGATACTGATTTTGACAGGCGGCGGGGATTATTGTTATTGGTTAAGAGGTATGTGCAACGGAAATCGCCAGTTCCTCTCCTTGATTTTATGGACAGATGAAGCAACTTTTACTAATTGTGGTAGAGTCAATTTGCACAATATGCACTACTGGTCAGAAACAAATCCTCATTGGATGCGGGTTGATCACCAAAACAGGTGGAGTATCAACGTGTGGTGCGGAATTTTAGGAAACAGAATTATCGGACCGTTTTTCTTTCATGGCCACCTAAATGGCGACTCATACTTAAACTTTTTACGAAATGACGTGCCTATCCTTTTAGAAGATGTGCCTCTTGATATAAGAAGATCCCTATGGTATCAACATGATGGACGCCCGGCACACTTTTCTGAAAGAGTCCGTGACTTTTTAGACGCTAGTTACCCAAATCGCTGGATTCGAAGGGGTAGTTTGTTTCCGTGGCCACCTAGATCCCCCGATTTAACCGTGCTAGATTTTTACTTGTGGGGAAGACTAAAAGAGATTGTTTATCAAACACGACCAACCACACGGGAGAATATGATTGAGAGAATTCAAAATGCCATAACTACGATTTCACGAGCTGAAATTGAAACTGCCGTTTCCAGCACTAGAGAAAAATGTAATAGTTGCATTTTGCAAAACGGTGGTCATTTTGAACATTTATAAAGTATCTGTTTGTTGTTTGTTTAACAAGATTTCTATGGCTTGATAAAGAACGTGACGGTAGTTGTGGTTTTTATTGTTGTTTTGGCCCGTTGGCCTTTAAACACGCTTCAAATCTTGCGTTTCGCATGGTTTGGATCAGTCCTAAGCCTAAATAAAGTGTGAAGGAAGGTAAACAAAAACAAAACAACAAATAAAAATCATGAGTGTGAAATAATAAAATCAGTTTAAAAATGAAATAAAAAGAGAAAAACACACTTAATAAAAAGTTTAAAATATTTTTTTTATTTTCCATGGCACGCTTGACCACGGACCTATAAAAACAATTGCTTTTTTCAATTAACATGATATTAATTATTCTTTTGGCTATAACTCCGAAACTAATGAAGATATCGAATCGAATTTTTTACATTTTTTCTTGCAAATTTATTCTACTTTTCGATTATGATATAATAACTATGTCATTCCATTTAAAATTTTGGAGAAAAATTGGAAAAACAAAGAGTTTCTCAAATAACGCCCTCTAGCGAGTGCCGCGAAAATCAATGTAACACAGCCATTATTTTATTTAAATTAGCAAGCCTTCCTTTCTTAAACGAGACCAAGTTCATCAAATTCGGTTTAGTCAAACCAAAGTTATGGACACTTTTATCAGTAGACTTTCCCCCTCCTCTTCCGAACTAATTTTACATCTTACAGCAAAAAGTGTTAAACCAAAAAGATGTAAAATTCTAGTAGAATTATCAGTGTAATATTTTTTTGATAGCTTTTATAGGGATATTTTCCAGAAAAATGTCTTTTTTTACTTGACCACAGCAATTACGCCCCCTAGCGGCAGAGCTAGGAACTTAAAAATTATTTCTCTTGGCCACTTTACTTGTTAGGATTTTTTTTCCAAAGCTCCTGGAGTATCAATTCCTGAGATATGGTATCTCATCACCCTTAATGAAACACCCTGTATATATATATATATATATATATATATATATATATATATATATATATATATATATATATATATATATATATATATAATATCAGTAGGATAACGACCGTTATAATAAAACTTGCAAAATAACGGGATATCGGTCAATAAAATAGTATATTAGCTACTCTTTTACATATACCAAGCTTTCGTAACTATTTGGTTACTTCGTCAGGGCTAAAATTATAAATTATTAGGAACGATAAACATATTTTTATAATGTTGATATTTTACCAATGCGGTGAGTTATATGTTCCTTATTAAAAAATTATTGTTATCAGTAGATATCATATAAAAGTTTGTATAAAATAAAAATTTTATGTTGCTTGAATTAAGATATTAGTAAGTAAGTCAGTTTTAAGATTGATGGAATTTCCATGTTTATATATTAAAAATAGAACTGCAATGTCAAAACATTGTATAGAAACAGGACATCATCCAAATTATAATAATTTAAAAATTTTACATATCGAACCTAACATACAAAAAAGACTTTTTCTAGAAATGGCTGAAATATATAAACATGGAAATTCCATCAATCTTAAAACTGACATTAACGATTTAAGCATAATTTACTCATACCTTTTATCTTTAGAACACTAATTTAACTATATATTTATATTAAAAAATTTTAAATACCTGATTTATACCTTTACACCTTAAAAGAAATACCAAAAATTATTTATGTCAAATTGATAACTTTTATAAGAAAAGTCAGAAGTGACAACATTTTACAATTTTCTATTAAGGATTCATACCATTTTACTAATATCTTAATTCAAGCAACATAAAATTTTTATTTTATACAAACTTTTATATATGATATCTACTGATAACAATAATTTTTTAATAAGGAACAGATAACTCACCGCATTGGTAAAATATCAACATTATAAAAATATGTTTATCGTTCCTAATAATTTATAATTTTAGCCCTGACGAAGTAACCAAATAGTTACGAAAGCTTGGTATGTAAAAGAGTAGCTAATATACTATTTTATTGACCGATATCCCGTTATTTTGCAAGTTATATATATATATATATATATATATATATATATATATATATATATATATATATGTATATATATATATATATATATATATATATATATATATATATATATATATATATATATATATATATATATATATATATACAGGGTGTTATGGAAATCATTTAATATATTGGAATGGGTGACTCCTGGGGTAGTCTACAGACATATCCAATACTTTTTTTTTCTTAAATCGAACATTTTTAAAATTTTCAAAAATACCCTAAAATCCGTCAATATTCGACGCACCTGGCTGAACGTACACAAGGCGCTTGACGGAAATTTGCGCGCGAAAAACTTTAAACAATTGAATTTTTTGAAACGTTGCCAGACATTTCTGTTTTTAAGCGTAATTTAAGACAAGTTAAAAAAAATTTGAACCTTTCCTAAGAAAAAACAAAAAAAAATAGTAAAAAGGCACTGTGAAATCAGTCCTTTTTGTCAGTAGCCTTAGTTTTAAGTAATATTTAAGACACCCTATATTACATTATTAATGATATAAGTTATTCCTACTAGCTTAAACTTTCTGCCAAGGAAAAGTTAAAAATCAAAACGAAAATACTAATTGGGCACAACTACATAGTACTTACTTCAAAAGTATAACCAGATCCGCTAAATTAGTTTTGCTCCGGCAAACGTTACCATAATACGTAAATATTATTAGTGTTTTAAATTAAATTTAGTTTTTAACCCTATTACGCTACTCACTCAAAGAAACTAGATAAAACTGATCAAAATATTGGTTAACAACGGATCGACGAAGACCATTTTCTAGGTAGTGAAAAGAAATTACATTATTTAAAACTTTAAACGAAAAAAAAATTGAAACATTCATTGTGTGGCTTGTGTGCTGTTGAAAAACTTAAATAAATATGGCGCACGGGCACGGCTCTTTGATGACATTAAGAAATCCTTCTGTTTCGATCTCCCTTCCCTTCATCATGAAACATGATCATGTCTCTTTGTCACTTCCAGTACTTGATAAAGTAGGTGGCCCTGATTTGGCGCGAAAATTTAAAATAGAACGCCTGTTTGTATTATTGCCTTTGAAACACTAGAGTTAAATGCTAAGCCCATATATCGAAAAAGAGGAAAAAGGCGTCATCGATTTTAAGAAAGGAAGAAGAATTAACCATTAACCATACTTTTTCGTTTGATTCCGATTGTCGTGTTTATTTTCTAAACAGTTATAGATTAATATAGATTATTACCATGATATACGAGGATTATTAGTATTATTACTAAAAATTATGCAGTGAATATCCAAAACAGAAGGTGTGTTAATTTCGTGGAAGGGGAAGTTGAGGCACTCGTGGAGTTTGTCGAAAAATACAAAGAAATTTTAGAGAACAAGAGAGCTGATGCTGTTACGGCCAAAGAAAAAGATAATATGTGGGAGTAGATAGCTGCCGAATGGGTAGCTGAGGGCTATGTGGAACGCACAAGTAAGCAGCTACGGGAAAAATGGAAAAACTACAAGAAGGAAGTTAAAAAAAAATTCTGAAGAAAAGCAAGAGACATATAGGACTTGCGGTGGATATTGACTTTCAGTTATTTTTTTCCTACTCATTAGTGCCATTATAAGTCATTTTTATAGTGCGTTTATTATAAGAGTGGTCTTCATAAAAGTAGTATAAAATAGTTACAATTTTACATTTAATTTTAGAAACACCTACACCTATCATTTCATGCTTGTTATTAAACTAGATCACCATACACTGGCTATGCTACATATGACGTCACTTCGAGGGAAAATCCTAAATTGACTAGACGCTTGCACCCCTTGTACCTACATAAGTACAGGTCAGTTTCTGGTCGGGTAGTGTATTGGGTTGACGTTTATTAAAATATTACAGGTCATTTTATTGTCGGGTAGTATGTTGAGTTGACGTTTATTAAAATATTATTGTCATTTCATTTGCCCAGGTAAGCCCTAGTCAATTTAAAATTTTCCCTGGAAGTGACGTCATAACGTAGCATACCGTTGTAAGTGTATTGTGAACTAGATATAATGGCTAGTAAAACCTAGGTCACGACCAGTGGCGTATGGTGAAATTTCAAAGTTGTATATCTCTGTTCCTAATTCCTAGAGGTTTTAATAGTGTGCCCACTGGGAAGGTTCTGGTAAACTCAAGCAAAAATTCAACTTTTTTTTCGCAAATTCAAAACGTTTTTTTTTTCTTTACAAAAACATTCCCAGTGGGCTCACTATTAAAACCAATAAAAATTGGGACCGGTCCTGAACGTAGGAAGAGAGATATATACAACTTTGAAATTTCACCATATGCCACTGGTCACTACCATCACTATAGTTGTGCCCTTAAACAAATTTATATACGGGGTGCCCATTTTAAGTTTTAACCACTAGTGTATAGTTGGAAGCTCTCCACTTTTCATTTTGCCCCCCCCCCCCCTCTTTGATGGCGCCCCTTGTTTGCATTATTTTATATATTTTTAGCATTTTTGCAACAATTCTTCCAAAATTTTCGTCTGCGGCGCATATTTCTGTAATCTTATTTTTCTGCTTTCAATTTATAATTTTTTTATCAATACGATCACTTTTTGCTGCCCCCATTATAGCCTGCCCCCCCCCCCCTAGAAGCTGGCCACGCTACTGAAAAATATACCCACTCAATAATGATATCAGTTGAAATAAACACCCTGGCCCGGTATATATGTATCTTATTTTATATAGGTACCTACTATTATTTTTTAATTTGTTTACTTTCCTTAATAATAATCTACTTATACATATAATAAAAACTGTCTTATGTAAATAAATACTGTATATTTTTTTCTGTGTACCTGCCTGTAGCTTCAGTCTTAGGAAAGTAAATTCAAATTGGATATACTGTGTACGTGGTAATATGTACAGGGATATCCAAATAAAAGTGAACAGGCCTTATAACTTTTTTATTTTTAAAAATGAGAAAAAATGTTAAATATGAAAGCTTTGGGGATTTTTATGAATCATTCATATATCTTATCAGCAAAACAATTGAGTATCGAATAAAAGAAATATAGTATAAAACATTGATTTTCTCACTTATTTTAAATTGGATGGTATGATTTTTATCATATTTTTGGATTTTTTTTATCCGATGCTCAATTATTTTGCTGATAAGATATATGCATGATCTATAAAAATCCCCAAAGCTTTCATATTTAACATTTTTTTCCATCTTTAAAAATAAAAAAGTTATATGCCTGTTCACTTTTATTTAGATATCCCTATACAATCGTGGTTTAAAACAGTTTAATTTTCTATTCAAATTCATTTATTCATGCTATTACAAATAAATTGTTTACACACGTCAAGTACAGATAAAATAATTTTCATATTTAGACAATAATAAAAACATTCTGACAATACAATGCATTAAAATTTATAAATCGAAATGAACACATTAAAAAATCTAAATAAAAATATTAAAATATATTACAACTATAATCTAAGTACTGTTTTGTGATGTAAAAAGCATGTTTTATTAGGAACTGTTTCACCTTCATTTTAAACTGCTGAGTAGAGAGCTCTTTAACATTTTGGGGTAACTTAGTAAACAGTTTTATTGCATAATATTCTGGTCGAGCCTGACATTTACCCAACCTGCAGTGTTGTGGAACGTAGTTGGTCTTATTCCTAGTGTCATGGTCATGTATGTCTTGGTAAGACAGTAGGTCATCCTTTTCTTTGATGTAGAGGAAACTTTGCAGGATGTAAGCCGAAGGAACGGTAAGAACTCCCAACTGAACAAAGGCATTCCCACAATCCTCCCTGTACCCTAAGCCTGCCATGATTCTGACTGCCTTTTTGCTGGAGACCAAAGACTCTTGTGCATGAGGTGACCGTCCCCATGCGATAATGTCATATGTCATAACACTATGGAAAATTCCATGATATGCTGTTCTCAGGGTATTTATTGAAACACATTCACTCAAATTTTGTAAAACAAATACACTACTTCCAAGTCTTTTACAAACATTAGCTACATGAACATCCCATTTCAGCTTCCTATCTAGGTATAGCCCTAGAAACTTGACAGATGCAGCTGTTCCACCACCACGTGACTGACTTTGTGATGTAGATGCGCTGACAACATAATCCAGCAGGCTCAGCGGATCTATTTCTTCCTGTTCCAGCCAATGTTCTGTTAAACATAAGACTCCCAGGTCACAATCAGCAATGGCAGCCTCGAGCTCGTGAAGCTTGTTTTTCACAGAGCGGACATTGTAATGTAGCAGTTTTATACATGACGATTTGCTACCACCAGGCTTCGCCCCTGTTGAGGTTGTAACCTTGTTAGGTTTAAAAAACTGTTTACTTGAATACCAACTGGCTAAACATTTTTGTCAAGAATGACAGATTTTTTATCCGTGGGCACACCAATTTTAAAAGAACTATATTTCTGCTTCCACTTTGTTTTTATCCGTTCGCATTCACAGTCGATGTTATAATTTAATTTTAGGTATTTTCCAATATCCTCAGGTTTTGTGTCATTGTCATTAGACAATCCTGATACAAATTACCAAGAATAGCTACCTGATGAAGCGGCTTTCAAGGTGGTTGCATCCTCTGTTTGCCTTCGATTGAGTTTGGTCTGTTTTGGGTCCACTTGTTTCTTTTATTTTTTACTGTAAGCTTCTGTTTGTTTTTGTTCAACTTCGTTGAAAGCATAGAAAAATCAAAGAAAATAAAAGGGTTTGATTGAAGGGGTTGAAAGTAGGGTTAATGCCACTGTCATTTTCTTCTTTTTTCTTGGGATGGCTTGCAGTCACGCTAGACTGTTGTTGTGGTCCTTATGGCAAGTCGTTTTGTTCGATGCCAATTTCTGCTTCTTTTGTTTCTTTCGCAGCTAATTTCACGGAATTTTTGGTTTTACGGCTTTTTTTATTAGGTTAGAATTTTCGAAATTTTCTATATTCTTTTCCAAGTAAGCATTTTTTTCTTTAAGAAGTTTATTGTTTTCTTGAAGAATTTCATTTTTACTCTTTAGTTCGTCCACTAAAGTCTTTAAATACATAATTTCGATATACTTCTCTGGTTTGGGAATGTCATCACTTTGTTTACATTCCTTACACATTAATCCAGTTTTGTAACTTATTATTATAAGTATATTAAGTATATTAACTTTATTATTTAGTGAAAAAGAATGTTTCCAGTGCTATAAGGATAACACTGGACATTTGTGGCTATTAGTTAGTGAGGAAGAAAGTTTCCACTTCCAGTGCTAATAAGTACGTTTAGTTGAAGATTATTATTTTACACTTCACTTGAAGAGCAGTTCTCTGTATTGTTTTGTGTTGTAATATTTTAGCTCTTTGAAATTAGTGTTACTAGGAGTTCTTTCTTTAAAGGTAACAAAAATATTAGGTTTTCAAACTTGATTCATAGAAATATGGTAAAAAAATTTGGCAACGCCTGACTTCGAAACAAAAAAATTTTTTTCTGTAACTGACATTTCTTGCTGTTTTTTATATGGCCATGTATTTATGACAGTGGCGCGCAGGTACTAAAAAATTTTTTTTCGAGGGCCGATATTTACCTTTTTTAATAGTGAAACACCATTTATGAATATTTTTATTCAATCTGAATTCATATCAGGAGTTACCCATTCCAATATATTAAATGATTTCCATAACACCCTGTATATATATATATATATATATATATATATATATATATATATATATATATATATATATACATATATATATATATATATATATATATATATATATATATATATATATATATATATATATATATATATATATATATATATATATATATATATATATAGAGAAGGGTAGTCGTTGCTGACTAGTTAAGGAGTAAACTAGTAAATATTGGGGTATGCAGCAAATGAAAGTGTACTCTTTAAAGTTTAGTCCGAGCTTTCGGAAATTTTTATTTCCATCATCAGGGAATAACTTTGTTGAGGTTGGTCATCAAGATATCAATTGTAGAACTGAACATTGTCAAGACAAAAAGCCGTAATTTGGGTCCAAAACATTAAAACAAGTTAAAATTAATTATTACAGAACACACAAACACTGATAAAATTGCTTAATTATTAGGAAAAGAGGCATTAGTTATATAAAATATTGTTTGAGTTTAATCTTCGGTTTCATTTTGAATACTGTCCAGGAATAACGTCATTCCTTGACGAACAACTCACAAATATTTTTAGATCATGTAATAGCACAGATTCCAAGGAAGCCTGAAGAAGCACAATATTGATGATATATGTGCGAAACGCGAATTTTTAAATTTTATGTTTGTTTTCACAAAATAACCTCGACAAAAAAATATTGTGTATGGCCAAAGAATAATGGAGAAAATAATATATATATATATATATATATATATATATATATATATATATATATATATATATATATATATATATATATATATATATATATATATATATATATATATATATATATATATATATACATGTTACGGTTAATTTGGATACTTGGCTAGTTTACAAACTAACCAGCTAGTTTGCAAACTAACTAAAGACACTGTTATTTTGAAGGAATCAGCCATTTCCCACAAGATAGCAGATGGTTTATAAACCAGCTGGTTAGTATGCAAACTATCGATTTGCTTCAGTTAAGATGAGGATTTTATTGAGGTTACCTTAACCTAAAAATTATGTTTTGTTTGTTGTCCAGAAAATCTAGCGAACGGTGGATCGGAGGGCACCCTAAGGTCGGAACAGGGTTAGCACCTGGTTAGGGGCCCTGGCCAGTCTCTTTCCTCGCAGGCCAAGAGGGATCGGTGCGAAAAAATCCACTATTGTTCCTTATGTACAGATTTTTCATTATTGCTTTTATATTAACTAGATATTTTATATAGTTTGTATACTATCCAATTGTCTCTAGTTAATACGATTACTACAACTATCCGAGTTGCCTAAAATAGCTAGTTTACTGGCTAATTTGAACACTACCCCTACCGTTACATTTGCACCTTACCGTATCGTATTTTTGACACAAGAGTCTAGGGCTAGGGGATAGGTACTACTTTTTATCCCGAGCGCATGCGCAGAGGAAGGAACAATAGTGGATTTTTTTGCACCGATCCCTCTTCGCCTGCGAGGAAAGAGACTGGCCAGGGCCCCTAACCAGGTGCTCACCCTGTTCCGACCTTAGGGTGCCCTCCGATCCACCGTTCGCTAGATTTTCTGGACAACAAACAAAACATAATTTTTAGGTTAAGGTAACCTCAATAAAATCCTCATCTTAACTGAAGCAAATCGATAGTTTGCATACTAACCAGCTAGTTTATAAACCATCTGCTATTTTGTGGGAAATGGCTGATTCCTTCAAAATAACAGTGTCTTTAGTTAGTTTGCAAACTAGCTGGTTAGTTTGTAAACCAGCGAAGTATCCAAATTAACCGTAACATATATATATATATATATATATATATATATATATATATATATATATATATATATATATATATATATATATATATATAGATTATTGTTGGTAAACCTAGCATGTTGTTACCTCCGAAAAGCGGCAACGTTGTACTATTAGGCGACGGTTATTCTTAATATGTCTTGCCTAGATTTCTTAGGCAACACATATTACGCATCCTACATTATTTTGAGGAAAAAATATATTGAGAAGAAATTATTGTTACTGCAGTTTGTATTCGTATGTGAGAAGTAAAAAATTTAATACCGGAATTCACTAAAGATGTGTAGGACTTAGTACTAATGATCTCCTGGTTAATCATTGTTTTAACTTGTTGTAACTCCTCATTAAAACAAGAGCTAGTCAGTTTAACAAAGCGTTATATTTCTTAAGAAATAAAAATGAATAATAAAGTATAAAGTAATTATTGTACACTTATATTTTGGAAAGATCCAGAACACATTTTATTTATGTAAAAGTAACGAATTTCTACTTCAAGATATTTCAGCATCTACGTCAAAAAAGGTGTATTATTTTGAGCCAATCTTCAGCAAATTCCAGGTTTTTTTTGTGAATTATCTGAAACCTGTAACAAAGGAAATCGGAGCTGATATTGCCGCGTTAGGGGTCGTCAGGGGGTAGGTGAATTATGTTGCGGTTTACCAAAAACACTTATATTTAACATTAATGATAACAAACCTAATATTAATATCACAAGATTTAGGGCCTTAACATACATGTTCACATCCAGGACTATTAGTTGTAGGGCTAGCATCTTACCGGGCGTTAGGGTAGCTACTTAACTCATCTGACGCTCATGGCATCGGTGTCAAACGGCACCGATGGATCCGTCATACTGATACTAATATGCAACTACGGACGCACTACTACGGATCCCCTTGCATCCCGCAGACCTGCTATTTATATGAATCCCGCAAGAACAGTTTATACATACAGTACAAACAGGTCAGGGTTTATAAAATAAAGGCGAGGCCAGCGATATGCAATTTCAGTACGTAGAGTGGTTTCCGAAATGTTAAATAAATAATATAGAAAATGTGTAGAAATTTGGAAAAAATGACGAATATATGGGAAAAAATGACATTTCCCCCGCGCCTGTAAAACTAGCCCCTAGCTTTAGAAATTTACATATTACATATCTACAAAATATCACACATTTACAAAAAACAAATATACAAAAAGGAGGTAAACAAAATATACAATAAGCAAACATAAATACAATATTAATAAACAAACGATTGGGAGCTCGCAGGCTCAGTACATTCCGTATTTATCAAGATGAAGTGAAGAATGGTAGAACTAGCTTAAATGAATGA
Source organism: Philopedon plagiatum (assembly GCA_963971165.1). Classification (NCBI taxonomy): domain Eukaryota; kingdom Metazoa; phylum Arthropoda; class Insecta; order Coleoptera; family Curculionidae; genus Philopedon; species Philopedon plagiatum. The sequence continues at coordinate 68,974,947 of OZ020190.1, forward strand.
TAAAAAATGGTTACTGTCCTGGTAGCCTGACTCATATTAATTTACACAATTTAAAAAGTTCTATTATTAGGGAGTTCCAACACGTTACTTCGAATAGCCTACATACCGACAAAACCCGACACATCCTAGGTGCCACACTTCTCGTTGAGACGCAGCAGTCACGGTTCCTGTGTCCTGGGGGTGGGATCGGCTAGTTTTGTTGCCGACTCCCAATGCAGCCGGGGTCTCCCTCCTCCCAAGAGTTCGGCCACCCGGACTTTGGGTGTACCAAGCCGTTAGTGACGGGAACTTTGCTGGGCTGATCCTGAGGCTAGTTGAGGTCAACCAGCGCTGCAAGTTCCTCAGGTCCTCAGGTTCCTCCGTGTCACCACGGCTCGTTGTGCAGCAGTTTTGATTGGGTGGGGATGGCCAGGCTGGCTTGACATGGCGGACCGTGCGTGGTTGATGCATGATGATGGCTTTGGGTTTTTGGTGTGTCTGTGGCTCTCGATCCAGGTCGTGTGGTCTCCCAATGGTACATGGAAAACAAAAAAGACTACCGGCAGTTAAAAGGGAAAAACAGTTTATAAATAATGAAAAATAATGAAAACCTACATAATATTACGATGTTTAAGTAGAAGTAGACATACTACAAACATTCACCCGGTTTTTACATAAGACTTCTATTGGTGTCTAAGTATTACCTTTTTGGAGACAGTGAGACATAGGTTTCTAATTCATCAGGGGAAAACAAAATTGTACACATTTACATAACAATTTAAAACCCAAATATAGCGTAATCACGATTGGAAATATTTACCATATATACCATCCTATTTATTCATCATTAAAGTCACATAAACTTCAAATACTACTTGCATAAAACTCTTAATATTTCACATAGGCAGACATTCAACCCTGTATGGGGGTCGTCTTCCATGTCTCCCTACTCACATAATGACTCTTAGTAATTTAAATAACGGTATACATACCACCATCGAGTAGGCGAACATTCAGCTCTATGCTCAGATCCATCTTCCATGTTCCCCTACTCGGAAAACATATTAAGACTTTTAGTCATAAATAAAATAAATAATCATATACATAACACATGTCACCATCAAATAGGCGGACATTCAACTCCGTGTTCAAAGTCGTCTTCCATGTCCCCCTATTTGGAAAACATATGACTTTTAGTCATATGAACAAATAAACCCATAATTACAAAATGCATATGGTAAGCATTATTGTGCGCTATATTTAAATTTACTTAATAATAATAATCGACTTTAAAAAAGTTGGATTTAAAAAAAAATCTGACCCTGATTTATTTTTTAATATCTCAGTCATGTCATGAAATATACCCTTGTTTTTGTTTAAATTATTTTTATTAGATACCGTATACATAATTTAACAAAACTACCTGGGTGAATGAATGGTTTTAAATATGTGTTGTTTACATTGACAAGTTTTATCTTTCTGCTGTATTGCTGATATAAGAAAAAAATTAAATAAAAATAATGGACTGTCTACCTCTAAATTAACGTTTTATTTATAATGAACTTAATAATATTTCTACCTGCTAATTTGTTTGCAAAACATAAAATAAAATAAAATAAAATAAATAGTATTTTGTAAGATTTGTACTAACTTAAAATAAAATTTACTACCGCAATAAAGGTAAATGATACCTAAAATTTTCGAAGCATGAAACATATGTCTATCATGCTAGCAGAGCCACAACGCATTTTTAAATTTTTTCTTGTGTCATAATTTTTGGCTATTTTATTGCTAATTTATTACCACATTTTAAATTTTTTTGCTCTTCGTTTTTAAAAAAAAAACCTGTGGCTCTGCTGGCTTGAGTTCAAGCTAGCAGAGCCACACTGAAAAACCACAAAACAAAATTCTTTTCCAAAATGTTTTTATACAGGAATTTTTGGCCAATTAATTGCCCCTGAAATACGTACAGACACTGAGAAAAAAATAAACTGTTAGAAAAAAAACAGCGATTTTCTGTTTCGTTCATAGAGAATACGATACTATTACTTAAGATCGCGAAATAATAACTTTATAACCTGTGGGTATATACCAGGATTTAAGACTAATTTATTGCTAATTTATTACCACATTTTTAATTTTTTTGCTCTTCGTTTTTTTTTTTAAACCTGCGGCTCTGCTGGCTTGAGTTCAAGCTAGCAGAGCCATACTGAAAAACCACAAAACAAAATTATTTTCCAAAATGTTTTTATGCAGGAATTTTTGGCCAATTAATTGCCCCTGAAATATGTACAGAGACTAAGAAAAAAATAAACTGTTGGAAAAAAAACAGCGATTTTCTGTTTCGTTCATAGAGAATACGATACTATTACTTAAGATCGCGAAATAATAACTTTATAACCTGTGGGTATATACCAGGATTTAAGACTAATTTATTGCTAATTTGTTACCACATTTTAAATTTTTTTGCTCTTCGTTTTTTTTTTAAACCTGTGGCTCTGCTGGCTTGAGTTCAAGCTAGCAGAGCCACACTGAAAAACCACAAAAAATTATTTTCCAAAATGCTTTTATACAGGAATTTTTGGCCAATTAATTGCCCCTGAAATATGTACAGGGACTGAGAAAAAATAAACTGTTGGAAAAAACTCCGATTTTCTGTTTCGTCTATAGAGAATACGATACTATTACTTAAGATCGCGAAATAATAACTTTATGACCTGTGGGTATATAGCAGGTTTTAAGACTAATTTATTGCTAATTTATTACCATATTTTTAATTTTTTTGCTCTTCGTTTTTGTTTTTTTTAAATCCTGTGGTTCTGCTGGCTTGAGTTCAAGCTAGCAGAGCCACACTGAAAAACCACAAAACAAAATTATTTTCCAAAATATTTTTATACAGGAATTTTTGGCCAATTAATTGCCCCTGAAATATGTACAGGGACTGAGAAAAAAATAAACTGTTGGAAAAAAACTGCGATTTTCTCTTTCGTCTATAGAGAATACGATACTATTACTTAAGATCGCGAAATAATAACTTTATCACCTCTGGGTATATAGCAGGTTTTAAGACTAATTTATTGCTAATTTATAACCACTTTTTAAATTTATTTGCTCTTCGTTTTTTAAAAAAAAACCTGTGGCTCTGCTGGCTTGAGTTCAAGCTAGCAGAGCCACACTGAAAATCCACAAAACAAAATTCTTTCCCAAAATGTTTTTATACAGGAATTTTTGGCCAATTAATTGCCCCTGAAATATGTACAGAGACTGAGAAAAAAATAAACTGTTAGAAAAAAACAGCGATTTTCTGTTTCGTCTATAGAGAATACGATACTATTACTTAAGATCGCGAAATAATAACTTTATGACCTGTGTGTATATAGCAGGTTTTAAGACTAATTTATTGCTAATTTATTAATACATTTTTAATTTTTTTGCTGTTCGTTTTCTAAAAAAAAACCTGTGGCTCTGCTAGCTTGAACTCAAGCCAGCAGAGCCACAGTTTTTTTTTTAAAAACGAAGAGCAAAAAAATTTAAAAAGTGGTAATAAATTAGCAATAAATTAGTCTTAAATCCTGGTATATACCCACAGGTTATAAAGTTATTATTTCGCGATCTTAAGTAATAGTATCGTATTCTCTATGGACGAAACAGAAAATCGCTGTTTTTGTTCTAACGGTTTATTTTTTTCTCAGTCTCTGTACATATTTCAGGGGCAATTAATTGGTCAAAAATTCCTGCATAAAAACATTTTAGAAAAGAATTTTGTTTTGTGGTTTTTCAGTGTGGCTCTGCTAGCTTGAACTCAAGCCAGCAGAGCCACAGGTTGTTTTTTTTTTAAACGAAGAGCAAAAAAATTAAAAATGTGGTAATAAATTAGCAATAAATTAGTCTTAAAACCTGGTATATACCCACAAGTTATAAAGATATTATTTCGCCATCTTAAGTAATAGTATCGAATTCTCTATAGACGAAACAGAAAATCGCAGTTTTTTACAACAGTTTATTTTTTTCTCAGTCCCTGTACATATTTCAGGGGAAATTAATTGGCCAAAAATTCCTGTATAAAAACATTTTGGAAAAGAATTTTGTTTTGTGGTTTTCAGTGTGGCTCTGCTAGCTTGAACTCAAGCCAGCAGAGCTACAGGTTTTTTTTTTAAAACGAAGAGCAAAAAAATTAAAAATGTGGTAATAAATTAGTCTTAAAACCTGCTATAGACCCAGAGGTCATAAAGTTATTATTTCGCGATCTTAAGTAATAGTATCGAATTCTCTATGGACGAAACAGAAAATCGCTGTTGTTTTTCTAACAGTTTATTTTCTTCTCAGTCTCTGTACATATTTCAGGGGCAATTAATTGGCCAAACAGTCCTGTATAAAAACATTTTGGAAAAAAATTTTGTTTTGTGGCTTTTCAGTGTGGCTCTGCTAGCTTGAACCCAAGCCAGCAGAGCCACAGGATTTAAAAAAAAAACGAAGAGCAAAAAAATTAAAAATGTGGTAATAAATTAGCAATAAATTAGTCTTAAAACCTGCTATATACCCACAGGTCATAAACTTATTATTTCGCGATCTTAAGTAATATTATCGTATTCTCTATAGACGAAACACAAAATCTCTGTTTTTTTCTAACAGTTTATTTTTTTCTCAGTCTCTGTACATATTTCAGGGGCAATTAATTGGCCAAAAAGTCCTGTACAAAAACATTTTGGAAAAGAATTTTGTTTCGTGGTTTTTCAGTGTGGCTCTGCTAGCTTGAACTCAAGCCAGCAGAGCCACAGGTTTTTTTTTAAAAAACGAAGAGCAAAAAAATTAAAAAGTTGGTAATAAATTAGCAATAAATTAGTCTTAAAACCCGCTATATACCCAGAGGTCATAAGGTTATTATTTCGCGATCTTAAGTAACAGTATCGAATTCTCTATAGACGAAACAGAAAATCGCTGTTTTTTTTCTAACGGTTTATTTTTTTCTCAGTCGCTGTACATAGTTCAGGGGCAATTAATTGGCCAAAAATTCCTGCATAAAAACATTTTAGAAAAGAATTTTGTTTTGTGGTTTTTCAGTGTGGCTCGGCTAGCTTGAACTCAAGCCAGCAGAGCCACAGGTTTTTGTTTTAAAACAAAGAGCAAAAAAATTAAAAATGTGGTAATAAATTAGCAATAAATTAGTCTTAAAACCTGGTATATACCCACAAGTTATAAAGATATTATTGCGCGATCTTAAGTACTAGTATCGTATTCTCTATAGACGAAACAGAAAATCGCAGTTTTTTTACAACAGTTTATTTTTTTCTCAGTCCCTGTACATATTTCAGGGGCAATTAATTGGCCAAAAATTCCTGTATAAAAACATTTTGGAAAATAATTTTGTTTTGTGGTTTTTCAGTGTGGCTCTGCTAGCTTGAACTCAAGCCAGCAGAGCCACAGGCTTTTAAAAAAAAACGAAGAGCAAAAAAATTAAAAATGTGGTAATAAATTAGCAATAAATTAGTCTTAAATCCTGGTATATACCCACAGGTTATAAAGTTATAAAGTTATTATTTCGCGATCTTAAGTAGGTAATAGTATCGTATTCTCTATGGACGAAACAGAAAATAGCTGTTTTTTTTTCTAACAGTTTATTTTTTTCTCAGTGTCTGTACGTATACAGGGGCAATTAATTGGCCAAAAATTCCTGCATAAAAACATTTTGGAAACGAATTTTGTTTTGTGGATTTTCAGTGTGGTTCTGCTAGCTTGAACTCAAGCCAGCAGAGCCACAGGTTTTTTTAAAAAAAGAAGAGCAAAAAAATTAAAAATGTGGTAATAAATTAGCAATAAAATAGCCAAAAATTAGGACACAAGAAAAAATTTAAAAAGGCGTTGTGGCTCTGCTAGCTTCATAGACATATAAAACATTCAAACCAACACATTTTGGGTATACCCTCTTTCATACTAACACACACTGACATAACACAAAACTCACATTTAATTGTCAAACATTTGTTTTTACCTAATTATAAAAACAAATTTGAAAACTTCATAACAAAACTTGTAAACCTTTTTACCCAACCTGGAATTAAAATTATGAATTGAAAACATCCAATTCAGTCAAGAACAGCTTGTTCTTTCTTACCATCTTACCATACATAAATCCTCAAAATTCTTTATCCAGTTGAACTCCTTTATATATTTGGAAAAAAAATTAAATAGATTATATTCTTGCTCTTAATTCTTAAGTCCCTTTTTAAAACAAAAACTGCATTTAGCCCACATTACATGACAAAAGTCCACGTATAAAGGAATATCCCTTTCTTTGATTTCCCAAAAGAGTACTAGCCCCATTTTTTTTCCACAGACGTCTTTTCGGACTTTTTAAAAAACATTATTTTATTTTTTCGAAGGTCGGTCCTGTAAAAATAAAAAATAGATTAGTCATTTAGAAAAAAAGTAAAAATGAGCATCTTCCTAAAATCAGGTAAAAAGTTTTCTATTTGCTGCTAGGGGACCTTGGCGGCTGGTCACTAAACATCAGAGGCGAAATATAAGTACTTATGTTAAGTATCAAACCTAAAAATGATAATTAAAATGTAAATAACTCTGTGGCACCTTATCAAAAATGGCGTTAAAAGGGCAGTACAAATATACCTATAAGATAAAAAAAAATATTTAAAAAAAAATAATAAACTTATATTTGAATGGCGCTTAAATATATGTAAATATATTTATAAAAACGACGATAATATTCAACTTGAATTACGAGTACGTGAACCTTCGTGAATTAAATTTCAAAATACATTTGAACGTGAGTACTTCAAGTTCACGAGCGACGACCTCAATGTCATCAAAATAAAATATTACATATCATTGTCGCCAAATAAATCCAAAAATTTCCTTTTTAATCTCAGTGCCCTTAATTGTTGCTCGTTAGAAATAAAAATTTTTACGGTCGTTAGTGAATTTGGTAAACCCAACGAATTCTGCGATATTGACAACTCCTAGCTTCTGCCTTTTTCGTTCTCTTTGAACCTTGTTTAGCGTCCTACGGGCCATAAAATTTAAATAAAACGAATAGCAGGAATAAATGGGTTAAGGGTAGTTTAGTGAATAACCCCAATATAAAATAATTCTAGCCTCGCCAGCGTTAACGGGCACGAGGTGGAACTATTTCTATATTTAGCAGTCTATGTAATCTAATCTCGCCAGCGTTAACGGGCACAAGATAGGACTGCAGTAGGCGCTTTGAGGTGGGATTTATAGTAAACCTAGCTTCGCCAGCGTTAACGGGCACGAGGTGGGTTTTCCTATAGGTTCTGTTTGGATAATTTTAATCTCGCCAGCGTTAACGGGCACAAGATAAAATTATGTCAAACGTGTTAGGGATAAGAATGGGGAGGGAAAGTATATAGACGTAAAAAGCACTGTAAAAATTCCCCTTAAAAGCACTGTAAAATAAATACCCTTTAAAAACCGATGTAAAAAATACCCCGAAAGAAAACACTGTAAAAACGCCGTTTAAAAAATCACTCTAAAAAATAATTTCACAAAAAAATGCACTGTAAAAACGCCCTGGAAAAAAACACTTCAAAAATGCACTGAAAAACACTAAAAATGACCTGAAAGAGACAGTAATAAATTATAAACACAAAAGGCCCTTGGCAAGTTAAGAAGAACTTACCAACGAGAACGAACCAGGCACCTCCACCAAATGTCGCGTTAGGGGTCGTCAGGGGGTAGGTGAATTATGCTGCGGTTTACCAAAAACACTTATATTTAACATTAATGATAACAAACCTAATATTAATATCACAAGATTTAGGGACCTTAACTTACATGTTCACATCCGGGACTATTAGTTGTTGGGCTAGCATCTTACGGGGCGTTGGGGTAGCTACTTAACTCATCTGACGCTTATGGCATCGGTGCCAAACGGCACCGATGGATCCGTCGTACTGATACTAATATGCAACTACGGACGCACTACTACGGATCCCCTTGCATCCCGCAGACCTGCTATTTATATGAATCCCTCAAGAACAGTTTATACATACAGTACAAACAGGTCAGGGTTTATAAAATAAAGGCGAGGCCAGCGATATGCAATTTCAGCACGTAGAGTGGTTTCCGCAATGTTAAATAAATAATATAGAAAATGTGCAGAAATTTGGAAAAAATGACGAATATATGGGAAAATATGACAATATTAAAAAGAAAAAAAGTTATAGTAATCTTAATAAATTCTTTTTTGTGAAAGTTTTCTTGGGTCGAGGCTATTTTGTGAAAACAAACATGAAATTTAAAAATTCACAACGTTTCGCACATTTATTATCAATATTATGCTTCTTCAGACTTCCTTGGAATCTTAATCCACTGGACTACTTTCTTTGGGGTTATGTCAAAAATAAGGTGTACAAAGATAAGTCACGCATGCTTGATATCCTGAAAGATCGCATTGGTAATGTAATTAGGAATATTTCTCCAGAAACAGTTGAAAATGTACAGCAAGAATTTATCGATCGTTTGGGGTACTGCAGAGCTGTTAATGGCGGCCACTTCTAGCATTTAATAAAATAAACTTCCAGAATGTGCATCAATTTATTTACAATAAAGTATTATATTATTTAAACGTAAATATTTCGTGAACAGTTACAGAGTTACCTATCGGTATAGGACATTATACACAAAACATGTCCAGAATTTTCCGAAAATGCAAAAATATATAGGGGTTCCATTTAAGAAACAAATATTTTTCTGTCACGCTTTTTTGAGGCACCCTGTGTATCTACATTTTATATCAAAATATGCGCAATCCAAAAACAAAATCGACGTGTCCGAGGATTTTTCCGAAAAAAACTTACACACTCTTTTATTGAATTTATCCGTTATTAATATATCTATATATACAGCGTGTTATGAAATTCACTGCATATATTGAAACTGGTAACTTCTGATTTGAATTCAGATTGGGGAAAAATAGTCATAAATGGCGCTTCGCGATAATAAGCTAGGTATCGCGCTTCAAGAAAAATTTAATCAATGCACACCACTGGAAATAAAACACATGGCCATATAAAGAACAAAAGAACAGTGAGCTAAATTGTTGTATGGCCAGGTCTTTTAACAATATTTTTATGTAACAAGTTTGAAGAAATAATATTTTTAAAACGCTACCTAACTTCAACTAAATTTAAAATGCACCTCACTAAGCGACGAAACGATATTTTGTTAATATTAAACTGATTTAACTTTTGTTAATATTTAACGGCTTTAACTTATTCTTTCACAAATTAAGAAAAGAATAGCAAAAATAATGTAAACCGTATTATTAAACTGGTCAATATGGATCCATACACAGCTGACGATGACGCATGACTTCGGTTCGGCCAATCGGAATCACTCTAGTGGTCTGAATGGGGTCAACAACCCTTTAGTTTGGCTTCGGGTACATCTACCACCTGCTTTACTGCTTAGGCAACTATACAAACGCGCGTGCATATTTCAATATATTTTTCTAAAGCAATCCCTACACGATCATTATTACTGTCAGTATTTCACACAACAGTAACACTGTCAGTATTATAAAAATATTAAAATATTCGAATAATCTGCAATAATTTGCTTGAATTTACTGCATTCGATCATTCTACACGATCAATATTACTGAAAATATTTTTTAATACTGACAGTAATAATGATCAAAGCTTTGCAAACGTGGGTTATTCCAGGGACGGCTCTGGCCTAGTTGGACATAAAATTAGGATCCGATTTGAAAATAAAATACAAATATTTATTTACCCACATTGTGTTACTTGAATATGCGAAATACCAAAATACTTCGGTTACAGTGATATACGATACAGGGTGTCTGAAAAGTCTTAGCATGGGCAAATATCTTTACTATTAATAAAGATATAGACACCAAATTTTAGTTGTATCTTATTGGTTAATAAATCTACTTTTGTATGTAATTTGACTTTTTCAACCCCCTTGGGGTTTACGCTAGGGAGTTGAGGTCAAGAATTTTAAATGCAACCTTATACCGTGTGGTACCACATTTTAAAGGTCTTTCCGAGAATGGCAGATATTACTTCTTGGCAGAATTCCAAAATGGCCTTTATTACTGGCAAGAAGTTCGTGGTGGTCATTCTAAACAACTTTTAACGTAATAAGTAAGGCAGGCGCTGTTGGTCTGTTACCAGAGGCGTCGATGCCGAAAATCAGTACGTTCGTATACTGTATTTGACAGAAATAATTTTATTCATGGGCGTTGCTGATTTCAGTGTGAAATAAAAAAAACTGTTAAGTGGCGAGTTCGACTCACGCATATCATAAGATTCTGTTTATATATTTTTAATAAATTTGCTGATGTTTCATCCCATATTCTTGTTGTGCAGTGTCACAATGTCACAGGTAAGAATGTTGAAAAAAGTAAGACGTCATAAAATCGTAGAAATATGTTAAATACGTAGTTGTAGTTTTACTATTGGAGATATATTCTTGAAAGTGGGTAGGTTTGAATGTAAACACCGAAGTACATCCCCTGAAATTTCGTGCGCATGTCTAGCCCTCTTGGTTTGCGCGTGGTACGCATTGCGGTCTACTGCGCAGATGTCAAAAAACGAAAAATAAAGAAGTCGAAAAAAATTGGGAAAAAAGTTATAAAATTAAATACTTTGTAGTACCTTTACTATTGGAGATATATTCTTAAAAGTGAATGGGTTCAAATGTAGACACCAAAGTCCATCTCCTGAAATTCCATGCGCATGTCTAGCACGCTCGGTTTGCGCTTGGTACGCATTTTGGTCTACTGCGCAGATGTCAAAAAAGGAAAAATATAAAAAATGACAGATGAAGTCGAAAAAGTTGGATAAAAGATAGAAAAAAAGTGCCCCATCAAATTAAAAATAAATGTGCGCGCCGACTGGTACTGGATGGCACAAGAGGTCGAATACGATTTACGATTTATAATTTTTAAAGGCTTGCCATTTAAAAATGAATTAAAATACGGGGTTTGCGGTAAAATGTTTCTTTTTTGAAGACTATTAAAAGAAGGGACCACACGGCATAGGTTTGCATTCAAAATTCTTGACCTCAGCTCCCTAGCGTCACCCCTCAAGGGGGTTACAAAGTCAAATTACATAAAAAAAGTAGATTTATTAACCAATAAGGTACAACTAAAATTTGGCGCCTGTATCTTTATTAATATCAAAGATATTTACCCATACTAAGACTTTTTATACACCCTGTATGTTATATTACTTTTACCGAAGTATTTTCGTATTTCGCATTTTTAACTTACACAACGTGAGTAAATAAATATTTGTATTTTATTTTCAAATCGGATCCTAATTGTATTTCCAACTAGGTTAGAGCGGTTGCTGGAATAACCCTGCAAAGCTTTAATAATGATCATGTAGGGTCTGCTTTAGAACTAGAAGGTAGTTTTAAATAAGAATGTACCTAGGTAGTTTCCAAGGGTACTAAACTAGTTTCTTTTTGTTTTGCAGCTTAGAAAAATAATGCTTTTCGTCGATCCGACGTTAAATAATATGTTGCATATTTTTATCTAGTTTGTGCTTTGATTAGTGCGTCGTAAATTAGTCTGATAGGGTAGAAAACTAAATTAAATTTACCATTAATAATATTTACGTATTATGTAACGTTTGGGATGCAAGAAAGCGATTTATGTAGATACCTACATCTCGACTTAGAAAAACTCATTTAGAGTATTTCTTCACAAGAAATCGGCAAGTTATGATAATTTATCTCTATCTCTATAAACTTTGTTTTGTTTTTATTTTAAAATTACAATAATATAAATAAAAATAATTTACTTTTATTATTGTTACAACTTTTCGGGATCAATCCCGGGATTTTGTTTCTTTGATCCCGAAAATCCCGGGATGCAAATATACGTCCGGGATTGCAAGGTCTAACTCCTACATAGTCTACAAAATATTATAAACAAAAACAAACATTTTCCGTCTATGTAAGGTCTTTGAATAAATAAAACCACAAAAATATGAATAATAGATCAATACTAATATGTAATATTAAAAATTTAAGCCTTTTTGGCATTTTTGATTTACATGCTCTTAGATTGTTTCTGAAACCATTACTAACACATATCCGAAAAAAACTAATTTCGAAAAATAAGTTCAGTGAAAAAAATGTATATTTGAGAAAAAAAATTTCTAAAATTACTTTTAGAAAAGTTGTACTTCCGTAAGTACCTACTCGTTTATCCCCCAAATGAGCAGAAGGCATAAATAACAAAATGCTACAATATTTACACTTTCATATTAATCAAAGAATAATTGTTGGACAATTGGACACTGTTGGACAAATTATTTGTCCTGTCGCGTGTAAGCTAAGATGGCCAACATGTTTTTTTTCCAAAAACATGTTTTTTGATGTTAAATTAAGAAAATTTTCCCGAAAAACAACTTCAAAAGATGCTTTTTCGGAAATGGATCTACGAAAATATATTTTTTACCCCAAGCAAACCCAAACAATTTTTCTAAATTTAAATTATGAACACTACTGACTTAGAAAATGTCAATGAAAAAATGATAGAAAGATCTTGAACAACCTAATCGAACCGTTTTTGTGTTCGGTCAGGTTTAAGTTTTCTTGTGTCTGCTACAGGGTTGGGCTGATTTAAATTGTCTGTAACAAAGGACTTTACACTGCATCCGTATTGTGATTCAAATGACGAAATCAGGTCACAACAAATCTCTGTCAAATATTCTGAGGTATGAGGTTGATAGTTTTGATATCGATAGTTTCATGCAGAGGTATCGATAGTTTCATACAGAAAGGCTTGTCCTTCTTCGGTTGTAATTGTAGCACACACTACTGCAGTGGGACTCTGCGTCGTTAGAGTAATCTACTATAGCTTTCTACCATAGAAATCTATTAGCGTTTTCTACTATCGTGAAATGTGCAACTCTGTTTAGTTGTAGACAATGATCGGGTATCTTCGGACTCGCCAAAGTGGTAACTGTCGGAGCTAAAAGCATCTAGGAAATTCTAGGGATTTTTAATTTTATACCTAGAAGTTTTGGACAGAAGAAAAAGTTTGGTTATATTTATGTTCAAAACATATACATATTACTACTATATAGCGAACGCCGAAAAAATGTTGAAGCAAAAACGTAGCCTCTGGAAACAATTGCTAACCAGTCACGTGATGTACTGAACTATGACAACATGGCCGCTCGCGCCTGTCATTCAAAAGTTCAAATTTGAATCTGACAAGTCTTCGATTTCGCCGTAGCATTATTTTTAGAATTATCTAATAATTTTTAATTTTATTTATAATAAAATATCAGAAAAACCAGTAAATATAAATTATTATATTGGAAAATGAGATCTTGTTTCGCATGTCGACGGTCAGTTGAGAAAGACAAAGTGATTTTGCATAGGTAGGTAACTAATTATTTAAGAATATTTTGATTTTAATTATAATGTATTATATAAAAATTAATAATTACAATAAATTATACTTAACTATTTTAAGTTTTAATTGAGCTTGAATAATGTGTTTTTTTAGATTTCCAAACGATGCCTCGCTTTATTTACATAATGTTCCTACCCGTTTTGCCCCAAAATCTCAAATTAAAAATTAAAAATGATATATTCACTCTTCAGTTTATATTCTTGTGAAGACTATCCTTCGCTGAAACTACAAGTAGTTTTTTCACTTCTTGCTGCTTAAAACTGGCATTATCGGTACATTAGCTATGTCATTATGGTAAATAGGATAACTAACTTTTAGTCCGCTTTTCACAAATAAAAACACATTAATCTTTACTTTTGAAAGGTAAAAAGACGAGAAGGAAACAAACAAGCTCACATTTTAAACTGCTGTCGGAACTGACAGTGACAGTTCCGTCAAAAGTGCATCCATCACGTGGTACAAAACCAAAGAAAAGAAGATTTTATCTTTGCTTCAAATTTTAACAACGGGTAGATTGGATGCTAACAATATAGTAGTAATACGTATATGGTTCAAAAGTATGGTTATGTTGAGTGACTTTTCGAAAGTCAATTAGGGAATACAAACTACGTGATCCAATATGGCTGTTGTGGGCAAACATAAATGACATTTAGTTGTTTCCCATATGAACAGTTAAGAAGAAGATTATTATTATAGATTTTATTTTTGAGACTTGATTCTTAAAATTTGTGTTATTTAACTTTTACGTGACTTGTCTACTCTGCAGTGGGACTCTGCGTCGTTATAGAAAACTACTATTGCTTTCTACTATAGAAATCTATTAGCGTTTTCTACTAAAGAAAATTTGCAACTCTATTTAATTGTAGACTAACTCGCCAAAGGGGTAACTATCGGAGCTAAAAACATTTGCGAAAATTCTAGGGATTTTTAATTTTATAACTAGAAGTTTTGGATACAAAGAAAAGTTTGGTTATATTTAATGTTCAAGGTTCATGTTCAAAAGTATATTACCCTGTACCTAAGTTCAACTTTTTCAGTTTTTCCATGTCCCATCCAAACTCCTTCTAGAACTAGTTACACCCAAGTACAACTTATGCCATAACACAGCTGTGACTTAAGTAAGTTAAACAGGGGCTCACCCAGGTTTTTGTCTCAGTAGTAGTGTCTCAGGAATTACGCAGTTCAGTGGATTTTTTCAATTAGTAGTGCACTTTTAAAATTTTTTTGTGTCTAGGTTGTTAGTTTAGGGGAGACTGCAGCCCCCAACCCCCCTGGGTACGCCACTGAAGTTAAATACCACAACGCAAGTCGCAACGTCATCAGCCGAGAACCAAAGAAAATAAAAGGGTAGAGAACTTACTGCTGTTGTCGACTGGTGACGTTGCAGTGTTTAACTTAAGAGCAAGTATCAGCGAACCGCGTGGTCCGATTTGGGATTTCGCCACGGAAGAGCGTAATTCAGTGTTAATAAACAATCAGGCAACATCGCCATTCCAAGACGTGACGTCGCGCGCTGTATCGAGGGAGTGGGAGATGTGAGTTCTAATTCTAAAATATTCCCTTTATATAAATTATTGTTTCCTGGCGTTTCTGTAAGCAGTGGCGCGCCAAAAACTCATTTTTTAATAAATAGCATTTATGAAAATAGCCATATTATGTGACATGTTATTTTTATACTGTATATTTTTATATGTATTTTAAAGAATTACGATGATGGTATTGGTTTTCCATTATTTTTGTTTACAACAAAGATCTGACCAGTAGGGGATGGAAGTGAAGGGTAGATTTGGAGATACTTAAAAAATGATTTTAGATATATTATAGCCATAAATGCGCACGTAATCGTATTCAATTAATTGAGATCAGAGGCACCAACCGGAAGCTTTGAAGAAAGGTTAAAAATATTGAATAATATTAGATGAAAATTTGAAAAAAATATTATTTAGGGGCGGAAGGAGTATGACATTTTCAGAGTGTTACAAATATAATGTTTAAAAAACATACTTTATTTTGACATTTGTATTAACATAAAAATTCAGATCTTTGGCTGAATGGAATTTAATTGGAAGTTCTTTTGGATGCATTGGATTCACCAACTCTGGCAATAGGCATAATAAAACGATGTTAGTTTTGGTAACATCTTTTCACGTCAAAACGTGTCATCCCGGATGATCTACAAAAAACAACGAAAATTAATTAGAAACATTTTATTTTAGGGGTCATCCATAAATTACGTCACAGAAATTTCAGCGTTTTTTGACCCCCTTAGTCCTTGTCACAAGTAATCACATTCATGTGGACCCTCCCCCCGTTGTGACGTCACTTATTTTGCAATTTTAAATTTAAAACTTAATTAAAACAGCACTTCCAATATTATTATTGTTTTAAAATATTCTGAATAAAGTAACCATTTACGTTCTCAAACAATAGTACGTTCTCAAAATCAGTAGAAAAAAATTCTTACATTGTTTTTGGCTGAAAACTGAACTGAACTGAAAAAAAAAATAATCATCCTGTGTCCATGGACCACAAGAACCTGATACCATCTGAACTTTCAGTTTTAACAACCTGTAATACCGGCCGTAAATGGATAATATCAGTGACAAAGTAAGATGGTAGTATATAGTTACAGTCATGAGCGCCCGCAGACTTTTTTCTCAGGTGGGGCAAAATGGAAAAAAGTAATATATTTTTAAAGATTTTACTTCTAATAATTGAAAAGTATGACAATCTCAGGGGATCAACCCCCCCCCCCCCCCGCTGCGGGCGCCAATGGATTCAGTGTCCGCCAAAAAGTGTGCCCCATATAGGAAACTTTTTTAAAATTTGATTTAGGTCAAATTTGACTTTGGCGTCAATTTTTGCTTGACCAAGAACCTGAAATGACATATATAAAGATAATCACGTGATCCATGTTAGCTGTCAAAAATTGCATTTTTAAGGAAAATGTCCTGAAAATGGTATTATTTGCTTAGATTTCGAAAAATGTCATACAAAAAAGTTGTTTGGTTTCTCATCGAGATTATATCTGTATTCAATCTGTTTTGTTCAAAAGTTTTAACTTTTAATTTTTCCCAAATTTTTTTAGTGTATGAAAAAATGTGTTTCAATTTTTAACGTTTATTCGTTATAATTAAGTTTAAACGCTATATTGCAACGTTTATAAAGATAAGACATACATTTACCAAAGTCTGCAGAGGTTTTATAGTACAAAAATAAATATTTTTTAAAATTCCCAGAGCGCTATTAGACAATTACTTGATTTTTTAAGATCTATAGGGTTTATTATTAACCATATCAAGCGCAACAGTTAGAAAAGCATATCATCCATAGGATTTTAAAAGCTAACTAATAAAACCCTTTTTTTAAAGCATCGTTGAGATTTTTAAAACTAAAGAATACCATTTTTATTGTAATTTAATTCAACAGTAGGCTCTGAAACAACTGTAAATATGACAAGTTGACATAGGACGGTTATTGATTATCGCTAAATAACTACAAATTGGAAACTAGACGAGCCTGAAGAAAATAGCGGCGTTCGGTAATTCACAATTTTTCCATCGTTTTGATCCGAATTTTTGACAGGCACATGACTCATTGTTGTAATCAGTACGACTGACCACGTGCCTGTCAAAAATTCCGAGCAAAACGATACTGTGTTATAAGATGCAATTGAACACGAGCAAACGCCAGTTGTAGCAATATCGGAAAGAAGAGGTGCCAAAGAAACAACCATAAGAAAAATTTTAGGAAAAAATATTATCATCCCTACGAGCCGAAATTTATAAATTTTCTTAAAGAAGGGAATTTTGAAGCAAGGTTTGATTTTTGTGCCTGGGTACAGGGGGAATAGAAAAGAATCGGTCATCCAAAGGAATAATGTTTACAGACAAAGCACCTTTTTATTCCAACGGGACAGTAAGTAAGTTCTCAAAACTGTAGGTTGTGGGCTCATGAAAACCCTGGCTTCAAAATTGAGTGCAAAGTGGAATATTCTTTTAGAGTGAATGTCTGGTGTGGAATTTTTAACGTAAGATTGATTGGGCCCTATTTTTTTAAAGAAAATTTAAACGCAGTAATTTATTTAAACTTTTTAAGGACTGAGATAACCAATGTTGTTGATAAAATGTCACTACCGGAAAGATTTATATTGTGGTACCAACACTTCACGCCATTCACGGCACGGTTGAGGTCAGAAGGTTTTTAGACAATTTGTTCAGAGGAAAATGGATTGGCAGATATTGTGAGTATTCCTGGCAAACCTGACCTAACTGTCATGAATTTCTTTTTGTGGGGTTATCTCAAACAAAAAGGGTAATGTAATCGGCCGTTTTCAAAACGTGGATCATTTGGAAAATACTATAGAAGAGGCTTGCCTTGAAATTCCACCAAAATTTCTGAAAAATGTTACAAAAGGGTTTTCCAGAAAAATAATTAAATGTATGGAAAGGGAACGTAAACATTTTTTTTTTTGTTTTTTTAGTTTTTTTTTCCTGTTTTAGTTTAAAAATAAAAGTTTTAATAAAAAAAAGTTTTTTATTAGTTAGCTTCTAAAATCCTATAGATGATATGCTTGTCTAACTGTTGTATTTGATATGGTTAATAATAAGCTCTGTAGCACTTAAAAAATCAAGTAATAGTCCAATAGCGCTCAGGGAATTTTAAACAATATTTATTTTTGTGCTATAAAAACTCTGTAAACTTTAGAACATGTATACCCCATCTTTAGAAACACTGCAATATGGCGTTTAAAGTTAATAATAATGAAATAAAGGTTAAACATTTAAAGAAATTTATGATGCTTAAAAAATATGTAAAAAATTAAAAGATAAAATTTTTGAACAAAACTTTAATAATGGAATCTCGATGACAAATCACACAACTTTTTACTAAGACAATTTCGAAATTTTTACAAATAATACCATTGTTAGGACATTTTTCGAAATTTTTACAAATAATATCATTTTTAGGACATTTTCTTAAAAAATGTAACTTTTGACAGCTAACATGGATCACGTGACTATCTTTATGTATGTCATCTTAGGTTCTTGGTCAAGCAAAAATTGATGCCAAAGTCAAACTTGACCTTAATCAAATTTTACAAAAGTTTCTCATATGGTGCATAGTTTTTGGCGGTCACTGTATATTGTTCAGGTTAAAAATTACGGTAAAATCAGGTTCGAAAACGGTAGGGCGGTAGGTTGAGGCCGAAAACGATAGAACTACCGGTAAACGGTAGACCTGGTAACATTGCAAACAAATAATAAAACAATAAATTCCTTTACGTCGGCTTTTTTCAAAGGCGGTACCGGCCTTTCAGTGTATTGTTACCAAAGGCAAACAATTTTGCACTTCAAAATATCATACTTATATAACGTTCATTTTGCCTGTGGCCATATGCCCTATTTAGTTGTTTTAATATTTTAGATTAAATGTGATATCACGAAGCTTATGACTCATCCCCCCTTGTCACGCTTGTCACACTTTGTGGACCCCTCCCTCCCCCTTTACGTGTGACGTAATTAATGGATGACCCCTTACAGTGAAAAAATTAAAATACCTACTCTACTAACAATCCGAAAGGGCTCAAAATTTTTAATTTGGCCTACTCAGCTCCGCGTACACGCGATGTGATGCGGTGTTAGTGCCATCGGCGCCGGGTAGAGCGGCAGATGGACGGAGATCAGGTGGCCGAAGTTTGCTCAGATTAAGTGGGAGGTTGATGGCAGAAACACTAATTGTGCAAGTGTAGCTTCCACTTGACCGATTTCTTTACCTTTGATAACTATAATTATCTGCTTCTGTTTGAATTTCCACATCGTCAAATTCCATTGATATTAAAGATACTGATGCTGATGAGGTGTCAGCATAAGTATTTCTGAAATATGAATTTAATATTATTTTGAAATAATTTAAGCTGACAATAAAAACACGTTCTAAAAATATTTTTTGGTTAGGATATATTGACGTTTGAAACTATCGAAAAACTATAAATACGAAGATTTGATATAATCCTACCTTTTAAGTGTCCCATCAGTTAATTCGTTTTCTTGTCCTCTATAATTGGTGGATATACGAGTATGTTTCGGTGTGCTTGTCATCCTAAAAAATATCAGGTCTAGAAAAAGAAACCTTTACATCAATAATTAAACTGGTCAACAAAAAAATCGGCAAAAGCGAATTTTACTCGACTTTTCAAACTGCTATAATTTTTTAAAAACTTAACTTTTTTGAGATCGGTTTTCGGATATCGACAGCTCGTCTTTCCCAAATTAAGCAACAAGAAGTGATTTTGCAATGGAAGCGACATTTTCATGCTATACAGGGTAATTAATAAGTTAATGCAAAACTACTAAAAGTTTAGGTGTGTGCCATGTTGCCAATAAATTTTTTTCATCGTTTGGACATAGCACGCTAGTAAGCTGATATCAATATCTCCAGACGTGTTCGCCGGAATTTCGATTAATGGTCTCTGGCGAAAAATACAGGAGGAAACAGAAAAAGCACACAAATTTTGGTAGCATCATTTTTAAAACGCTGTAATTGGAAAACGGATTAATAGACTTTGTCGGGCTTTTTGGGAATTGAAAGCCCTTTTTGTGCAGAGTTTTACCTAATAAACTGTTTTTTGTTCAATGTCAAAATGTTTGCGTTGTATAGGGGTGAACTAAAAAGTATATGAAAAGTATTGTTAAAAATAAATTTTCTTTTAATTTGTACAAATTGAGCAGTATGCGTGTTTTTTCTTTCAGAAATAGGGCGTTTTGTCTAACTTTGGATTAGTTATACAGCGTGTCCAGAAACCATCTTAACAAATGCGGAACTTTTTTATTTTTAACTTTACGAAAAAGGTAATCCTTCATAAAAAGTTCTGCATCGTGAGAAAATAGCATAGCCATTCAAAAATTTGATCTAAGACATACAGGGTGGCTCAAAAATGTAAAAGTCCTAATCCATTTGAAGCTAAAAAGACACAAAATCGTTATTTAAAGGCAAACTGCCACTGTAAATGTACTAGTGTTAACTTCTTATGTTAGTAAATTAGGTTTGAAATATACAGGAGGTCCCAAAAATAAAAATGTTTTTATTATCGACTTTACAAAAAAGTACCTATATCTTTATAAAATGTTCTACATTGTGAAAAAAGAGCATGATGATTCAAAAATTTGATCTAGGACATATAGGGTGGCTAAAAAATTTAAAACTCTGAACTGGCCTTAAAACAAGGGTAAGCTAAATTTTAATTCAACCAGTATGGTATTTGTGCAAGGTTACTAATTAATTGATAAGTAAGCACTTATACTTAAAATGAGACGTACAGGGTGATTGAAGGTTTACTTGTATTTAATACAATTTTAGTAACAAATGAAATATTAGGGTAAAAAACATATTAAATAATTAAACATGACTAAATAACTAAATAAATTTAAACCTCCACGTAATCTTCGTCATTTTCCATACAGTTTATCTTTAAATAAAGATTTGGTGTCTCCTTAACTTTACGTAAATTGAGAATTTCAGCTTTTTAAGCCACTCTGTATTGTCCTACATAAAGTTTTTGATTAATCATGATCTTTTTCACAATGTAGACTTTTTATGACGATATTTTTTTTGTAAAGTCAATAATAAAAAATAAATTTTATTTTTGGGACCTCCTGTATGTTCCAAACCTAATTCGCTAACATAAAAGTTACCTCTAGTACATTTACAGTGGCAGTTTACTTTTAAATAACGATTTGTGTCTTTTTAGCTTCACGCGGATTAGGACTTTTAGATTTTTGGGATACCCTGTATGTCTTAAATCAAATTTTTGAGTGGCAATGCAATTTTCTCACAATGTAGAACTTTTTATGAAAAATAACTTTTCTCCCGTAAAGACAAAAATAAAATGTCCATTTGTTAAGATGGTTTCTGGACACGCTGTATAACTAATCAAGAGTTAGACAGAACGCCCTAGTTTTGGAAGAAAACAAACACATACCGCTCAATTTTCACAAATTAAAAAAAATCATTTTTAACAATGATTTTCATTCACTTTTTGGTTCACCCCTATACAACGCCAACATTTTGACCTTGAAAAAGAAAACAGTTTATTAGGTAAAATGCTACACGAAAGGGCTTTTAATACCTAAAAAGCCCGACAAAGTCTATCAATCCGTTTTCGAGCTACAGCGTTTTAAAAATGAGGCTACCAAATTTTGTGTGCTTTTTATGTTTCCTCCTGTATTTTCCGTTAAAGACCATTAATCGAAATTTCGGCGAACACGTCTGGAGATATTAATATCAGCTTACTAACACGCTATGTCGGAACGACCAAAAAAATTTATTCGCAATATGGCACACACCGAAACTTTTAGTAGTTTTACATTACCTTATTAATCACCCTGTATAGCATGAAAATGCCGTTTCCATTGCCAAATCAGTTCTTGATACTTAATCTGGGAAAGACGAGCTATCGATATCCGAAAACCGCTCTCAAAAAAGTTAAGTTTTTAAAAAGTTATGGCAGTTTGAAAAGTCGAGTTAAAATAGCTTTTGCCGATTTTTTTGTTGACCAGTTTATTATATACATACTTTGGCATATCATAGCATTCTTCAGCGTTAACTACGGTGAAAGCAAGTTCATCAGGAACAATTCTGTCACAAAGAACGCAATTAATAAATTGAAACATCAATCAAAAGTTTATATTATCAGAATTAAATGCCTGTTGAAAAAAAAATAAGCACATTTTGTACTTTTGTAACAGTTATTTGAAGAGTTATTTCTGGATAAAATGAAAATGATGTGACTGCGTCTTATTTCAAATTAATAATGTTTTTTTTTTGGGATTTCTGACGGTTGCCAAACTGTCAATGCAGTGGTAAGTGGCAGTATAAAAATCAGCAATAAGCTTTATGACAGCGTAACTAAAAAATTATTTTGTTGCATTCATGCACAGAACTTACCGTCTTTTCATTAAAATGCGCCTACTGGCCCTTTTTGTAGATAAACACTTTCTTCTATTGGCTTTCAATCGTTCATCTTTTCTACCAGCCATTTTACACACAATGACACTGATACACACGAAAAAACACCTATACATAAGTCGCTACAACGAGCCGCCTCTGCTCTCCATTAGTATGAATTACCTTGACGTCGTCGATGTACGGCGGTCAGGGACTCGAGTGTCTCCGCTTTCCGCGCTGCCCTCGATCAACCGGGGCGTTGCCAAATCGCTTTATTTTTTCTAAAAAACTCGGGGCGACTTTTTTTTGCATTAAAACAAAGCTATACAATTAATTGAAATTATAGATAGTGGAGAAAATACTTTCAAAAATGACTGTATTACCATATTTTCTCAATTTGCACATTATTTGCCGTTTTGGAAAAAATAAAATTCTTTTTCGGAAAATTGAAGGTAATACAGTCATGTAGTACCGAATTTCGAAGCTAAATTCAAAATTTTATCAAATTCGATTCAATAGTATTCTCGTAGTTTGGCGCCCCGTTTTTCCAATATGGAGGTCACTGAGAATACCTCTTAAAGAAGCTCCTCATGGGCGGAAGACGGGGATCAACGGACAGGCGCTTCGTTTGTTACACATGGCGGTATTCAACTAATCATATAACGAAGCGCCTCTCCGCTGTTCCGCTTCCTACGCCCGTGAGGACCCACTTTTACAGCGTTAGTAGTTCTAGCTTCTTTGGCTGTTTATTTGGATCTTTCTATTTCTGGATGAGCCTCAGCGAAGTTAATCAAATAAAGCCAGTGTTCATTTCTTACGCGCATTTTACTACAAAAATACTTTTTGTTTGTTGCTTATTTAAAACTATTTAGTAAAAAATGTATGTATTTCGATCTCAAAATTTTCAACTGAGTAATGTTTATCCAAATTATAAGCAAAGTGCCATGTATGCATAAAAGCAAAGTAAGTAGCTTAATGGTTTAGCAGTTATAAGAAAATAAATAATTAAATTGCTAATAACAGTTGATCGCGCCAGGATTTTTCAATGCTGATAATTTTCGTTCAATCTAAACCTAATTCTTAATGTTCACGATTTTTTATAGATTTTTCAGAGCGATCCTTCTGGTGATAAGGGTGGGGGACAGCAATTTATAAGCGTTTTTTCCAAAAAAATCTTCAAAAAATACAAAAAATACATCATATATGTTGTTGAATTCATTCTTCAGTAAGCTTGAAAAAGCCCTTGAAAACACCGACTCTATCGATTTGTTTAAAAAATAAACAGGCCCAATATGCAATTACACAAATGACAAATATACTAAGACTTCAGATCTCAAAAATACCTGAAAAATAAAATGCCACGCACTTTTTTATTTGACCTCTTTCCTTCTTGACCCTTCAACCTACCCCGTAACAAAGGATGTTTTTCAAACAATACAAAGTTAGATTTTTTACCCCAGAAATCTAGAAAATATTCCCCATAATTATTTTCACTACTTGTTCTTCACAAATCTAGTGGTGCATTTTCATCCTTTCAAAAATTCCTTGTATTTCTTTCTTGCATTTTTTGCAAACTTTTGCATTTTTTGCAAACACATTTTTTGGGTCAGTTTTTTTTATGTAAAACTGCCAGATATGGTCTTTTTTTCTTCCAGACATATTAACACAATTCAAAAAACACTTTTTAAATTTCGGTTTACTTGCACTTTTTACTTCAATGCGCGAATAATCTGAGAAAAACTAGATTGGGTAGACCGCATAATCGCCCCCCGAGGGAGCTCTATAAGGTCGGTAATATCATCACTGTCATGCCCTGAGAATTTCGTGTTTCTAGAGCATGTATTAAGGAAGATATCACACTCCTTCGGACTGATGATGCAGAATAGACCACCTTTCGTAAGCGTTTCGCTAATCGTTGCTATGCCAACCATAGGAATCGATATTTACAGATATATTTTTGAATGATTGACTGAATTCTTCCCAGATATCAAATTTCAACCCTCCAACTCAGTAAATAACGGAAATAGCAAATTGTTCATCGTCACGGCAACGAAATGTCAAAATTATGTTCACATAAAAAAGTAGTGTACTTTCTCCCATTTCGATCGTCACTTTACTCGTTCCAATCGGAGAAGGCGTCAGCGAGTTATTAATTGTCAACTTTGTCCTTAATCGTTGCTCTGCCAACCATGGGAATCGATTTTTACAGATATATTTTTGAATGATTGACCGAATTCTTCCCATATATCAAATTTCAACTATCCAACTCAACAGGTACATTACGGAAATAGCAAATTGTTCGTCGTAACGGCAACGAAAAATGAAAATTATTTTCACATAAAAATGTAGCTTACTTCCTTCTCTTTCGATTGCCACTTCAGTCGTTTCAATCAGATAAGCCGTGCATGAGTTAGAAATTATCAACTTTATCCTTAATCGTAGCTATAGAAACCATGGGAATCGATTTTTACAGATATATTTTTGAATGATTGACCGAATTCTTCTCAAATATCAAATTTCAACTCTCCAACTCAATAAATAATGGAAATAGCAAATTGCTCGTCGTCATGGCAACGAAATGTCAAAATTATTTTCACACAAAAAGTAGCTTACTTCTTTCCCTTTCGATTGCCACCTCACTCGTTTCAATCAGATAAGCCGTGGGTGAGTTAAAAATTGTAAACTTGATCCTTAATTGTTGCTATAGAAACCATGCGAATCAAAATTTACACATATAATTTTGAATGATTGACGGAATTCTTCCCTTATATCAAATTTCAACTCTCCAACTCAATAAATAACGGAATTAGCAAGTTGTTCATCGTCATGCCAACGAAATGTCGAAATTATTTTCAAATAAAAAATAGCTTACCTTTTTCCCTTTCGATTGCCACATCACTCGATTTAATCGAATAAGCCGTTCTCAACTAATAACAAATCTAAGCAAAATTTTAAGAGACCCGTCATTGTGATATACCCCGTATACTATCTAATGGAATAATACCTTTCTATGATGCTTTGCGGCGTCATCGAAAAATTGTTAAAAATGGTACTGAATGCCCAATTCTTCAAGTTATATGTTCCGGAATCCACACTGGAAGGTCTATAGAAGCGTTGCCCGGTATTTTTCAAGCCGAAAACGGTCCAGATACCCTTAAAATCTCGCAAGAAAAACAGGCATTTTTGCAACATTTTGACACTTCATATTTTAATACATTCTCCGTATAGAAATTGATTTTTATAATGCAATGTAGGGTCAACAAAAATGTAATCAAAATGATATTTAATGCCCATCTCGTGGTATGAAATGTTCCGGAATCCATGGAAAAACGAAAATCGGTCCAGGAAGCTTCCAATCTTGCAACAAAAACTGGCATTTTCATGTCGTTTTGACAGGTCATATTTTAATTTCGATGTAAAGAAAGCTGGCTTCAACTGATTTTCCATGACAGACTATTAAAATTTGCACTTTTTAAAATTTTTCCTGCCCCGATGCAAAAAAAAACTATTTATTTATAACTTCAACGAAAAAATATGCGACTTTAATTAGTGTGGAGTCTTCTCAGATGATGACGGAAGAAAATAAACCAAAAAAGAACTGTTAAATAACAGAAATAATATATAATAATTCCGTTTAAATATGAGTTTTGGTTGAAAAAAATAGAAAAAATGAGTTTTTACCTCCTAAATCCGGTCCTGGATCACCCATTCGGGATTTATTTTAAAGCCTGATTATATTCCCAAGGGATAACGTTGACAAGGTCTTGAAAAAGTTCGACAGGAAAAGATATAGACTGATTCGAATGTAGAGTTGTCATGAAAAAAACTGTTAAAAATCGAAATTTAATTATCGATTGCTCCTTTTCTATTAAGAATGAAGGAACCAAAAAATACGTTTATCACGTATTTCGGCGAGCTATTTCCGATAAGGCACATGGGATTTCGATTTGAATCCATTTGACACCGAAAAAAATTAAAAACCGTCAAAAATTTGCATCAAAAATCGTAATGTTCAGTTTTTCCCAAATTTTTCCAATTTCCAGTCGTTTTAGGTATAGGTAAATGTATCGCAAAAAGAAAATATTTGAGATTCCTTAGTTTTATGTTCAAATCCGTTTTTCTGTCCGACGTTCCGGCTTCGAGTTATTAAGTACCAAAAATGGGTCTGCAAACGGCATTTTTCGACCTAAAAAATTCAAAAGAATTACTTCTCATTTTCCGAATACCGCCAGTATCAAGAGGGTTCTAACGCTCCCGGTCCTCTATAACCTCCGGAAATTTAAATCGATTTAATTAAGTTTTGCAACCTGTAATCGATCCCATACGAATTCGCGGAAATTTCGACTTTGACGTTTAATAACTCCGAAACGATATACTCTGTATAACTGAATTTTTTACCAAAGATAGATGCGCTATCCCTCTATTAATCCAGAAAATTTGAACGTTCCACTTGCAACCATCTCGAAGAAAAAACATTGAGACTGTCGAAAAACACAATTATACAACCGGCGAACATTTTCCTCACGGACGGGGCGGTATAAAGACCGCCGGGTCGGCGGTCTTAATGATGCTTGGCCACGTGCCTGCCGACTTTTATACGCTCGGTAGAAAACACG
Source organism: Philopedon plagiatum (assembly GCA_963971165.1). NCBI lineage: Eukaryota > Metazoa > Arthropoda > Insecta > Coleoptera > Curculionidae > Philopedon > Philopedon plagiatum. The sequence continues at coordinate 69,001,926 of OZ020190.1, forward strand.
AAGCTACAGGAATTTGCTTGCATAGACATGTCGGTCGACACGCAACGTCCTGTTAAGCATGGCTTTTTTGTGAATTCTATTTTATTTTAATTTTATAATACTCAAATTAATGAATTACAAACAATTAAAATAGTTAAACATAAAATTAAAATAGTTCCAAAAAATGGACATGCACGTTGATATTAAAAATGTATATGTGCTACTAAGAAAAAAATCAAAAAATCATGATTTTTTATTTAATCAATGATTTTTGATTTTTTTGAATCAAGTTTTACCCAACCCTGGTCTGCTATATAGTAAATTACTTTCAAAAAGTGTTTTTTAATATGAACATTCGAAGTCTTTTTCGAAACAATGTTTAAGAAATGTACTTTCTAAAAACACGGTTTCTTAAAAAAAATGTAGTTTGAAAAAGTGGTTAAAAAAAATTCGAAAAGTTGGTTTCCAAAAAAAAAATTTGAAGACATCCCTAGTTTTCGAATAACTGTATTGTCGAAAAAGTTTTCGAGAAAATGTATTTTCGAAAAAGTTTTCGAGAAAATATATTTTCGAAAAAACGTGCTTTCAATAAATCTGTTTGTGAAAAATTTTCATATATCAATCCAAATATAAGGTATAAATAAAAAAATGCTAGGATATTGCTAAGTTAAGATGACAAACCGTACTGTTTTAGCAGAACAGGTTCAGATATTACGTCCATTATGAAATAGTGTACATTTCTTAGAACCCTAAACAATAAAAATATAAAGTTGCACGCGAACTTGCCCGTCTATACTTTTGTGTAGCTTATTACGGTTTGTTTTTGTTGTACGAAATTAATGTAATATTATAATAGCGGTTACAACGAGTAGTTGATTTTTATGGTTTCGTCCTATCTTTTTGGTTTTATTCCCTTATGCCTTGAACTTTTATAATGAATTGTTTTTCCATTCAGTCAATATTATTCTTAGCCTCGAGTTTGATTTTTATAATTTTTCTGTCACAAGTCTATCCTGGATCCAGCCTTGTTCTTTTCCATTCGGTATAGGTAATTCCTAGGAAAATACGTCTGAATTTGGCCCTAAAACGATATTTTCCGGTTAATATAAATCCGAACTTGTTTACAATGATGATATAAAATGTCATTTTGACGACTATCAGCTGGAAATTTCTTCTATCGAACCTGTAGGTTTTGGTTTTCTGTCATGCCGCCCTCTGTTGTAGGGTGGAAAACGTCGTAGGCCAGGTAACGATGGAATCTGCTTCTCCAAGTTATAAGATCCTTGATTTTACAGATTTGGCTCGGTATCGGTTCCTACCTGTAATCAGGGGTGTGCATTTCGTGAAGTATGAAATGTAGTTTCAGTTTTCTTGCAGCTTCGTGAGTTGGACGATAGAGGTCGGACGTGGTATTGGATTTTTGAAATCCGACTGTATTAGTTGCTCATTTTGTTTTTTTACTAATAATTTAGACAAGTCTTGAAGCTACTATTATTATTGGGAGTTCTTCCTGATTTTCGGTTGAATTGAACAAGGAAAGACAGCCCTGTTTCAACAGTTAGTTCTGGTTTGGGCCAATGCCACCTATTGAGCACAAGTATTTACCTCCGGGTTCTGCCCTTCAAAGTTTCTCTGCTTGTACCTTTCAGGGTCGAGTAAAATCTGTATTAAATCGTAAGCTGTGTGCATTTGTACCAATTAACATTGAATGTCGGTTTATTGACATGGAAACATATATTTAATTGTTGGTATATTGTCGTCGTTCATTGGCTAAGTTAATTTTACTGGCAGAACATTGTACCAATGCGTTGAAGGGAGTACCATCGAACCAAAGCTGTCGGAAATGTACATAATTGGGTACCAAAGCGTATCCCGAAACAACGACGTCGTGCCGTCGCTTTCGGAAAAATCAGTACTTGGATTATGGTGAAGATCGGGCGTGGCAGAGGAGCTGAGTTGTTTTCACAAACATATCGCGCGGTCGTCGGTACCGTCATTCTGTAGTCTTTGAAAGGCGCCCAGAAATTGGATTTTGGAATGCGGTGCTAAAAATTTCTTCCACTTTATTGTGTTTCTTTTTGCCTTTTTATGGCGCTTGCTTGACCCAGTGAGGCCGTTTGAGTTTTTGTGGAAGAAATGCAACGATTTCTTCGTGGATTTATGACGACAGCGGACATGTTGTTTTAGACCCGAAATAACATATACAGGTAAGCTCTTTTGTCACTCTTAAACCATTAAAACACAAAACTCCGCGTTTAGACTGCTAATTTAACCAAGTTTCGTTAATATCCTTTTGATTTAATTTATTTTAACGACATCCGCGGTTTTAATTAGTTTTTCTGTAATTAAATATTTTCTCTGAATACAAGTTGATCGCTATATTTCGTGTTAATTAATGAATTACGTACAGACGGTTGTTTTTTTTTTTATTAAGAATTGAATGGGTTTATATTTGTCCTTCACTTGTTTTGTAGGTCAAAGCCTGTTTTTTTTATTAACACGTTTTTTTTGTCAGCTATTCTAGCTTGATTTACTTCTTTCCTTTGATAATGTTGGACATACTGTACAGGGTGACCCAAAGTTTAATTGTGTTTTGTCATTTTGTAAGCACTCCAAAACCATAGTGAATTTGTCAGCAGTGTATGTACGTCAATTTGAATTTAAGAGCACGTATCAGTGAACCACGTGGCCCGATTTGGGATTTCGCCACGGAAGAGCGTAAGTCAGTGTTAATAAACAATCAGGCAACATCGCCATTCCAAGACGTGACGTCGCGAGCTGTATCGAGGGAGTGGGAGATGTGAGTTATCATTCTGAAATATTGGCTTTATATAAATTATTGTTTTCTGGGTAGTTTCTGTTGGCAGTGGCGCGCTGAAATTTTTTTTTTAATAATAGAATTTATGAAAATGGCTATATTATGTGACAGGTTATTTTTATATTTTATATTTCTATATGTATTTTAAAGAATTACGATGGTGGAATTGGTTTTCCATTATTTTTGTTTACAACAAAGATCTGGTCAGTAGGGGATGGAAGTGTAGGGTAGATTTGGAAATATTAGAAAAATGAATTTAGATACATTATAGCCATAAATGCGCACGTAATCGTATTCCATTAATTGAGATCAGAGGCACCAACGGGAAGCTTTTGAATAAAGGTTAAAAATATTGAATAATATTAGGAGATGAAAATTTGAAAAAAAGATTATTTAGGGGCGGAAGGAGTATGGCATTTTCAGAGTGTTGCAGATACAATGTTTAAAAATATACTGTATTTCGACATTTGGATTAATATAAAAATTCAGATCTTTGGCTGAATGGAATTTAATTGGAAGTTCTTTTGGATGCATTGGATTCACCAACTCTGGCAATAGGCAGCCATAATAAAACGATGTTAGTTTTGGTAACATCTTTTCACGCCAAAGCGTGTCATCCCTGATGATCTACAAAAAAACAACGAAAATTAATTAGAAACATTTCATTTTAGGGATCATCCATAAATTACGTCACCCAAATTTCATCGTTGTTGACCCCCTTCGTCCTTGTCACAAGTAATAACATTCGTATGGACCCCCCCCCCCCCCGTTGTGACGTCACTCATTTTGCAATTTTAAATTTATAACTTAATTAAAACAGCACTTCCAATATTATTATTGTTTTAAAATATTTAATAATAAAGTAACAATTTACGTTCTCAAATAATAGATAGGTACTCAAAATCAATAGAACAAAAAATATTCTTACATTGTTTTTGGCTGAAAACTGAATTGAACTGAAAAAAAATTAATCATCCTGTGTCCATGGACCAGAAGAACCTGAGATCATCTGAACTTTCAGTTTTAACAACCTGCAATACCGGCCGTAAATGGATAATATCAGTGACGAAGTAGTAGTATATAGATACAGTGTCCGCCAAAAAGTCTGCCCCATATAGGAAACTTTTTTAAATTTAATTCAGGTCAAATTTGACTTTGGCGTCAATTTTTGCTTGACCAAGAACCATAAATGACATATATAAAGATAGCCACGTGATCCATGTTAGCTGTCAAAAATTACATTTTTAAAGAAAATGTCCTGAAAATGGTATTATTTGCTAAAATTTCGAAAAATGTCATAGGAAAAAGTTCTTTGGTTTCTCATCGAGATTCTATCTGTATTCAATCTGAGCAAAACGATGGAAAAAATTGAATTACCGAACGCCGCTATATAAGACTAGTATAATATGTCATTGTATAAGATGCAATTGAACACAAGCAAACGTCAGTTGTAGCAATATCGGAAAGAAGAGGGGCCCAAGAAACAACCATAAGAAAAATTTTACGAAAAATAGATATCATCCCTACGAGCCGAAATTTATAAATTTTCTTAAAGTAGGGGATTTTGAAGCAAGGTTTGATTTTTGTGCCTGGGTACAGGGGGAAATAGAAAAGAATCGGTCATTTACCAAAGCACAGACAAATCACCTTTTTATTCACACGGAACAGTGAGTAAGTTCTCAAAACTGTAGGTTGTGGGCTCATAAAAACCCAGGCTTCATAATTGAGTGCATACTTGTTTCTTTTAGAGTAAATGTCTGGTGTGGAATTTTTATCGTAAGATTGATTACGCCCTATTCTTGAAGAAAAATTAGACGCAGTAATTTATTTAAACTTTTTCAGGACTGAGGTAACCAATGTTGTTGATAAAATGTCACTACCGGAAAGATTGATATTGTGGTACCAACAATTATTCACATCACGGTTGAGGTCCGAAATTTTTTAGACAATTTGTTCAGAGGAAAATGGATTGTGGGGTTATCTCAAACAAAAAGTGCACCGTAATCGGCCGTTTCAAAACGTGGATCACTTGGAAAATACTATAGAAGAGGCTTGCCTTGAAAATCCACCAAGATTTCTGTAAAATGTTACAAAAGGGTTTTCCAGAAAAATAATTAAATGTATGGAAAGGGAAGTGCGGCACACTAAAACGTAAACATTTTTTTTTGTTTTAAGAGTAAGCTTTAAATTTTTGATTTTTTTTCCTGTTTTAGTTTAAAAATAAAAGTTTTAATAAAAAAAAATTTATTAGTTAGCTTCTAAAATCCTATAGATGATATGCTTGTCTCACTGTTGTATTTGATATGGTTAATAATAAGCTCTGTAGCGCTTAAAAAATCAAGTAATTATCCAATAGCGCTCAGGGAATTTTAAAAAATATTTATTTTTGTACTATAAGAACTCTGTAAACTTTAGAACATGTATACCCCATCTTTAGAAACGTTGCAATATGGCGTTTAAACTTAATAATAACGAAATAAACCTTAAACATTTAAACAAATTTATGATGCTTAAAATATATGTAAAAAAATAAAATACAATTTTTGAAACTTTAATAATGGAATGTCGGTGACAACCCACACAACTTTTTAGACATTTTTCGAAATTTTTACACATAATACCATTATTAGGACATTTCTCGAAATTTTTATAAATAATATCATTTTTAGAACATTTTCTTAAAAAATGTAACTTTTGACAGCTAACATGGATCACGTGACTATCTTTATGTATGTCATTTTAGGTTCTTGGTGAAGCAAAAATTGATGCCAAAGTCAAACTTGACCTTAATCAAATTTTAAAAAAAGTTTCTCATATGGTGCAGACTTTTGGCGGTCACTGTATATTGTTCAGATTAAAAATTACGGTAAAATCAGGTTCCAAAACGGTAGGGCGGTAGGTCTAGGGCGAAAACGATAGAACTACCGGTAAACGGTAGACCTGGAAACATCGCAAACAAATAATAAAACAGTAAATTCCTTTACGTCGGCTTTTTTCAAAGGCTGTATCGGTCTTTCAGTGTATTGTTACAAAAGGCAAATAATTTTGCACTTCAAAATAACATACTTAAAAAATTAAAATACCTACTCTACTAACAATCCGAAAGGGATCAAAATTTTTAATTTGGCCTACTCAGCTCCGCGTACACGCGATGTGATACGGCGTTAGTGCCATCGGCGGCGGGTAGGGCGGTAGATGGGCGGAGATCGGGTGGTCGAGGTTTGCTCAGATTAAGTGGGAGGTTGATGCCAGAAACACTAATTGTGCAAGTATAGCTTCCATTTTTTTTACCTTTGATAATTATCTGCTTCTCTTTGAATTTCCACATCGTCAAATTCCATTGATATTACAGATACTGATGCTGATGAGGTGTCAGCATATGTATTTCTGAAATATGAATTTAATATTATTTTGAAATAATTTAAGCTGGCAATAAAGAAAATTATTTTTTGGTTAATATAAATATATTGACGTTTGAAACTATCGAAAAACTATAAAATAAATACGAAGATTTGAAATAATCCTACCTTTTAGGTGTCCCATCAGTTAATTCATTTTCTTGTCCTCTGTAATTGGTGGATATATGTTTCGGTGTGCTTGTCATCCTAAAAACAAATCAAGTCTAGAAAAAGAAACTTTTACATCAATAATAATTATTATATACATACTTTGGCATATCATAGCATTCTTCAGCGTTAACTACGCTGAAAGCAAGTTCATCAGGAACAATCCTGTCACAAAGAATGCAATTAATAAATTGAAACATCAATCAAAAGTTTATATTATCAGAATTAAATGCCTGTTGAAAAAAATAAGCACATTTTGCACTTTTGTAACAGTTTTTTTGAAGCGTTATTTCTCGATAAAATGGAAATGATGTGACGGCGTCTTATTTCAAATTAATAATGTTTTTTTTTTGGGATTTCTGACGATTTCCAAACTGACAATGCAATGGTAAGTGGCAGTACAAAAATCAGCAATAAGCTTTATGACAGCGTAACTAAAAAATTTGTTTGTTACATTCATGCACAGAACTTACCGTCTTTTCATTAAAATGCGCCTACTTTACCTTTTTGTAGATAAACACTTTCTTCTATTGACTTTCAATCGTTCATCTTTTCTACCAGCCATTTTACACACACTGACACTGATACATACGAAAAAACAACTGTACATAAGTCGCTACAACGAGCCGCCTCTGCTCTCCATTAGTATGAATTACCTTGACGTCGTCGATGTGCGGCGGTCAGGGACTCGAGTATCTCCGCTTTCCGCGCTGCCCTTGATCAACCGGGGCGTTGCCGAATCGCTTTAGACAGTTGCGATTTTCGATATTTTTTCTAAAAAACTGGGTGTGACATTTTTTTTGCATTAAAACAAAGCTATATAATTAATTGAGATTATAGATAATGGAGAAAATACTTTCAAAAATGACTGTATTATCATAATTCTCAATTTGAAAGTTATTTGCCGTTTTGGAAAAAATAAAATTCTTTTTCGAAAAATTGTATCATGTAGCATCGAATTTTGAAGCTAAATTCAAAATTTCATCAAATTCGGTTCAATAGTTTTCTCGTAGTTTTGCACCCCGTTTTTCCAATATGGAGGTCACTGAGAATACCTCTTAATGAGTCTTTTTTTAGCTAACTATTTTAATGACGAATGTTGTCAAATTTAATATCTTGTATTTTGGGATATCAGCTGATAGCGTTAGAAACCAATGAATGTTTTATATTTTTGGCTGTCAGTGAGATTGATTTTCATCGTAAATTGTGTAAATATTTTAAATTTCTGACAGTCAGTAGTATTTATTTTCATATTTCTCTTTTTCTTTTGTTAGCTAACTTATAATTAATATTGTGTTTGACATTGACAAGGCTTATCTTTAATTATGATATTTGATTACCAATTTAAGGGTGGGGGTAATACCGTAACGTTAACTATTCACTGTGGTATCTGACTCTTGGGTTACACAGTACACCAATTGTATAGTTAATTTTTATAAACGTTTAGTTTTTTGTATACGTTTAGTAGCAGTAATACCGAATTTTTATTTTTAATTGTATTTAACTTACGGACAAATTAATACGGACGCATTAATATTTTTCTCTGCACAGTAGCGCACTGTTTAATTCAAAATATTTATTTTCGTTTTACTTTCTTGATATAAATAAATGATCACTTAAGGCCTTCAGCCAGTAACAGTTGTTTATTATTTAAATTTAATATTTTTAAAATTATATTTGCATATTACCTGAAGTTTACCTTGCCTTGACGCATACCTTTTTGTTTTATCAGGGTCTTTTTACGGGGAGACTCCGACCTTCTTTTTACCAGGAGACTCCGATATTCTTTTTACTGGGAGACAACCCCACAACTCTTTTGCTGGAGATACCATCAGCCACTAACTTTTTGCTCGGAACAAGCTATCTCTTTGCTGGGAGCAAGCTGTATTTTGCTGGGACAGGCTGTATTCAGCTCAGCTGCCTAGGCCATTACAGCCTTGAGTCGAGATACCTTCATCAGAGGTGACACCCCTTCAGGCAACCTTTTTTTTATTATTAATTTTGACCGGTAACCTGAAAAAAAAAAAAAATATATATATATATATATATATATATATATATATATATATATATATATATATATATATATATATATATATATGTATAGTAGAAAGTAAATAGTAAATCTTCGCATTTACATTTATTATATATATATATATATATATAAATGAAAATGAAATAAAGATTACGGGGATTCGGCCAGAAAGTCTTTATTATATTTTTCTTATAATGTGCCTAGCTTTCGAAATGTTTCATTTCTTCCTCAGGGCAATTATATTTAAATATAAAGACAGCTAATTTTCGAAATTTTATGAAAAAATTGTTTGAAAAATATTCTACTTGGAATTTTGACAATATTTAAAAAAAAAAAAAAAAAAAAAAAAAAAAAAAAAAATATTGTCAAAATTCCAAGTAGAATATTTTTCAAACAATTTTTTCATAAAATTTCAAAAATTAGCTGTCTTTATATTTAAATATAATTGCCCTGAGGAAGAAATGAAACATTTCGAAAGCTAGGCACATTATAAGAAAAATATAATAAAGACTTTCTGGCCGAATCCCCGTAATCTTTATTTCATTTAATTTATTACACGGCCGTTATTTGTAAAACAAATATATATATATATATATATATATATATATATATATATATATATATATATATATATATATATATATATATATATATATATATATATATTCCAAAGAACCTGAGATCCTTTTTTAATAATTTATGTGTAAGCTGAGGTCCGTTTGGCAAGGCGAGATCCGATTTCGGACCTCACCTTTTTTTGCGTGTATCTCGTCGCCGTGACTCATACCTAACAATAATAAATGGATTTTGAATTTTTTTGTAGGATGTCATCTTTAAGCTCTTTATAAATTTTTATACGATTTGGGTTCAATAACACCATTCCAGAGGGCGCCTAGGTAGATTAATTCGGCTCGTTGTATACATATAAGCTGAGGTCCTATCACCGCGGCAACAGTGGGAAACATCTTTTATAGTATTGGCTGTGCGCTGCTATCAACGAGAAACTTGAGACGCTTTATTTCCTTGCAAACTGTGAGCTTAAATTTAATATAAGGTAGGTATAATTTAACATTTTTTATGTTAATACGATATTTTTTTTTATAAACAACTCGAAAAAAAGCACTTCTGTTGTGATATAAGCAAAAAATCAGAATTTTCTTCTAGGAATTGTAGAAAAATAATTGAATTTAAGATTTTTCCGAAATGTAAATATGTTTTTACTAAAAGGGTTATTTTCGAATTTAAAATTTTTATTTTAATAATAATATTCTACGAAATCAGAATTTTCATGCCTTGATGGCTGGACGTGATAAATAAGCCTTGAGTATACGTTTTATTAAAAACCAAGTCATGTTGTAGCCTCGTTTTTTCAATAACTTTTTCGTTCAAAAAAATTTAAATTTTAGACTTTTCGGACAGTAGGTATCCCATGAAAAATCATGATTTAGCTTTAGGCACTAACTTTGATAAAAAATATCATTTCAGGGAAATTATCTTTATTACCTTACTTACTTTTACCTTGTACTTGTTTCAGGATGCATCTAGAACAAGAAGCATTTCTATTGTTTTAATGACAATGTCCTTACGTGGTATACATTGTATACAATCCGTAGATCACATGCCGTGTACAGAAAATGTAGACGCTCCTGCAATGGCGTTAGCAAGACGATTACTGGAACAGTCTACACCTCCAGGCTACCAGTTACAACATGATAATCCTGTAACCCAAACGGGTAGGAATCCTTATCGTTGGATCAGCCGATTTCGACGACTAGATAACCTATACAGGCAGGATTGTGATTTTTTAACAGAAGTTCGTGCAGCGTTTCGACAGGAATGTCCTTTAGGATGTGAAATATCACAAATACTAGTGTCGCAGAGCCCCAACCAGGATTTTATTGAGGTACAGTTTTTGGTGAACTGTAGATGTGCAAAAACACCGCGACGTCGCAGGGATAACAGACAATGGAATTCTACGAGATGCACAACCCCTTCTAGTTGGGTATTCAAGAGGGAAAACGCATTTTGCACGGGTATCCCCAATCACCACCAGTAAAAAATGCTTTGTAAGAATAGCACAAATGTACTAAAATTTTCAACTTTCGACAAAAAGGTATTAGAAAATCATGATTCTTGGGTTTAAACCAGTCATATTGGAATAACTTTTTGATATTTTGCCTTTGTTTAATCCACGAGATTTTAATTTTCTAACCGTTGGTTGACCCGGTTTCAATTAAAAAAAAATTACACGATTTTTGAAGTCTTCAAGCAACGAATTCTAATATAGATTAGATAAGCTGTCCGCTTTTTGGTCTCGCGTTGTAAACATATTTTCTGGACATCCTATATAAAGTCGCTTAAACCGAGGCAACGTTGTACATTCGGGAGTTCAATTAAGAAGGTTTTAAAAAAGTTACAATTTGTAGTTATAGGAAAATAGTTAAGTAATAAACAAAACTATCTATAATTTAAGCAGCGGCAGACTATCGCTGAGGCCCTTTTTTAGAACGAAAAAAATATTTAACCATACATAATTTAAAAAGTAAAAACATAGTCTGGTCAATGAAGTATTTCGGCAGAGATATACCGTACATACACAGAGATATACCGTCGGCAGAGATATACCGTACATACACAGATATACAGAGATATACCGTCGGCAGAGATATACCATCGGCAGAGATATACCGTACATACACAGATTCGTACATAATGTTTACATTATTAATAATTTTGTTTGCGATTTGACTAACTACTTTGGTAATATTCTTTTAGATTTAGTTTATCACATAAATAAAAAATAAAATACTGAACATTTGTTGATAATGGAAGTACTTATTTTTATATTTTATAATAAAGTTACTATAAATTTTCTGCCGCCTGCATGTTTATTTTATGAAGAAGTTTTTAACTTGTTTTTTTGTAGTGTTCCGTGCTAAAGTTAGCAAAACGGAATCACCTCGGTGACCGTCCGTCCGTCTATCACAATCAGTTTTCTCCTTAATTATTGGACGTAAAAGGTATTAGTTAGGTACCAATAAAAACTTTTAAACTTAATTTGCATTTTCATTTTGTATACCTTACGTAACTAAAAAATTTGTTTGTTACATTCATGCACAGAACTTACCGTCTTTTCATTAAAATGCGCCTACTTTACCTTTTTGTAGATAAACACTTTCTTCTATTGGCTTTCAATCGTTCATCTTTTCTACCAGCCATTTTACACACACTGACACTGATACATACGAAAAAACAACTGTACATAAGTCGCTACAACGAGCCGCCTCTGCTCTCCATTAGTATGAATTACCTTGACGTCGTCGATGTGCGGCGGTCAGGGACTCGAGTATCTCCGCTTTCCGCGCTGCCCTTGATCAACCGGGGCGTTGCCGAATCGCTTTAGACAGTTGCGATTTTCGATATTTTTTCTAAAAAACTGGGTGTGACATTTTTTTTGCATTAAAACAAAGCTATATAATTAATTGAGATTATAGATAATGGAGAAAATACTTTCAAAAATGACTGTATTATCATAATTCTCAATTTGAAAGTTATTTGCCGTTTTGGAAAAAATAAAATTCTTTTTCGAAAAATTGTATCATGTAGCATCGAATTTTGAAGCTAAATTCAAAATTTCATCAAATTCGGTTCAATAGTTTTCTCGTAGTTTTGCACCCCGTTTTTCCAATATGGAGGTCACTGAGAATACCTCTTAATGAGTCTTTTTTTAGCTAACTATTTTAATGACGAATGTTGTCAAATTTAATATCTTGTATTTTGGGATATCAGCTGATAGCGTTAGAAACCAATGAATGTTTTATATTTTTGGCTGTCAGTGAGATTGATTTTCATCGTAAATTGTGTAAATATTTTAAATTTCTGACAGTCAGTAGTATTTATTTTCATATTTCTCTTTTTCTTTTGTTAGCTAACTTATAATTAATATTGTGTTTGACATTGACAAGGCTTATCTTTAATTATGATATTTGATTACCAATTTAAGGGTGGGGGTAATACCGTAACGTTAACTATTCACTGTGGTATCTGACTCTTGGGTTACACAGTACACCAATTGTATAGTTAATTTTTATAAACGTTTAGTTTTTTGTATACGTTTAGTAGCAGTAATACCGAATTTTTATTTTTAATTGTATTTAACTTACGGACAAATTAATACGGACGCATTAATATTTTTCTCTGCACAGTAGCGCACTGTTTAATTCAAAATATTTATTTTCGTTTTACTTTCTTGATATAAATAAATGATCACTTAAGGCCTTCAGCCAGTAACAGTTGTTTATTATTTAAATTTAATATTTTTAAAATTATATTTGCATATTACCTGAAGTTTACCTTGCCTTGACGCATACCTTTTTGTTTTATCAGGGTCTTTTTACGGGGAGACTCCGACCTTCTTTTTACCAGGAGACTCCGATATTCTTTTTACTGGGAGACAACCCCACAACTCTTTTGCTGGAGATACCATCAGCCACTAACTTTTTGCTCGGAACAAGCTATCTCTTTGCTGGGAGCAAGCTGTATTTTGCTGGGACAGGCTGTATTCAGCTCAGCTGCCTAGGCCATTACGGCCTTGAGTCGAGATACCTTCATCAGAGGTGACACCCCTTCAGGCAACCTTTTTTTTATTATTAATTTTGACCGGTAACCTGAAAAAAAATATATATATATATATATATATATATATATATATATATATATATATATATATATATATATGTATAGTAGAAAGTAAATAGTAAATCTTCGCATTTACATTTATCATATATATATATATATATATATATATATATATATATATATATATATATATATATATATATATATATATATATTCCAAAGAACCTGAGATCCTTTTTTAATAATTTATGTGTAAGCTGAGGTCCGTTTGGCAAGGCGAGATCCGATTTCGGACCTCACCTTTTTTTGCGTGTATCTCGTCGCCGTGACTCATACCTAACAATAATAAATGGATTTTGAATTTTTTTGTAGGATATCATCTTTAAGCTCTTTATAAATTTTTATACGATTTGGGTTCAATAACACCATTCCAGAGGGCGCCTAGGTAGATTAATTCGGCTCGTTGTATACATATAAGCTGAGGTCCTATCACCGCGGCAACAGTGGGAAACATCTTTTATAGTATTGGCTGTGCGCTGCTATCAACGAGAAACTTGAGACGCTTTATTTCCTTGCAAACTGTGAGCTTAAATTTAATATAAGGTAGGTATAATTTAACATTTTTTATGTTAATACGATAATTTTTTTTATAAAAACTCGAAAAAAAGCACTTCTGTTGTGATATAAGCAAAAAATCAGAATTTTCTTCTAGGAATTGTAGAAAAATAATTGAATTTAAGATTTTTCCGAAATGTAAATATGTTTTTACTAAAAGGGTTATTTTCGAATTTAAAATTTTTATTTTAATAATAATATTCTACGAAATCAGAATTTTCATGCCTTGATGGCTGGACGTGATAAATAAGCCTTGAGTATACGTTTTATTAAAAACCAAGTCATGTTGTAGCCTCGTTTTTTCAATAACTTTTTCGTTCAAAAAAATTTAAATTTTAGACTTTTCGGACAGTACCTAGGTATCCCATGAAAAATCATGATTTAGCTTTAGGCACTAACTTTGATAAAAAATATCATTTCAGGGAAATTATCTTTATTACCTTACTTACTTTTACCTTGTACTTGTTTCAGGATGCATCTAGAACAAGAAGCATTTCTATTGTTTTAATGACAATGTCCTTACGTGGTATACATTGTATACAATCCGTAGATCACATGCCGTGTACAGAAAATGTAGACGCTCCTGCAATGGCGTTAGCAAGACGATTACTGGAACAGTCTACACCTCCAGGCTACCAGTTACAACATGATAATCCTGTAACCCAAACGGGTAGGAATCCTTATCGTTGGATCAGCCGATTTCGACGACTAGATAACCTATACAGGCAGGATTGTGATTTTTTAACAGAAGTTCGTGCAGCGTTTCGACAGGAATGTCCTTTAGGATGTGAAATATCACAAATACTAGTGTCGCAGAGCCCCAACCAGGATTTTATTGAGGTACAGTTTTTGGTGAACTGTAGATGTGCAAAAACACCGCGACGTCGCAGGGATAACAGACAATGGAATTCTACGAGATGCACAACCCCTTCTAGTTGGGTATTCAAGAGGGAAAACGCATTTTGCACGGGTATCCCCAATCACCACCAGTAAAAAATGCTTTGTAAGAATAGCACAAATGTACTAAAATTTTCAACTTTCGACAAAAAGGTATTAGAAAATCATGATTCTTGGGTTTAAACCAGTCATATTGGAATAACTTTTTGATATTTTGCCTTTGTTTAATCCACGAGATTTTAATTTTCTAACCGTTGGTTGACCCGGTTTCAATTAAAAAAAAATTACACGATTTTTGAAGTCTTCAAGCAACGAATTCTAATATAGATTAGATAAGCTGTCCGCTTTTTGGTCTCGCGTTGTAAACATATTTTCTGGACATCCTATATAAAGTCGCTTAAACCGAGGCAACGTTGTACATTCGGGAGTTCAATTAAGAAGGTTTTAAAAAAGTTACAATTTGTAGTTATAGGAAAATAGTTAAGTAATAAACAAAACTATCTATAATTTAAGCAGCGGCAGACTATCGCTGAGGCCCTTTTTTAGAACGAAAAAAATATTTAACCATACATAATTTAAAAAGTAAAAACATAGTCTGGTCAATGAAGTATTTCGGCAGAGATATACCGTACATACACAGAGATATACCGTCGGCAGAGATATACCGTACATACACAGATATACAGAGATATACCGTCGGCAGAGATATACCATCGGCAGAGATATACCGTACATACACAGATTCGTACATAATGTTTACATTATTAATAATTTTGTTTGCGATTTGACTAACTACTTTGGTAATATTCTTTTAGATTTAGTTTATCACATAAATAAAAAATAAAATACTGAACATTTGTTGATAATGGAAGTACTTATTTTTATATTTTATAATAAAGTTACTATAAATTTTCTGCCGCCTGCATGTTTATTTTATGAAGAAGTTTTTAACTTGTTTTTTTGTAGTGTTCCGTGCTAAAGTTAGCAAAACGGAATCACCTCGGTGACCGTCCGTCCGTCTATCACAATCAGTTTTCTCCTTAATTATTGGACGTAAAAGGTATTAGTTAGGTACCAATAAAAACTTTTAAACTTAATTTGCATTTTCATTTTGTATACCTTACGTAATACCAACCTGTGAAAGGTATGAAAAGGAAAGTTATAAAAAAAGACAGGACTTTTTTGTGGCTTGATTCAAAATTTTTTTACACTTAGAATAGCAACCCAATGTTGTTGAAAAATACTAATCTTATTAGGAATATAACGGATGTGGGGTTAAAACGTACAAGTGTTAGAGCGCAGTTTCGGCGGACGTAAAGAGGGGGTAGCTGGAAGGGGAGGGATTTTTCATATAGTTTTGAGATGTAAAGAAATTTAAAAATCTCAAAAAGAATATATTTTATCGATTACCTAAACACAAAATTCCGCCTCTCCAGTAACTCCTTCCCCACGTCAGCCCAGATTGCGCCCTAACACATATTATATATTATTATCTATCATGTAATGAAGTATTTCATCAACTTTCTAGGGCTAAAATGCGTAAGGTAGGCAGATCAAACCTACATGTGTTAGAGGACGATTTTATATACATAACATATTTTACGTTAAAATGTTGATAATTAGCCCAATAGGTACCTAGGTACTTGTTTCTTATAATTTGGTGTGGGTCTCATCATCAAACAAAATATGAAACTAAACTGATTTACTACATTTTACTTTTAATATTCAGTACATTTTTTATATTTTGCCACATCGACTTTTTCTATCTCATCACTTTCATCTTCTTCTAGGCCAACTAATTGTATATCTAAATTCTAAATCATCGGGCGATTTCCCCTGTTCTTCTTTACTTATACCTTTTTCTATAGTTTTTCCGACTTTCTGTTTAGGTTTTCTTACTTGATCTTGGCCTGTTCTCCTAAACAAAAATGATCCCGACAGCCGAACCAAGCCGATTGTCGTCGTCTCGCCTCGCCTCGTCCAACATATTTTTCTTATTTTTATGTTTAAAAAAATATAACATATAACAAACTTAACGAAATTTAAACAAACCTGCACTTAAACGACTTTTCGGACATATTATGAGTACAGATTTGTTAAAATTTCTTTAGATTTGTATGTGCGGCAAATTTTAGCGTTCACCAGGTAACGATTGGTTATGCTTTGTGGTTACGATTTCCCTACTTCATCCAATGCAGTCTGACAAAAACTGCGATAGAAAATTTTGTAACCATTTATATTACCAGGTTAACGCCAAAACTTGCGCAATTTTTTTTATACCTGTATGGATATCGCTATAGGACTCGTCAGGCAGTGGGAACTCATTGCAAGTTGCTCGTTCGGCTAGGTTCGGCTGCCAGGATCATTTGTTTAGGGGGTATTATGCACTATATTCGAAACTCATATGTTCGAAAAGCCTTTTCCTTGCAGGTTTGTTAAAATTTCTTCAGATTTGTTATATGTTATCCTAATGGGCGCCCGCAGGGAGGGGCCAGGGGGGCCGTGCCCCCCCTGAGATTGTGAGATTGTCATACTTCGTACTTTTTGTTGGACGAATTGCCAAATATCTATTATTTTTGTAATAAATAATATTTCTTTTTATGATAAATGTTGTATATTTTTCTGATGTTTGAACATCTTTACAAAGCCAGGTACCAAAACATCAATTAGGAAGTTTCCTATGTCAGAAATATCGAGTAACTTCAACATCATTTAATAGTCTTTCAATTAACTTGTCAAACAAAAAAAAATTATCTCGATATCTTAAAAATTGACGAACTTATTCAAGTTCTTATTTAATAACTTCGCGCGCGGCTTTTATCGGCCGTGACGTCAACATACAGAGAGCTGTCGCCCCATGGTCTCCGGGCTAGCTGCCCGCTGCTGCTTTCGCGTGTTTACTTTAATGCATTGGATCCTGTCCGGTAAGAATAACACTAAAGATTAAACGGGCGCCTATTCCGCTGTTGACGGCTCTGTATGTTGACGTCATCGAGCCTCAGCCAACGTGAGCGTAGCATCTCAGACTTTGAAGGACGATAACTTTTTTATTTCTACAGATAATTAAAAACAAAAAATGCATATGTTTTTTACATTTTTAGGACTATTTATTAAGAGAAAATGAAAAAAATGGAAACTTCCTAATTAGGATTAGGAATATTATTTAAACCCAGTCCTAACTCAGTGCAACCGGCACGGCAACTAAATTACTATAAATTTTCTGCCGCCTGCAAGTTTATTTTATGAAGAAGTTTTTAACTTGTTTTTTTGTAGTGTTCCGTGCTAAAGTTAGCAAAACGGAATCACCTCGGTGACCGTCCGTCCGTCTATCACAATCAGTTTTCTCCTTAATTATTGGACGTAAAAATTTGATATTTAGCACAGAAATAGAGCGCGGTGGCCCAATTATAGATGTGAAATATAAAAAGTTGAATTTTGATTCTGGGGGTTTATTTTAGGGGGTAAATTGGGAAATGGAAAAACATGAAAGCTTATTGAAGGACGAATTTAACAATATGATGTATTTTGTATGCTTTTTTTTAAACAATTTTCGGGAAAAACGCCTAAAAATTGCTGTCCCCCACCCTCATCGCCAAAAGAAACGCTCAGAAAAATATGAAAAAAAAATCATGAACATTGAGAATTAGGTGTGGATTGAGCCAAAATTATCCAGATTGAAAAAATCCAGCGCAATCAATTGCTATAAACAATTTAATTGTATATTTCCTTATAACTGCTAAACCTTTGGCTTTAGAGAATAGGTTTTTCGACAAAAAACATTTCTCATCACGCAAGGGGAACAACTTTTGTTCTTACACGTTTTTCAAAATTTTTAATTTGGCTCAGTCGAAACGCTCCCCACTCAGCTCCGCGCATACGCGATGTGATACGGCGTTGATGCTGTCGGCGGCGGGCATCGCGGAAGATGGGCGGAGATTGGGCGGCCAAGGTTAGCTCAGGTTAAGTGGGGGGGGGGGGGGGGGGCTAATGGCACAGAGCACTAATTGTGCAAATATAGCTTGCACTTGACCGAATTTTTCTGATTTTAATTATTAGTGTATTTGTATAAATCGCTACAAATAAAATCTTTAAAATAATTTTTTTCATTTTGCCCCCTCTAAGAAAAAAGTCTGCGGGCGCCAATGGTTATCCTTATATTATTCATACAAGGGAGTTTTCGAAACATTTGGCCATTCAAAGAAACGATTTTGAATTATTTTACCATGGAACATACGCTTTTCCAAGATATGAAATTCGGACTTTCGATATAGAATTATTTAAGTGGGATATGTAGGTATTTACCGGGTGTACAACTAAGAAAGGCTGGCTGTATCTCGGAAACCGTTTAACAAGGAGATTTGAAATAAAAATTATAGTAACAGTGGCCCCGAGAAATTGCTGGAAATTCTTTTTAAGTTTCTAATGCAAGACAAATAACTATTGGTTTAATTAGTTAACCTGTTAGTAACAAAAAATCACACATAGGGTGTACAGTTATTTAGAGTTCGGGAATAGTTCTGAAAATTCACCTAAACCTTACGTACAACATCATTTGTTTTGACCCAGAGCAAGATAACTAAAGAAATTCGATAATAATTAATAATATTGAACTGGGAAGTCATAATTTAGGATTAATTACTCTTCTAGTCGACGTTTCAAATTTTAACTAAACTATGTTTGTTATATTGTTTATGAAGGCGCCAAAAAAAACATGGTATTAGGAGTACTATGTGACGTTCAATATTTAATATACAAATTAAATAAAAAATCATTTAATTTTTTTTTAAGAATCGCTCAACCTCGTCAATTTTTAATTTTTGTATACAAAAATTATGTATACAGGGTGTCCCAAAAACAGCTTAGTTGGTGTCAAATTTGTTTATTTTTTAGATAGAAATACAAATTTTTTTACATTTTCGGATTCTTTGTTTAAGTTTAAGATTTTGATGAAAATTTTCATTTTCTAACTTTAAGTGACTGTAAACACCAAACTGTTTAACTCAGAGCAAAACGGCGTCCACAATCCTATCTTAGTTTTCTATGAACTTTTATTTCGCATCATTTTTTTAGTCAGAAATGTGTTAGGAAAGAATTGCTCCAAATCTAAGTCAGACGCCTATGGTCATAAATTAAAGGCATAGTGGTGACCTGTCAGTCAAGTGTGGGACGAATGTTTACTTTTTGGGGACGTAGAGGTTCAAGTGGGAATGAAGGTTTAGTTCTGTATGAACGTTCTTTTATGTAACATAATTATTCTTTGAATATACTCGTAGTTACTTTTATTTTAAAAGTATTGACTTTTATTGGTTATACCTGACAAATGATCGGAAATTATTGAAAATAGAACAAATCATCATTTCCGGCTAAAACTAAGATATGTTTGTGCATACGATTTTGTTTTATAAAAACAATTGAATTTGGTTATGTATAGGGAATGTGACATAAAAAGTTCTCTAATATGAACTCTCTGTATATAAAACACAAAGCTGATACCTGAACAGCTGTTTTTGGGACACCTTGTATACATAGTAATACATACATATTCTTTGTGGAAACAATGTCCACCAAAAATTAAAAATTGAGGGTTTCGAACAATTCTCGAAAAAATGTACCTCAATAGGGAATATGCGTATAACCCAAATAAATCTGAAATATATTTTTTTATATTCTCTACATAAATTAAATGTTTATGGCGGTTGCTGTTATTCATTTATTTGGGTATATATTAGCAAAAAAAGGATTTAAAACTGCAAATTTTCGCACGAATTTCGAACCTTGTAAAACGTGATCCCATTGGCTGTGTCGTCAAAACTGAACTTATGACTCATCATGAGTATATGGCGAATTCCAGTCTTGGAGAGTCATGGACGACTCAATAAAAATGGTATTTAATGCGTAACTCATCGAATGAAATATCCCGGCACTTAAAGTAGAAGGTTCCTAAAATCTTATTCATGTATACTTCAAGCCGAAATCGGTCCAGGAACCTATCAATTTTGCAAGAAAAGTTGGCATTTCTGCGAAATTTTGACATAGCATCTTAATAATTTCGAGTAAATAAACTGCAATTCTTTATTTTCATGGCAATCTTCGAAAATTCCAAAATTTTCAAATTCTAGATGTCCCCGATGCAAATAAACCTATTTATTTATAACTTTACCGAAAAAATAAGCGATTTAAATTAGTGGGAGGTATTCCTAGGTAATTAACGGATAAAATAAACCCAAAAAGAATCACTAAATAGGGTAAATAGTGTGGAATAATGTCGGTTAAAAATAGGATTTATCAGAAAAAATCAAGAAAATTCTAATTTTACCCCATAAATACGCTCCTGAATGACCCATTGGGTATTCATTTTAAAGTGTGAGTATCCCTTTATAAGATAGTGCTGAAAAATTGGGAAAAAATTAGATAGGAAAAAATACAGAGTGATTCAAACGTTCCGATGTCGAGGGCAAAAACAAGTTAAAAAATCGAAATTTAATCAGCGATTGCTCCCTTCCTATAGAGAATGAAGAAACTAAAAAATATGGATATCATATACTTCGATGAGCTCTTTCCGACGACGTATATGGGATTTTAATTTGAACCATTTTGACCCCACAAAAAATTAAAAACCGTGAAATATTTGGGTCAAAAATCTAAATTTCCAGTTTTTCCCAAATACATATTTCCATTTTCCAATGATTTTAGGTTTAGGTAAATGTATTGCAAAAAAGTATTTGAGATTTTAAAGTTTCACTTATGAGTCCGTTTTTCGATCTGACGTTTTGTTTTCGAGTTATTAGGTGTCAAAGAGGGGTCTGGAAATGACATTTTTCGACCTAAAAAAATTCAAAAGAATTACTTGCCATTTTCTGATCCTCACCAGTTTCAGCGGAGTTCTGACGCTCCGGGCCCCCTACAATCTCCGAAATTTTATATCGATTTAATTCACATTTGCGACCTGTACCCTATTTCAACCGAAATCGAGGAAATTTCGACTTTGACGTTTATTAATAGCTCCGAAACGAAACATCCTGTATAGCCCAATTTTTTGCCGAAGCTAGTTGAACTATTCCTCTATCAACCCAAAAAATTCGATTTCTCTCCCTCTGACTGTTTCCGAGAAAATCAAACCTGTTCGACTTTAAGTTACTTTACGTTAACCTGTAGATTTTTGCTCAGGTTGGGTTGGCCTCCGGTAGACGGAGGCCAATTTGACATTGACCTGAAAACTCATAATTGCCTATCAAATATTACAAGTAACAAGAAAATGGTGGAATTGGCCGGAGCCCAATTTAGGCCAAATCTGTATAAACCTATACATCGTAGTCCGGTGTGTCTACCGTTTGGTGGCTCTGTCGTCGGTCACCAATATACATGAGCAATCTAGATAGCGGCTAACCTGGCCTCCAAGAATCGTGGAAACATTGCCGATAAATTGAAGACAAATGTGCTATTCTTGTTATTTCCACTTTCGGGAGATCCTATAAAGATGATGGTGCTTTGACTAATTAGAGTTACGTTAGTTATAGGAGGTTTTATATAAATTTTATTCGGCACTATACTTTGCCTTCTACTTATAATACAAATTTTAAAGTATCTATATGATTTAAAATAATCATGTAAATATAGTGATAAATTCATTTAAAATAGAGATTGGTAAATTTTCTAACAATTGCTTTCTATTTATTTACGTGAAAATAAAATGCAAAGAACAATTTTATGAAATAAAACTATGCTTAATTAAGATAATAATTGTTATTTGGAGGCATATTATACAGAGAGTCTGCCGAAAAACATGTTATAAATAAAAATTTTGTTTGTTCCTATAATAATTTGTCAAATATTTTGTTTGCAGGGAATAAAATCTGTTTTTAAGAATAGTTTTTTTGCTTCATTTACACTTTAAATAGTATATTAATAATAGTTATTTGTGTACCAAGGCCGTAATGTTGATCTTTTCTGGCCGAATCTGAAATTTGTGGCCGAGGCG
The DNA here is from genome assembly GCA_963971165.1 of Philopedon plagiatum. Classification (NCBI taxonomy): domain Eukaryota; kingdom Metazoa; phylum Arthropoda; class Insecta; order Coleoptera; family Curculionidae; genus Philopedon; species Philopedon plagiatum. Next base: position 69,024,452 of record OZ020190.1, read on the forward strand.
TAGCCGAGGCCAACAAATTTCAGGTGAGGACAAAAAAGATCATACGGCCGAGGTGCACACAAACTTTTTTAAGCGAGTGTCTCATCCCGTATAATGTGGTTTTTATTATTTGTTATTTATTTTAAATTTCATTTCACTGACAGAAACGGAAAGCTTGTAAATAAATAGCCTGGCAACGGAACCTTTTCTTTTGTTTTATGGGTAAATAATCCAAACATGCAAATTAAGTGTGTCTAGTAGGCCGCCTTCATAATTTGACAATCTTAACATCGGACGTGGAAATAACTCAAATAAGCAAATTAAATGTGTCTAGTAGGCTGCCCTCATAATGACTTTGTTTGCAAAAGCGGCTGTAAAGTAAAAAAGCGGCCGTAAAGTAAAGAAGCGGCCAAAAAAGGTACACTTCGGGGACGTTAATAGATCCGTAAAACTTCATTTGTTGTGACACTCGCTTAAAAAAATTATTATTCTATTCAACTTGAATTTTAATATTTTGCCTATCTCCGATGCAAATAAACGTAATCTCTATATATAAAAGAAGAAACTGACTGATTGACTGACTCACTGACTGACTGACTGACTGACTGACTGACTGAATGACATATCAACGCACCGCCCACACCGCTGCGTGTAGATGTTAGAAAATTAACTTTATAAATAAAAAGAAGCGGCTGGAAATTTTTCCAAGATAATGTGATGTCCGGGGTTATTGAGCCTGTCTAGCGGTTGTTAAAAAATATAACGGGGGGGGGGGGGGGGGGCTGGGGGCGATAAAAAGGCGCTGCTGAGAATTTCGCCAAAAATGTTAGATGTATCATTTTTGGGGTTATTAGGGTACGAAAATCTAATTCGGTCTAACAGATGGTAAAAAAATAACGGAAAGCGGTGGATAAAAAGACAGCGATTGACAATTTATTCCAAAAATATGCCATTTTCGGCGTTATTAATGTCACAAAATCTAATATTGTGTAATAGATTTTAAGAAAGTTAAAGTGGGGGAGGGGGGGGGGGGTAATAAGAAGCGACTGGCTATTTTATCAAAAACGTTAACTTATGTGTAATTTTCGGTGTTATAGACGTCAAAAATCCAATTTTGTCTAACAGATGTTAAAAAAGTTATCGGGAACGACTGAAAATATCTCCAAAAATGATAAATATCAATTTCGGGATTATTGAGGTCATAAAATGTAATTTTGCTTAGTGTATGTTAAAAAAATTAACGGGGGGGGGGATTAAATGGAGCAGCCGGAATTTTTTTCAAAACTGTTAAACGTGTCATTTTTGGGATTATTGGGGTCATAAAATCTCATATTATTTAACAAATTAACAGATGGTAAAACAAATTAACCAAAAATGTTGTAATTTTTGGGGAGATTAAGGTCAAAAAATATAATTTTGTGTAATAGTTGTTAAGAAAAATTAATGGGGGTGGGGGGATTGGAAATTTGTCCAACAATGTTAACCAGTGTAACATTTTCGGGGTTATTAGATCAGAAAAGCTAATTTTGTGTAACAGATGTTATAAAAATTAACTGCGGGGGTGGGGGTTTTCAATTTCATCCAAAATGTTAACTGATGTCATTTTTGGGGTTATTGAGGGCAAAAAAGCTAGTATGACATGACTATTACAAATTCAAAGAGAGGGAGATAAGATGAAGGGAGAGGGAAGAATGGGTGCACTAAAAAGAATTTTTTTTTATAAAAATGAACAAAATAAAGTTGACGAATATTATTTATTTCATACTTTTCAGTGCTTTTCCTTTGGTGAAGTTGGTTCATTTTGTGAAAAAATGGAAATATTTTTAGGAGCAATAATTCATAAATAAATACAACGTGGCAAAATCTTATATTAATTTTATTTCATTTACGGTCCAGTGGCGGCTCCTGGAATTTCAGATTGTCTTATGTCACTTCCTACGCATGGGAACCACACCAAATTATAAGATGTTACTGCTGGATACTCTCATTTTCGTGAAAAAAATATTTAATTTTAAAATTTGCGAAAAAAAGTTAGTTTTTTGGACCGCTTCACCTGAGATCTGAGAAAGTTCTGAAGAAAATTTTACTCTCATGTTTTTTTCATAACTTTAATCAGATTTTATCGGTAGAATTCAAATTTCATGGAATTACCTCTAACCCAACCTGGTTAATTAAGTTTTAAAATTTTTACCCTAAAATATTTTGTCTAAGAAATAATTTAAAATGTCATTTCTTTAAGGAAAATTAGAATATTTTCACCAGATTTGGAATTTGTCGATAAAATTTGACATACTTTATGAAAAAATATGGTAAGTAAAGTTTTCTTCAGAACTTTCTCGGATCTCAGGTGAAGCGGCCCAAAAAAATAACTTTTTTGTTGGCAAATTTTAAAACTAAATATTTTTTTACGAAAATGTTTATAAAGTACCCAATAGTAACATCCTATAATTTAGTGTAAGTCCCATGCATAGGAACTGAGATACGACATATCTAAAATTTCAGGTGCCGCCACTGCATTTACCTACCTTTTCTATCAGTTCCCTGTGTCCGAACCCGATTTTGCGTCATGTTATATTGAAATTCCTCTAGATGGGTGTATATCTGAGAATGAAGAGATTTCATAGCGATATTTGGCGATGAAAAAAGAAATTGATTGCTATAGATACATAGGTGGAAAAGGGAAGTTTTAAGCTACATAAGTCAAATTTGTCAGGTAACCCAGAAAAAAAGTATTTTCTTTTGACTTATAGGCATTTTTTGGAATTTATAAAAACACGGAACAGACATGCAGGCATGGAATAGACAAAAATCATTTTATTTAGTAAAAAGACATTTAATTTTTCAAATAAAACTCAAACGCTTAATACAAAAACGAACCTAGATGCATTTACTAATTAAAATACATAAAAAACATTATTATTGTTATTATAAAAAAGTTAAAATAAAAGTTAGTAAAAATTTTCAGTTTTCTTTCTTATATCATTAATTGTTCGAAAATGCATGGTTCTAGTTCTTCTGTAGAGTGCATCTTCATTGCTGTTTTTGGATTACTGACTTTTTTCGATATTTAAATATCTTCTCAGATTTTGATTCTAATCTATACTTCTTTATTACTCTTCCTTGAATAATTGTTTTAAATATATGCTTCTCTTTCCTTTGCAATTCTTGATAACTTTCCGATAACTATTCCTTTATTGCTTCGCCAAAATGTAGCTGCTTTTTATCCTCTTTGGCTTTATTGTGTTCAATCACTGCCTCATTTAAGAATTGTTCCACCCGTGTGTTTGACGTTTCCGGTGTGGATGAATGAGCAGCTGTATTTTCATTTGATTTTTCTAGTTTGCTTTGTACGCGCTAATATATTTTTTTCCACAATTCCACCCTTTTCTTTAGACTACCTATTTCTTCTTCTGTTTTTTTTGTCTACAGCGTTCCAGCTTAGTTTTTTGGGATCTTTTTTCTCAATAAAGTTTCCTGCCATCTTGTATTTTTGTATTATTCTGCTCATCTGGCTGTTCAGCTGCCACCTTTTCTTTTAATCGCATTCTACGAGTATATTTCTGCTCCCTCCAACTTTTGCGATTTTGACGCAGCTCCCTTGCTGACATTTCTGCTACAACTTTCCTTTTTTCTAGTTTCCCTATAGCGAAGATACCTCTGTCTTTCTTTTTCCCTTTGTTCCTCCCTTCTTTCAGGATCTTCCTTAATTCTTCTCCTTCGCTCCCGTACCCGCTCTCTTTTAATGTGCTTTCTTCTTCCGAATTTTTTATTTTCGACATATTGTCTCCTACAAAAAAAAATATGCATAATTCCTATTTTTAAGGATTAAAATGATACTTTTAATCTGGCAAATAACTTTTAACCCCGGAAATTTTTAAATAATTTTTTTTATTTTTACAATAATCCAATACAAATTTGAATTGAGTATTTTTATTTTTGATAATACCACTAGTCATTTTTACATTTTTTATCTGTTCGTTTTAAAAGAATTCGTGTCAAAATGGCATAAAAAAGCCTATAAACCACGTAACTAAGATGTATTTTTATTATATGTGAAAAATGCAATCACACTTAGTGCTTAACAGTCCATTCCGTGTCAAATTATCTGTCCCGTGATTCTTGAATTTCACGGAACGGGCAGATACCCCAAAAATTTTATTTAAAAACATTCATACTTACGCCTCTGACTAAAAACATTTACTTGTGAAGGAAAAGCTTTTATGTTTGTAAAGCCAAAATGTGTTTCAAAACTTATTTGCCCATTATTGCCAATATCTAATGTTAAAGGACGCCGCTGGAAGTAGGGAAATCTGGGGAGCCCTATTTATGACAATACCGTTTAACTGCTTTTTTCCGTAATTAATTTTGGTGTGTTTTTTATCTTGCAGATTTAACTACTTATCTTTTTTGTTTGATTTTCATGTATTTTTATTTATACCTTTTGTGCTTTTTGCAATTTTAACTTTATGCCTTTTTAACACATCTTGATTTTTGAACAATTGACGTAGAACCATAACATATAAAAATTCTTAATTATGGATTTGTATTCAATGTTAAACAATAATTAAAAACTTGTTCTTACATTTTTTAGTTTAAATTTACTTATATATTTATACTAGGTGTTATTAAGATTATTTTAATACTTTAGGCCGTGATTCCTGGGCTGGTTTTAGATTTTAAAAAAAAGTCATATAAATTAATATCCTAAAATATTGAGTTGCACGCAATACATTTGTTTACATTTATTTTAAAAGCTTTTTGAGGAAATCGTTTCTAATTTTTGCTAATTAAAAAAATATGGTAAACGTACCAAACTGCAATTTTTTCTAGTTCGTGGTCCATTTTAGCCTGCCAAGCTTTTTTTACTGTACCACTAACTACTTTTAATTAACAAATTAGGGCGCCTATTTAGTTCTTAAATTTATTGTTCGTTAAATTCCATATCTTGCATCGTTTTTAAATTATGTAATAAATTAGTCATTCGTTTACCCTTTTTAAAAAGTTTTAAAACCGCAAATACCAACGGATATTTGGCTAAATACTTATATATAAAAGGCGATGTCCTATTAAACAAAAAGCAAGAAAAATTGTTTTTAAATAAAGCGCAGAATATAGCCGAATATCAAGGTAATTCAGGTCTGTTCCAAAAAAATAGTTTTGGTTAGTCAAAGGGTCTTGATCAGCCTGTATTCCGAAAACGAAGCATTTTAGGACATACATATGGACTTCTTTAACTTACAATCAGCCTAGGAATCACATTCTGAAATATTCTCTACATATTTGATATCACCTTGTACAGTAAAATATCCCCTCCCGCATAACATATCCTGACAAGGGGAATTTATCCGTTACTAGAGATTTATGTGGCAGTCTACATAATGAATTTTCTGTTATCTAGAAACCTACATATATTAACCACAAGACCAGAAAAATCATTAAATATTTAATTTATTAAAATTAAAAAAATAATAATAATTTTGTCTGATGCATTCGATTAACTTTATTTTTTAACATATTTTCAAATACTAAATTCTTTGCTAAATAAAATGCTTTAAAATCGTTATTTTTCTTCGCAAAAATTTTTTTATTTCTAGTGACCTTTAGGCCGGCGCCGCGCCGGCCGCACATGAAAACAGGAGAGTTTCATGTTTCCTGTTTCGCGTTTCAAGTTTCTTTGATGTGCGGCCGGCCTAAGAGTTTCCATTCCTATTATGTTGTTTCTTTTAGCCTTGCTGTTCTGGAAAAAAAAACTTTTCAGCTTAAACATTCAAAAGAGACATGACCTAACATAATTAATTAAAGAAATTAAAGTTTTATTTGGTAATTTTCCATTACTTACTTAGTTATAGAATTTTTGCGGGGCACGGTACAAAAAGGGAAAGTACAAAAAATTTTAATTTCTTTTGATGAATTTTGTCTCTTTTGTGTGTTTATGGGCGAAAGTCATTGGTTTTTGATAGCAAATAACTAAGCAGCAGCAATGTAAATAGAAAAACAAAAAAGTAGAGATGATAACTCTTAAGGGAGATTTGACTATACTTATAACTAAACTGAAATGTATACGGTGAACCAAAAAATACGATAATCTTATTACCAAGTGAATTTTTGTAAAAAAAAAACTTTTTCGCTGAAAGTAAAGTTAGTAAAACAAAAATTAATTAATAATTATTATCAAGTTTATTTTCTCCTAGAACAAGAACTTCTAAGATTTATTGACTTTCAGTTCTATACGATTCAATTTCTATATTTCTAAAATGTTGATTATTAAGATTTTCTATTTCTTATTTTTGGCACATTGCCTCCTTGGATCAAAAATCGTACGTTTGCAAGTACTCGACACGTCACAGTTTGATATATCAAAACACTACACAGACACTAATATGTTTATTTGGCATTTATTGTGACATTTTGTCACGTGAAGAAAACGGACAGTCATCAATGATAACACGATTTCGACGTTGCTCTGGAGAAATTATTGTCTGTGCAACTGGGTAAATATGTTTAACTCTTCTAACATAATTATAAAATGAAAGATAGCCGATAACAATGATTGTTGTCATTATCTTGACAATGACTAACAATCAAATTTATCCTATAATCATAAATTAACGGTTTTTTATTTAGACCGCGAGACTGACCAGCAAGAGTTTTTTTTTAAATTCCCCCTCTGTATTACATAGCAAAGGAAACTAAAATTTTAAATGCAATCTTATGCCACGTGGTACCTCATTTTAAAGGCCTTAAAAAAAGAAATATTTTACCGCAGCGCAAACCCTAGGTCCGTATCTTAATGTTTTTAAATAGCAAGCCTATAGAAATTAAAAATCGTGAAAAAAAGATTAAAAATTTAAAAGTTGTTCAAAATGACCACTATGAACTTCTTGGCAGTAATAAAGTCGATTTTGGAACTCTGCCAAGAAATATCACCTGCCATTCTCAAAAATGAGTTCCAAATTCGACTTCATTACTGCCAAGAAGTTTATGGCGGTCAATTTGAACAACAGTTACAAGAGTTATAAAGGTATTTAAATTTTAAATTTTTTTCACGATTTTTAATTTGTAAAGGTTTTCCATTTAAGAACAGTGTAACATTTTCGGGGTTATTAGATCAGAAAAGCTAATTTTGTGTAACAGATGTAATAAAAATTAACTGCGGGGGTGGGGGTTTTCAATTTCATCCAAAATGTTAACTGATGTCATTTTTGGGGTTATTGAGGGCAAAAAAGCTAATATGACATGACTATTACAAATTCAAAGAGAGGGAGATAAGATGAAGGGAGAGGGAAGAATGGGTGCACTAAAAAGAATTTTTTTTTTTATAAAAATGAACAAAATAAAGTTGACGAATATTATTTATTTCATACTTTTCAGTGCTTTTCCTTTGGTGAAGTTGGTTCATTTTGTGAAAAAATGGAAATATTTTTAGGAGCAATAATTCATAAATAAATACAACGTGGCAAAATCTTATATTAATTTTATTTCATTTACGGTCCAGTGGCGGCTCCTGGAATTTCAGATTGTCTTATGTCACTTCCTACGCATGGGACCCACACCAAATTATAAGATGTTACTGCTGGATACTCTCATTTTCGTGAAAAAAATATTTTATTTTAAAATTTGCGAAAAAAAGTTAGTTTTTTGGACCGCTTCACCTGAGATCTGAGAAAGTTCTGAAGAAAATTTTACTCTCATGTTTTTTTCATAACTTTAATCAGATTTTATCGGTAGAATTCAAATTTCATGGAATTACCTCTAATATCCTGGTTAATTAAGTTTTAAAATTTTTACCCTAAAATATTTTGTCTAAGAAATAATTTAAAATGTCATTTCTTTAAGGAAAATTAGAATATTTTCACCAGATTTGGAATTTGTCGATAAAATTTGACATACTTTATGAAAAAATATGGTAAGTAAAGTTTTCTTCAGAACTTTCTCAGATCTCAGGTGAAGCGGCCCAAAAAATTAACTTTTTTGTTGGCAAATTTTAAAACTAAATATTTTTTTACGAAAATGTTTATAAAGTACCCAATAGTAACATCCTATAATTTAGTGTAAGTCCCATGCATAGGAACTGAGATACGACATATCTAAAATTTCAGGTGCCGCCACTGCATTTACCTACCTTTTCTATCAGTTCCCTGTGTCCGAACCCGATTTTGCGTCATGTTATATTGAAATTCCTCTAGATGGGTGTATATCTGAGAATGAAGAGATTTCATAGCGATATTTGGCGATGAAAAAAGAAATTGATTGCTATAGATACATAGGTGGAAAAGGGAAGTTTTAAGCTACATAAGTCAAATTTGTCAGGTAACCCACAAAAAAAGTATTTTCTTTTGACTTATAGGCATTTTTTGGAAATTATAAAAACACGGAACAAACATGCAGGCATGGAATAGACAAAAACCATTTTATTTAGTAAAAAGACATTTAATTTTTCAAATAAAATTCAAACGCTTAATACAAAAACGAACCTAGATGCATTTACTAATTAAAATACATAAAAAACATTATTATTGTTATTATAAAAAAGTTAAAATAAAAGTTAGTAAAAATTTTCAGTTTTTTTTCTTATATCATTAATTGTTCGAAAATCCATGGTTCTAGTTCTTCTGTAGAGTGCATCTTCATTGCTGTTTTTGGATTACTGACTTTTTTCGGTATTTAAATATCTTCTCAGATTTTGATTCTAATCTATACTTCTTTATTACTCTTCCTTGAATAATTGTTTTAAATATATGCTTCTCTTTCCTTTGCAATTCTTGGTAACTTTCCGATAACTATTCCTTTATTGCTTCGCCAAAATGTAGCTGCTTTTTATCCTCTTTGGCTTTATTGTGTTCAATCACTGCCTCATTTAAGAATTGTTCCACCCGTGTGTTTGACGTTTCTGGTGTGGATGAATGAGCAGCTGTATTTTCATTTGATTTTTCTAGTTTGCTTTGTACGCGCTAATATATTTTTTTCCACAATTCCACCCTTTTCTTTAGACTACCTATTTCTTCTTCTGTTTTTTTTGTCTACAGCGTTCCAGCTTAGTTTTTTGGGATCTTTTTTCTCAATAAAGTTTCCTGCCATCTTGTATTTTTGTATTATTCTGCTCATCTGGCTGTTCAGCTGCCACCTTTTCTTTTAATCGCATTCTACGAGTATATTTCTGCTCCCTCCAACTTTTGCGATTTTGACGCAGCTCCCTTGCTGACATTTCTGCTACAACTTTCCTTTTTTCTAGTTTCCCTATAGCGAAGATACCTCTGTCTTTCTTTTTCCCTTTGTTCCTCCCTTCTTTCAGGATCTTCCTTAATTCTTCTCCTTCGCTCCCGTACCCGCTCTCTTTTAATGTGCTTTCTTCTTCCGAATTTTTTATTTTCGACATATTGTCTTCGACAAAAAAAAATATGCATAATTCCTATTTTTAAGGATTAAAATGATACTTTTAATCTGGCAAATAACTTTTAACCCCGGAAATTTTAAAATAATTTTTTTTGTTTTTACAATAATCCAATACAAATTTGAATTGAGTATTTTTATTTTTGATAATACCACTAGTCATTTTTACATTTTTTATCTGTTCGTTTTAAAAGAATTCGTGTCAAAATGGCATAAAAAAGCCTATAAACCACGTAACTAAGATGTATTTTTATTATATGTGAAAAATGCAATCACACTTAGTGCTTAACAGTCCATTCCGTGTCAAATTATCTGTCCCGTGATTCTTGAATTTCACGGAACGGGCAGATACCCCAAAAATTTTATTTAAAAACATTCATACTTACGCCTCTGACTAAAAACATTTACTTGTGAAGGAAAAGCTTTTATGTTTGTAAAGCCAAAATGTGTTTCAAAACTTATTTGCCCATTATTGCCAATATCTAATGTTAAAGGACGCCGCTGGAAGTAGGGAAATCTGGGGAGCCCTATTTATGACAATACCGTTTAACTGCTTTTTTCCGTAATTAATTTTGGTGTATTTTTTATTTTGCAGATTTAACTACTTATCTTTTTTGTTTGATTTTCATGTATTTTTATTTATACCTTTTGTGCTTTTTGCAATATTAACTTTATGCCTTTTTAACACATCTTGATTTTTGAACAATTGACGTAGAACCATAACATATAAAAATTCTTAATTATGGATTTGTATTCAATGTTAAACAATAATTAAAAACTTGTTCTTACATTTTTTAGTTTAAATTTACTTATATATTTATACTAGGTGTTATTAAGATTATTTTAATACTTTAGGCCGTGATTCCTGGGCTGGTTTTAGATTTAAAAAAAAAGTCATATAAATTAATATCCTAAAATATTGAGTTGCACGCAATACATTTGTTTACATTTATTTTAAAAGCTTTTTGAGGAAATCGTTTCTAATTTTTGCTAATTAAAAAAATATGGTAAACGTACCAAACTGCAATTTTTTCTAGTTCGTGGTCCAAGCTTTTTTTACTGTACCACTAACTACTTTTAATTAACAAATTAGGGCGCCTATTTAGTTCTTAAATTTATTGTTCGTTAAATTCCATATCTTGCATCGTTTTTAAATTATGTAATAAATTAGTCATTCGTTTACCCTTTTTAAAAAGTTTTAAAACGGAAAATACCAACGGATATTTGGCTAAATACTTATATATAAAAGGCGATGTCCTATTAAACAAAAAGCAAGAAAAATTGTTTTTAAATAAAGCGCAGAATATAGCCGAATATCAAGGTAATTCAGGTCTGTTCCAAAAAAATAGTTTTGGTTAGTCAAAGGGTCTTGATCAGCCTGTATTCCGAAAACGAAGCATTTTAGGACATACATATGGACTTCTTTAACTTACAATCAGCCTAGGAATCACATTCTGAAATATTCTCTACATATTTGATATCACCTTGTACAGTAAAATATCCCCTACCGCATAACATATCCTGACAAGGGGAATTTATCCGTTACTAGAGATTTATTTGGCAGTCTACATAATGAATTTTCTGTTATCTAGAAACCTACATATATTAACCACAAGACCAGAAAAATCATTAAATATTTAATTTATTAAAATTAAAAAAATAATAATAATTTTGTCTGATGCATTCGATTAACTTTATTTTTTAACATATTTTCAAATACTAAATTCTTTGCTAAATAAAATGCTTTAAAATCGTTATTTTTCTTCGCAAACATTTTTTTATTTCTAGTGACCTTTAGGCCGGCGCCGCGCCGGCCGCACATGAAAACAGGAGAGTTTCATGTTTCCTGTTTCGCGTTTCAAGTTTCTTTGATGTGCGGCCGGCCTAAGAGTTTCCATTCCTATTATGTTGTTTCTTTTAGCCTTGCTGTTCTGGAAAAAAAAACTTTTCAGCTTAAACATTCAAAAGAGACATGACCTAACATAATTAATTAAAGAAATTAAAGTTTTATTTGGTAATTTTCCATTACTTACTTAGTTATAGAATTTTTGCGGGGCACGGTACAAAAAGGGAAAGTACAAAAAATTTTAATTTCTTTTGATGAATTTTGTCTCTTTTGTGTGTTTATGGGCGAAAGTCATTGGTTTTTGATAGCAAATAACTAAGCAGCAGCAATGTAAATAGAAAAACAAAAAAGTAGAGATGATAACTCTTAAGGGAGATTTGACTATACTTATAACTAAACTGAAATGTATACGGTGAACCAAAAAATACGATAATTTTATTACCAAGTGAATTTTTGTAAAAAAAAAACTTTTTCGCTGAAAGTAAAGTTAGTAAAACAAAAATTAATTAATAATTATTATCAAGTTTATTTTCTCCTAGAACAAGAACTTCTAAGATTTATTGACTTTCAGTTCTATACGATTCAATTTCTATGTTTCTAAAATGTTGATTATTAAGATTTTCTATTTCTTATTTTTGGCACATTGCCTCCTTGGATCAAAAATCGTACGTTTGCAAGTACTCGACACGTCACAGTTTGATATATCAAAACACTACACAGACACTAATATGTTTATTTGGCATTTATTGTGACATTTTGTCACGTGAAGAAAACGGACAGTCATCAATGATAACACGATTTCGACGTTGGTCTGGAGAAATTATTGTCTGTGCAACTGGGTAAATATGTTTAACTCTTCTAACATAATTATAAAATGAAAGATAGCCGATAACAATGATTGTTGTCATTATCTTGACAATGACTAACAATCAAATTTATCCTATAATCATAAATTAACGGTTTTTTATTTAGACCGCGAGACTGACCAGCAAGAGTTTTTTTTTAAATTCCCCCTCTGTATTACATACCAAAGGAAACTAAAATTTTAAATGCAATCTTATGCCACGTGGTACCTCATTTTAAAGGCCTTAAAAAAAGAAATATTTTACCGCAGCGCAAACCCTAGGTCCGTATCTTAATGTTTTTAAATGGCAAGCCTATAGAAATTAAAAATCGTGAAAAACAGATTAAAAATTTAAAAGTTGTTCAAAATGACCACTATGAACTTCTTGGCAGTAATAAAGTCGATTTTGGAACTCTGCCAAGAAATATCACCTGCCATTCTCAAAAATGAGTTCCAAATTCGACTTCATTACTGCCAAGAAGTTTATGGCGGTCAATTTGAACAACAGTTACAAGAGTTATAAAGGTATTTAAATTTTAAATTTTTTTCACGATTTTTAATTTGTAAAGGTTTTCCATTTAAGAACAGTGTAACATTTTCGGGGTTATTAGATCAGAAAAGCTAATTTTGTGTAACAGATGTAATAAAAATTAACTGCGGGGGTGGGGGTTTTCAATTTCATCCAAAATGTTAACTGATGTCATTTTTGGGGTTATTGAGGGCAAAAAAGCTAATATTACATGACTATTACAAATTCAAAGAGAGGGAGATAAGATGAAGGGAGAGGGAAGAATGGGTGCACTAAAAAGAATTTTTTTTTTATAAAAATGAACAAAATAAAGTTGACGAATATTATTTATTTCATACTTTTCAGTGCTTTTCCTTTGGTGAAGTTGGTTCATTTTGTGAAAAAATGGAAATATTTTTAGGAGCAATAATTCATCAATAAATACAACGTGGCAAAATCTTATATTAATTTTATTTCATTTACGGTCCAGTGGCGGCTCCTGGAATTTCAGATTGTCTTATGTCACTTCCTACGCATGGGACCCACACCAAATTATAAGATGTTACTGCTGGATACTCTCATTTTCGTGAAAAAATTATTTAATTTTAAAATTTGCGAGAAAAAGTTAGTGTTTTGGACCGCTTCACCTGAGATCTGAGAAAGTTCTGAAGAAAATTTTACTCTCATGTTTTTTTCATAACTTTAATCAGATTTTATCGGTAGAATTCAAATTTCATGGAATTACCTCTAATATCCTGGTTAATTAAGTTTTAAAATTTTTACCCTAAAATATTTGGTCTAAGAAATAATTTAAAATGTCATTTCTTTAAGGAAAATTAGAATATTTTCACCAGATTTGGAATTTGTCGATAAAATTTGACATGCTTTATGAAAAAATATGGTAAGTAAAGTTTTCTTCAGAACTTTCTCAGATCTCAGGTGAAGCGGCCCAAAAAATTAACTTTTTTGTTGGCAAATTTTAAAACTAAATATTTTTTTACGAAAATGTTTATAAAGTACCCAATAGTAACATCCTATAATTTAGTGTAAGTCCCATGCATAGGAACTGAGATACGACATATCTAAAATTTCAGGTGCCGCCACTGCATTTACCTACCTTTTCTATCAATTCCCTGTGTCCGAACCCGATTTTGCGTCATGTTATATTGAAATTCCTCTAGATGGGTGTATATCTGAGAATGAAGAGATTTCATAGCGATATTTGGCGATGAAAAAAGAAATTGATTGCTATAGATACATAGGTGGAAAAGGGAAGTTTTAAGCTACATAAGTCAAATTTGTCAGGTAACCCACAAAAAAAGTATTTTCTTTTGACTTATAGGCATTTTTTGGAAATTATAAAAACACGGAACAGACATGCAGGCATGGAATAGACAAAAACCATTTTATTTAGTAAAAAGACATTTAATTTTTCAAATAAAATTCAAACGCTTAATACAAAAACGAACCTAGATGCATTTACTAATTAAAATACATAAAAAACATTATTATTGTTATTATAAAAAAGTTAAAATAAAAGTTAGTAAAAATTTTCAGTTTTCTTTCTTATATCATTAATTGTTCGAAAATGCATGGTTCTAGTTCTTCTGTAGAGTGCATCTTCATTGCTGTTTTTGAATTACTGACTTTTTTCGGTATTTAAATATCTTCTCAGATTTTGATTCTAATCTATACTTCTTTATTACTCTTCCTTGAATAATTGTTTTAAATATATGCTTCTCTTTCCTTTGCAATTCTTGGTAACTTTCCGATAACTATTCCTTTATTGCTTCGCCAAAATGTAGCTGCTTTTTATCCTCTTTGGCTTTATTGTGTTCAATCACTGCCTCATTTAAGAATTGTTCCACCCGTGTGTTTGACGTTTCTGGTGTGGATGAATGAGCAGCTGTATTTTCATTTGATTTTTCTAGTTTGCTTTGTACGCGCTAATATATTTTTTTCCACAATTCCACCCTTTTCTTTAGACTACCTATTTCTTCTTCTGTTTTTTTTGTCTACAGCGTTCCAGCTTAGTTTTTTGGGATATTTTTTCTCAATAAAGTTTCCTGCCATCTTGTATTTTTGTATTATTCTGCTCATCTGGCTGTTCAGCTGCCACCTTTTCTTTTAATCGCATTCTACGAGTATATTTCTGCTCCCTCCAACTTTTGCGATTTTGACGCATCTCCCTTGCTGACATTTCTGCTACAACTTTCCTTTTTTCTAGTTTCCCTATAGCGAAGATACCTCTGTCTTTCTTTTTCCCTTTGTTCCTCCCTTCTTTCAGGATCTTCCTTAATTCTTCTCCTTCGCTCCCGTACCCGCTCTCTTTTAATGTGCTTTCTTCTTCCGAATTTTTTATTTTCGACATATTGTCTCCTACAAAAAAAAAATATGCATAATTCCTATTTTTAAGGATTAAAATGATACTTTTAATCTGGCAAATAACTTTTAACCCCGGAAATTTTAAAATAATTTTTTTTGTTTTTACAATAATCCAATACAAATTTGAATTGAGTATTTTTATTTTTGATAATACCACTAGTCATTTTTACATTTTTTATCTGTTCGTTTTAAAAGAATTCGTGTCAAAATGGCATAAAAAAGCCTATAAACCACGTAACTAAGATGTATTTTTATTATATGTGAAAAATGCAATCACACTTAGTGCTTAACAGTCCATTCCGTGTCAAATTATCTGTCCCGTGATTCTTGAATTTCACGGAACGGGCAGATACCCCAAAAATTTTATTTAAAAACATTCATACTTACGCCTCTGACTAAAAACATTTACTTGTGAAGGAAAAGCTTTTATGTTTGTAAAGCCAAAATGTGTTTCAAAACTTATTTGCCCATTATTGCCAATATCTAATGTTAAAGGACGCCGCTGGAAGTAGGGAAATCTGGGGAGCCCTATTTATGAAAATACCGTTTAACTGCTTTTTTCCGTAATTAATTTTGGTGTGTTTTTTATTTTGCAGATTTAACTACTTATCTTTTTTGTTTGATTTTCATGTATTTTTATTTATACCTTTTGTGCTTTTTGCAATTTTAACTTTATGCCTTTTTAACACATCTTGATTTTTGAACAATTGACGTAGAACCATAACATATAAAAATTCTTAATTATGGATTTGTATTCAATGTTAAACAATAATTAAAAACTTGTTCTTACATTTTTTAGTTTAAATTTACTTATATATTTATACTAGGTGTTATTAAGATTATTTTAATACTTTAGGCCGTGATTCCTGGGCTGGTTTTAGATTTAAAAAAAAAGTCATATAAATTAATATCCTAAAATATTGAGTTGCACGCCATACATTTGTTTACATTTATTTTAAAAGCTTTTTGAGGAAATCGTTTCTAATTTTTGCTAATTAAAAAAATATGGTAAATGTACCAAACTGCAATTTTTTCTAGTTCGTGGTCCATTTTAGCCTACCAAGCTTTTTTTACTGTACCACTAACTACTTTTAATTAACAAATTAGGGAGCCTATTTAGTTCTTAAATTTATTGTTCGTTAAATTCCATATCTTGCATCGTTTTTAAATTATGTAATAAATTAGTCATTCGTTTACCCTTTTTAAAAAGTTTTAAAACGGAAAATACCAACGGATATTTGGCTAAATACTTATATATAAAAGGCGATGTCCTATTAAACAAAAAGCAAGAAAAATTGTTTTTAAATAAAGCGCAGAATATAGCCGAATATCAAGGTAATTCAGGTCTGTTCCAAAAAAATAGTTTTGGTTAGTCAAAGGGTCTTGATCAGCCTGTATTCCGAAAACGAAGCATTTTAGGACATACATATGGACTTCTTTAACTTACAATCAGCCTAGGAATCACATTCTGAAATATTCTCTACATATTTGATATCACCTTGTACAGTAAAATATCCCCTCCCGCATAACATATCCTGACAAGGGGAATTTATACGTTACTAGAGATTTATTTGGCAGTCTACATAATGAATTTTCTGTTATCTAGAAACCTACATATATTAACCACAAGACCAGAAAAATCATTAAATATTTAATTTATTAAAATTAAAAAAATAATAATAATTTTGTCTGATGCATTCGATTAACTTTATTTTTTAACATATTTTCAAATACTAAATTCTTTGCTAAATAAAATGCTTTAAAATCGTTATTTTTCTTCGCAAACATTTTTTTATTTCTAGTGACCTTTAGGCCGGCGCCGCGCCGGCCGCACATGAAAACAGGAGAGTTTCATGTTTCCTGTTTCGCGTTTCAAGTTTCTTTGATGTGCGGCCGGCCTAAGAGTTTCCATTCTTATTATGTTGTTTCTTTTAGCCTTGCTGTTCTGGAAAAAAAAAACTTTTCAGCTTAAACATTCAAAAGAGACATGACCTAACATAATTAATTAAAGAAATTAAAGTTTTATTTGGTAATTTTCCATTACTTACTTAGTTATAGAATTTTTGCGGGGCACGGTACAAAAAGGGAAAGTACAAAAAATTTTAATTTCTTTTGATGAATTTTGTCTCTTTTGTGTGTTTATGGGCGAAAGTCATTGGTTTTTGATAGCAAATAACTAGGCAGCAGCAATGTAAATAGAAAAACAAAAAAGTAGAGATGATAACTCTTAAGGGAGATTTGACTATACTTATAACTAAACTGAAATGTATACGGTGAACCAAAAAATACGATAATTTTATTACCAAGTGAATTTTTGTAAAAAAAAACTTTTTCGCTGAAAGTAAAGTTAGTAAAACAAAAATTAATTAATAATTATTATCAAGTTTATTTTCTCCTAGAACAAGAACTTCTAAGATTTATTGACTTTCAGTTCTATACGATTCAATTTCTATGTTTCTAAAATGTTGATTATTAAGATTTTCTATTTCTTATTTTTGGCACATTGCCTCCTTGGATCAAAAATCGTACGTTTGCAAGTACTCGACACGTCACAGTTTGATATATCAAAACACTACACAGACACTAATATGTTTATTTGGCATTTATTGTGACATTTTGTCACGTGAAGAAAACGGACAGTCATCAATGATAACACGATTTCGACGTTGGTCTGGAGAAATTATTGTCTGTGCAACTGGGTAAATATGTTTAACTCTTCTAACATAATTATAAAATGAAAGATAGCCGATAACAATGATTGTTGTCATTATCTTGACAATGACTAACAATCAAATTTATCCTATAATCATAAATTAACGGTTTTTTATTTAGACCGCGAGACTGACCAGCAAGAGTTTTTTTTTTTAAATTCCCCCTCTGTATTACATAGCAAAGGAAACTAAAATTTTAAATGCAATCTTATGCCACGTGGTACCTCATTTTAAAGGCCTTAAAAAAAGAAATATTTTACCGCAGCGCAAACCCTAGGTCCGTATCTTAATGTTTTTAAATGGCAAGCCTATAGAAATTAAAAATCGTGAAAAAAAGATTAAAAATTTAAAAGTTGTTCAAAATGACCACTATGAACTTCTTGGCAGTAATAAAGTCGATTTTGGAACTCTGCCAAGAAATATCACCTGCCATTCTCAAAAATGAGTTCCAAATTCGACTTCATTACTGCCAAGAAGTTTATGGTGGTCAATTTGAACAACAGTTACAAGAGTTATAAAGGTATTTAAATTTTAAATTTTTTTCACGATTTTTAATTTGTAAAGGTTTTCCATTTAAGAACAAATTAAGATACAGACCTCGGGTTCGCGGTAAAATGTTTCTTTTTTGAAGACGAAGACCTTTAAAATGAGGTACCACACAGCATAGGGTTGCATTTAAAATTTTTGACGTTGAATAGTTTTAGAAAAAATCGCCTGTGACAGACGGACGAACACCGAAGTGATTCCATAAGTGTTCCGTTTCACGAAACACTAAAAAGTAGATTTATTAACCAGTAAGATACACCTAAAATTTGATACCTCTATATTTACTAATAGAAAATATATTTGTCCATTCTAAGACTTCTTAGACACCCTGTATATTATATTACTTTAACCGAAGGCTTTTCGTCTTTCGCATTTTCAAATTACACAATGTAGGTAAATAAATATTTGTATTTTAGTTTCAAATCGGAATCAAATTTTATTTACAAATAGTGTAGAGACACCCCTGGCACGGGCGCCCGCAGACTTTTTTCTCATGGGGGGGGGGGGGCAAAATAAAAAAAAATAATACCTATATATTTTTAAAGATTTTATTTGTAGTGATTTATACAAATACACTATAATTACAAACACAATTAGTATTCCGTGCCATCAGCCCCCCACTTAACCTGAGCAAATCTTGGCCGCCCGTTCTCCGCCCATCTGCCACATCGCGCATGCACGGAGCTAAGTGAGGGAGCGTGTCGAGTGAGCCAAATTAAAAATTTTAAACAAGGTGTAACAACAAAAGTTGTTCCTTACATCGTGAGAAATATTTTTGTCGAAAAACTTTTTCTCTAGAACCAATGGTTCAGCTGTTATAAGAAAATAAACAATTTAATTGTTTATAACAATTGTTCGCGCAAGATTTTTTCAAACCTGATAATTTTAGCTCAATCTACACCTTATTCTTAATGTTCATGATTTTTTCAGATTTTTCTGAGCGATTCTTTTGGTCATGAGGGTGGGGGACAGCAATTTTTATGCATTTCTCCCGAAAATTGTTTAAAAAATGCATTAAAAAAGTCATCACATATAGTGTTGAATTCGTGCTTCAATAAGCTTTCATTTGACACTCCATACGATGCCCTTTTTTTTCATTTCCCAATCTCCCCTAGAATCAAAATTCAACTTTTTATACTTCACATCTATGATTGGGTCACCACACTCTATGTCTGTGCTAAATTTCAAATTACGGCGAATAGTTTCAGAGAAAATCGCCTGTGACAGACGGACACCGAAGTGATTCCATTTTGCTAATTTTAGCACGGAACACTAAAAAACATGTTAAAAATTTCTTGATAAAATAAACGTGCCGCCGGCAAAAAATGCATAGTAATTTGGCTGCCAGCTGCATTGAGTTAATACTGGGATTAAATAATATTCCTAATTCTAATTGAATTTTTTGTACGTGGCATTATAAAGGTGTTCAAACATTAGAAAATTAGACAACATTTATCATAAAAAGAGATACTTATTATAAAAATAATAGATATCTGGCAATTCGTCCAACAAAAAGTACGAAGTATGACAATCCCACAATCTCAGGGACTGTCACGGTCCCCCTGGCCCTCCTCTGCGGGCGCCCATGGCCCCTGGACTCACCTATGTTTAGAACTCTTGTTTGTGAAATATAAGTAGAAATGTGATTTATTGCGAAAATTCAAGGGCAATTTCGACTTCTTGAATAACAAATATTAGTAGTTAAAAAATCTATGTCCTTTATTTTTTGATCTTCCATATTACTCGTACCAAATTTCATTAATAGTAACAGTAACATTAATATAAAATAAATGCTGTGCTTTGCTTTTTACAGTCGGACAACACTGTACGGATCCCACTTATACAGAAGCCAAAGTATGCCAAATTATGAATAATTATGTAGAGTATACGGATGGAGGCCAACCTTACCGTCTGTTGTACGGAGGCTAACCAGACCTTTGCACGAAACCCTAATATACAGGGAGTATATTCGTGTATATAGGGTGGAGGCTAACTTGTGTTATTTTTGGGCACATGCCATTTTGACCGTCAGATATATATATATATATATATATATATATATATATATATATATATATATATATATATATATATATATATATATATATATATAGTAGAAAATGGAAAGTTTTCTTGGCCTATAGGTAACATATTAAATGTAAATGCAAAGATTAACTTCTTCGCTAGTGCAGCAAGAAGGCCGTAAAATGAAAAATAAAATAAAAATAATGAGGACTATTTTTGATTCTGGTCTGGGTGCCCTCCTGTATCGCAATTTCTGGGCCCTTACCCTTCATCAGGCAGGCTTACACCCAGGGTGGCTGAAGAACAGACCACATTTTGACCAGAATCAAAGAGAGACCTTATATCCAAACGTTCGGAATGGATGGGTAAGATGTAGTGGCTAGCGCCAACTAGTTCATACTCATACAGGAGGGCACCCAGACCAGAATCAAAAATAGTCCTCATTATTTTTATTTTATTTTTCATTTTACGGCCTTCTTGCTGCACTAGCGAAGAAGTTAATCTTTGCATTTACATTTAATATATATATATATATATATATATATATATATATATATATATATATATATAAAATATTCGAAACTGGAGTAGTCGGGGTGCAGTCTTTATTGAAGTGGCCTTAATTAAGGAATAAAATCCTTTATTGATTTGTCGAGCTTTCGAGAATTTATTTTTCTCTTCTTCTGGACTTCTACAATACAAAAATTAATTTAAGTTAGTAAAATCTAACCTAACAATCTTAGAAAAGGTAGTGGTCGTAGAAAGTAAACTGTTTACTTTCTACGACCAGCGAGTAAGCACAGAAGATGCCAAATGAGATTTTGGCGAAACGTCTGCAAGTTTCAACTAGAAACGAATCAAACGAACGGATGTATTCCCGGATTAACCACGATACACACACACACACACACACACACACACACACACACACACACACACACACACATATATATATATATATATATATATATATACATATATATATATATATATATATATATATATATATATATATATATATATATATATATATATATATATATATATATATATATATATATATATATACAGTGACCGGCAAAAAGTTCGCAACATATGGGAAAAATTTTTATTAGGAGAGTATCGGAAAAACTTTCCCAGGGGATCGGTTCTGCATGTCCGATAACCTAAAAATCGATTTTGACATACGTCACGTGACCACTGGTATAGCGTCAAATTAAAAAAAAAATTGTTAATTTACAAAAAGTGAGGTTAGTTGACGAGATATCAAAAAAAGTTATTTGAAAAAATTGCTTAGAATTAAATTCTAGGTCCTTGTGCAAAATTTTAAGATTTTATTTAAAAAAATTGGAAAACTCAATTTTTTTTAAATATTTTTTTATCGATTTACAAATTTCCGGTTTTTTTCGTTTAGATAGCTTGGCTAATGTAAAGCCCATGTATCTGGATGAAAATAAACGAATGTAGTAGTTTTTTCTACAATTGACAGGACAAAATTTAAAAAAACAGGGTTTCGCCGGACGCTAGCTGTTGCAATGATTTGTATCTAGCAGCAGTGTCAAAATTTTAGAGACATTTCAATGAGATTACATTGAGAAAACCTTAATCGTCTTAAATATATCTGAAGTTCGACTTTTTGTAAAGTTAAGGGGATTAAAATAGATAATAAACAAAAAATTACCTGTTTATTTAATCGAAATTTTATAAACGAAAACCAATGTAAGAAAAACTTAAAAGTAGTCAAATTCTGTACTAACAACACAAAAAATCATTGTTTTTCCTTGGGTGCACAAAATTTAAAACTCAGTATGACCACCATTTCTCTCCATACATACTGTTGTTCTCGAGCGCAACTCTCGATTAACATTTCGGAGCATTTTACGATTTATTTGCAATACACAATTTATAATGACATTCTCTAAATTTTGTATATTCCTAAAGGGTCGATGTTTGTACACAGGGTTCTTTAGGTATCCCCACATAAAAAAATCTAACGGAGTCAGATCTACAATTCTACAATTGACAGGACAAAATCGAAAAAATAGGTGTTCGCCGGACGCTCGCTGTTGCAGTGGTTTGAATCTAATGAAATGACTGTATCAAGATTTTATTAAGATTTTTCGCACATAAATTTAACAACCAGGTCTATTTAGTTGTACTTAAAACTACCAAAGCAGGCTCTGAAATTAAAACAACCAAATAATCTAGTAGGTTAAAAACAACAGAAAAATGTCAAACAAATTATAATTTGTTTGATTTCAACCTATGTCATTGGTTTATGTCTCGCATCTTACTAAGTTTGATATTTTACATAAGTTTATTAATATTTTATTCCTTAAAATGGCACCCACACTACTTCTTCAGGAAAAGATAGAAATTATTTTAATTTCTGGAGATAATTACAAAAGCCATAGAGAAACAGCAGCAATTTTTAATGAGAGGCACCCCGATAAATCCCTCCATTATTCCACAGTATCTCGTCTAGTCAATAAATTTAAAGAAACGGGATCGGTAGAAAATCAGTATAAAGTTTCCCATGAAAAACCGGTAACAGGTGACGAAGGTTCTCTGGATGTGTGTTTGTCGATCACAGAAACACCCCAATTAGCAGTTAGTCAAATATCGGAGATCACTAACATTCATGAAAGATCTGTGCGGAGGATATTAAAAAGAAACAAATTTCATCCGTACAAACCTAAATTTGTACAAGTATTAAAAGATAGGGATTATGACGCCCGCTTCGATTTTTGTGCCTGGTTCCAGGGTATGATTGAGGAAGATTTTAATTTCCCAAAGAACGTTCTTTTCTCGGATGAAGCTACATTTACCTCTAACGGAACCGTCAGTTCACAAAACTGTAGATGGTGGGCCACCGAAAACCCAGACTTTGTAATTCAGAGTAAAGACCAATATAGTATATAGTTTTAAGGTTAATGTGTGGTGCGGAATTTTCAACCTCAGAATAGTGGGACCTTTTTTCTTTAGAGACAATTTAAATTCAGAACGATATTTAGAATTTCTACAAACTGAGATATCTGACTTTTTAGACAATTTGTCATTAGCCGAAAGAAGAAACTTATACTTTCAACAAGACGGAGCCACAAATGAGGTGAAGAGATGGCTGGATCAAGAATTTGGAAACCAGTGGATAGGACGGTTTTCTGAAAATCCGTGGCCTGCGAGATCACCAGATCTGACTCCGTTAGATTTCTTTATGTGGGGATACCTAAAGAACTCTGTGTACAAACATCAACCCTTTAGGAATATACAAAATTTAGAGAATGTCATTAGAAATTGTGTATTGCAAATAAATCGTAAAATGCTCCGAAATGTTAATCGAGAGTTGCGCTCGAGAAGAATAGTATGTATGGAGAGAAATGGTGGTCATACTGAGTTTTAAATTTTGTGCACCCAAGGAAAAACAATGATTTTTTATGTTGTTAGTACAGAATTTGACTACTTTTAAGTTTTTCTTACATTGGTTTTCGTTTATGAAATTTCGATTAAATAAACAGGTAATTTTTTGTTTATTATCTATTTTACTCCCCTTAACTTTACAAAAAGTCGAACTTCAGATATATTTAAGACGATTAAGGTTTTCTCAATGTAATCTCATTGAAATGTCTCTAAAATTTTGACACTGCTGCTGGATACAAATCATTGCAACAGCTAGCGTCCGGCGAAACCCTGTTTTTTTTAATTTTGTCCTGTCAATTGTAGAAAAAACTACTACATTCGTTTATTTTCATCCAGATACATGGGCTTTACATTAGCCAAGCTATCTAAACGAAAAAAACTGGAAATTTGTAAATCGATAAAAAAATATTTAAAAAAAATTGTGTTTTCCAATTTTTTTAAATAAAATCTTAAAATTTTGCACAAGGACCTAGAATTTAATTCTAAGCAATTTTTTCAAATAACTTTTTTTGATATCTCGTCAACTAACCTCACTTTTTGTAAATTAACAATTTTTTTTTTAATTTGACGCTATACCAGTGGTCACGTGACGTGTGTCAAAATCGATTTTTAGGTTATCGGACATGCAGAACCGATCCCCCGGAAAAGTTTTTCCAATACTCACCTAATAAAAATTTTTCCCATATGTTGCGAACTTTTTGCCGGTCACTGTATATATATATAATATATATATATATATATATATATATATATATATATATATATATATATATATATATATATATACAGGGTGTCTGAAAAAGGTCTGTACAAAATGCTACCACGTATTCGTGAGACTAGAATAAGATGATTTAACCCAACTTACCTATATCCAAAAGTGTTTCGTTAGGGAGATACAGAGCCCCAAAGGGGTACTTAACGATTTACTTTTTTGGCTCTAATTTTTGAACCGACTTGTATAATTTAATGAAA
This sequence comes from Philopedon plagiatum, assembly GCA_963971165.1. Taxonomy (NCBI): domain Eukaryota; kingdom Metazoa; phylum Arthropoda; class Insecta; order Coleoptera; family Curculionidae; genus Philopedon; species Philopedon plagiatum. Next base: position 69,049,075 of record OZ020190.1, read on the forward strand.
TTTTAATATTTTATGTTGGCCATAAAGACTCATAAAACCATACTACAGTAGATGTTTGAGATCGTCAGGGAAGTCAGGAACGGACTTGCCACCACACTCGTTGGGCCAAATTTTTGACAGGTATCATTTTACGGAGCTCAAAACTGATTTTTTAAATACTTTGGTCATTCCTCTTTAAAAAAGGTACTCTACATTTGTTTCGATAAAATTAGCCGTTTTCGAAAAAATTAAGTTTTTGTATAATATGTTATTGAAATAATTTTATCAGAATACTACAATAAAACGCCAGTCGTTTTTATTTCGTTAACAATGTGTTATTGACAACACTTTTCAAAATTGTTTGACTGATTATACAAGAATTAAGTAATGGAGCATTATTCCTATAGCGAATATGCTGACATGCATCTAATTGATGGACAAGCACTTGGCAATTGTGTGGAGGCAAGAAGAATTTATTCTGGTACATTTCCAAATCGACGTTTACCGTACCGAAGAACTTTTGAAAGGATGGATTCGTAGCTTAAGAGAAACAAGTAAAAAGTCAAGTGAAATAAAATAAAATGCTAAAAATAGCGAATCTTTTGCTAATCAATTTTAGGAAGTTTTTTGCCGCGCCGTGGTGGAAAAGGGTCTCCAAGAAGAGCAAGACACTCTCAGTTAGAGGAGGAAATTCTGGATGAGATTGCTGAAAATCCCTCTAATAGTGTAAGAAAGTTGTCGGTTCAAGTTCATGCGACAAAGTGGGTTGTTCATGAGACCCTTCGAGAACAACTGCTACATCCGTATCACGCCCAAAAGGTACATGCCATGTCTCCCGCTGATTATCCTGCAAGAGTCAATTACGCATATTGGTTTCTCAATGATTTAGGCAAAATCCAAATTTTACTAGTATTGTTTTCTTCAGGGACGAAGCCGGTTTCACCCGAGACGGTGTAATAAATTGCCATAATTTGCATATCTGGCATGAAGAAAATACCATTTTTAACATTTTTCTGTTTAAGCGATTTCTAAAATATCACAAAGATTCAGTTTTAAGTACTTTTTATGATTTAACTTTTACCTGTCACTAACACATTGATAACGAAATAACAACGACTGGTGTTTTATTGTAGTATTGTAATATTATTTCACTAACGTGTTATACAAAACCTTAATTTTTTCGAAAACGGCTAATTTTATCGAAACTAATGTAGAGTACCTTTTTTAAAGAGGAGTGACCAAATTATTTAAAAAATCAGTTTTGGGCTCTGTAAAATGATACCTGTCAAAAAGTCTTATTTTAGTCTCACGAATACGCGGTATCATTTTGTACAGACCTTTTCCAGACACCCTGTATATATATATATATATATATATATATATATATATATATATATATATATATATATATATATATATATATATATATACAGGGTGTTATTAAATTCACTGCATATATTGGAATGGGTGACTCCTGGGGTGGTCTACAGACATACCCAATACTTTTTTTTGTTAAATCGAACATTTTAAAAATTTTCAAAAATACCCTAAAACCAGTCTATATTCGCCGCACCTGACTAAGCATACACAAGGCGCTTGACGTAAATTTGTGCGCGAAAAATTAAAAACAATTGAATTTGTGTAAACGTTGCCAGATATTATGAATCTTAATTATTTTCTGTTATTACCCGTAATTTAAGACAAAGATAAAACAAATTTAAACCTTTTCCGAAGAAAAAACTAAAAAAATGTTAAAAAGGCCACTGGGAAACCACTCACTCCTTTCTGTCCGCAGCCTTAGTTTTAACCAGTAGTTGCCTAACATAATTTAAATATCAATAAGTAAAACTAATAAAAAGTTGCAAAAAATGATTGGTACTTATCTAGCCGGGAATGTACCGAAAATGTCTCTAATTTGCTCCCAAACAAGCATGATTCGTACCATATTGTCCTCATTATTGTCCCGAACACTAAGGTACTCTGGGGCCCCGAACCCGTTGAAAGATTTTCTCCATTCAACGCGACTTCGCAGTTAATTCACTTTTTCAATTGGCATACTTACTATAATACACTATTTCCTTCATCGTACCCCGCAAAACGCTATCCGTAAGCTAAGCATCTCGGAATCTTGGATTAAGAAACATTAGAAATCGTTTAAAATCTAAAACTTATACGAACTGACGGCAAAAAAAACATTTTAGTGGATAGCGTCACCTCAGACAAATTATTGTCCAACGTTGATGCCAAATTATAGAAGCAGTGCAGAAGAAATACAGCATTCACCGTGCCACGCGAATATCGATGTAAAAAATACATACGTACCATTTTATATTACATTAAAAATGAGAAAAAGCTCTCGTTTTATAATATATTTTTTTAAATAATGCAATCAACACGAATCGTTTTGCCCCGAATCGGCAACATGGGAGGACCAGACACCTTTTAGAACTAACCGCGTCCTTATTGGTCATAAGCAAAGCTGTCAAACGGGGGTTATTCCAGGGACGGCTCTAACCTAGTCGGGAATAAAATTAGGATTCGATCTGAAAATAAAATACAAATATTTATTTATCCACATTGTGTTATTTGAAAATGCGAAATACGAAAATACTTCGGTTACAGTGATATACCATACAGGGTGTCTGAAAAGTCTTAGCATGGGCAAATATCTTTACTATTAATAAAGGTAGAGACACCAAATTTTAGTTGTATCTTATTGGTTAATAAATCTACTTTTTTATGTAATTTCACTTTTTCAACCCCCTTGGGGGTTACGCTAGGGAGTTGAGGTCAAAAATTCTAAATGCAACCCTATGCCGTGTGGTACCTCATTTTAAAGGTCTTTTCGAGAATGGCAGATGTTACTTCTTGGCAGAGTTCCAAAATGGACTTTATTACTGCCAAGAAGTTCATGGTGGTCATTCTAAACAACTTTTAACGTAATAAGGCAGGCACTGTTAGTCAGTTACCAGAGGCGGTGATGCCTAAAGTAAATACGTACGTATACGGTATTTGACAGGAATAATTTAATTCATGGGCGTTGCCGTGATTGTGTGAAAAAAAATGGTGCCACTACAATATTGTGAATTTCTCACAAGACGCAAAAGTCTTAATAACTATGGTAAGGCTAACCCTTGAATAAATAACAAGAGGCTTCAATGCCGAAAATAAGTACGTACGTATACGGTATTTGACAAAAATAATTTTATTCATGGGCGTTGCTGTGATTGTGTAAAATAAAAACAAATGGCCAAGTGCGAGTTCGACTCACGCATATAGGGTTCCGTACCACCGTAAGATTGTGTTTATATATTTTTAATAAATGTGCTGATGTTTCATCCCATATTCTTGTTGTGCGGTGTCACAATGGCACATAGTTAAGAATGTTCAAAAAAGTAAGACGTCATAAAATCGTAGAAATATCTTAAATACGTAGTTGTAGTTTTACTATTGGAGATATATTCTTGAAAGTGGATAGGTTTGGATGTAGACACCAAAGTACATCCCCTGAAATCTCGTGCGCATGTCTAGTACGCTCGGTTTGTGCGTGGTACGCATTTTGGTCTACAGCGCAGATGGCAAAAAACGGAAAATAAAGTCGAAAAAACTGGGGAAAAAGTTATAAAATTAAATACGTAGTGGTACCTTGACTATAGGGGATATATTCTTAAAAGTGAATGGGTTCGAATGTAGAACACCCAAGTACATCTCCTGAAATTACGTACGCATGTCTAGCACGCTCGGTTTGCGCGTGGTGCGCATTTTTGTCTACTGCGCAGATTTTTTTTTATCTAAGACATCACACGTAGACTTCAAGCCTAAGTACTAACGTACCGTGGGTGTCTGAAGAGATGGCAAATAACGAAAAATAAAGTCGAAGAAAATTTGGGAAAAAAGTTATAAAGTTAAATACGTAGTGGTACCTTGACCATTGTTGATATATTCTGGTGTGGGTTCAAATGTAGACACCAAAGTCCATCTCCTGAAATTCCGTGCGCATGTGTAGCACTTTGCGCGTGGCACGCATTTTGGTCTACTGCTCAGATGGCAAAAAACAAAAAATAAAGTCGAAACAAACTTGAGGAAAAAGTTATAAAGTTAAATACGTAGTGGTAAGTTGACTATTGGGGATGTATTGTTAAAAGTGAATGAACAAATAAATATAAAACGACAAATGAAGAAGTAGAAAAAGTTGGAAAAAAGTTAGAAAAAAATGTGCCCCACAAAACAAAAAATAAATGTGCACGAAGACTGGTACTGTATGGCACAAGAGGTCGGCCAACGGTCGACATATGTCCCGCCGATTATACGATTTACGATTTATAATTTTTATAGGCTAGCCATTTAAAAATGAATTAAAATATGTGGTTTGCGGTAAAATGTTTCTTTTCTGAAGACTTTTAAAAGAAAGGACCTCAACTCCCTAGCATCACCCCCAAGGGGATTGAAAAAGTCAAATTACATAAAAAGTAGATTTATTAATCAATAAGATATAACTAAAATTTGGTATCTCTATCTTTATTAATAGCAAAGATATTTAGCCATACTAAGACTTTTTAGACACCCTGTATGTTATATTACTTTAACCGAAGTATTTTCGTATTGCGCATTTTCAAATTATACAATGTGGATAAATTTTCAAATCGAATCCTAATTTTATTTCCAACTAGGTTAGAGCCGTCCCTGGAATAACCCCGTTTGCACAGCTTTATTTATTACTAGCCAATATGCTCTAGTCATAGGCAACCACTTATACACCGGTGCATATTGTAACCCTATGTCTTTATTAAGAACATAGTTTTAACTACAACAGTAGTATCTTACCCTATTTATTTTCTTTGAGTAGTATTTTCAACGTTTTCAACAAGTTATGGTCATTGTTGGAATATTTTATTCTGCTCCTTAAAACAGTTTTATACTTTGTAGTTGCTTTGCAGTGTTTATTAAATAATCCTAACACATTTAATTATTTATTACAGTGCTATTTAATAGATTATCGTATGGGCTGAGTGTTGTAGAATATTAAGTTTTGCAAAACAGATTTCTGGATGTTTAGTTTGGTGTTTGGTGGTAGTTTTCGTTTGAACAGCTCATCCCTGGATTATTATAGGTATTTTAACTTTTTGAAATTTAGTGTTTTGAGTTAGTTATAGTAAATTTGAGTTAGTAATATCATTTCACCAGTTTAAAAAAGGCAGTATTTTTCGTATCATATTATGATGTTTATTTCTTTACAATGCTTTTATTGTGATTTTAGTGTTTATTACTTTTTTTAACTGTAATGAAATGTAGCGAGAGTGATATTAGCTGATATAAATAGATAAATAGATAAATGTGTCAAAATGTTGAGAAGCGGATTAATAAGGGTGATAAGTTGTCAACCTAATTACTTTTTGGTTTAGATTTTGGTTAGTTCTAGTTACTGAAAAGTACAAAAGTTAGTGTTTCCTCACTTTTTTGTATACGTTAGTCTGAGTTATTTTTGTTAAACTGTTGCTAGTTTTTATTGCGCAATTAAAATTTCTTTGTTTGAAGCTAATTTTGGATAGGTAGCCTTTTCCTCTAAAAATGTCTGGTCCGCTTATTTGAAAATTATTATTGTAATCTTTGTTTGAACAGCTGTTGGATTTTTTGTGTTGTAGTACTTTAACTTTTTGAAATTGAGTGTTTTGAAAGAGTTAAGTAGTAGGATTTCTTTATTTAAAGATAATAAAAATATTATTTTTTTAAACCTGTTACATGGGAGGGACTAGAAAGATTTGGCAACATCTCACGTAAAAACAAATGAGTTTTTTCTGTAACTGACATTGCTCGTGGTTTTTTATATGGCCATGTGTTTATTACCAGTGGTGCGCTGAGACTAAAAAAATTTTTTTTGAGGGCCGATATCAACCTTTTTTTATAGTGAAGGGCTATTTATGAATATTTTTATTCAATCTGAATTCATATCAGGATTTACTGGTTTCAATATATGCAGTGAATTTCATAACACCCTGTATATATATATATATATATATATATATATATATATATATATATATATATATATATATATATATATATATATATATATATATATATATATATAGTGTGTACATAATGTATGGAACAAATTCATTATTTATCAATCCAAAACATTTTCGGAAAAATCCTCGGACACGTATATAATAATTTTTAATTGCGCATTTTTTGAAATAAAAATTAAATGTACAGGGTGATTGATGTAGTGGATATGACATCATCGACGATTTTTTTAAATGGAAACCCTATATTTTAGTTCAGATTTCTAATGTCCAAGACGAGCTGATTCCAAAAACATAAAATACTTGTGGCCTAAAGTTGATAGTTTCGAAGCTACAAGGTGTTAAAATATATTTTTTTAACTTTAAGGTATATTTTATTTTAACATTTAAAAAAATAACAATAAATACAATAAATTATTTAATTAAGTGTTGAAACTGTTGTCCTTCTTGTGCCTGACAGTAACTCAAGCGATCACTAAACTCTTGTTGTACTCCTCGTATTGATTCTTCTGAAATATTCCTGCATTCCGTTGTTATTCGATTTTTTAATTCTTCAATATTGGCAGGTCTGCTTTTATAAACAACATTTTTCAGGTGACCCCATAAGAAGAAGTCCAATGGTGTTAGGTCGGGAGACCTAGGCGGCCATTCAATAGGCCCACGGCTCCCGATCCATCTGTTTGGAAAAACATGGTTGACATACTGGCGCACTTCTGCTGCATAGTGAGGCGGTGCGCCGTCTTGTTGGTACCACAAATTTTCATCCAGAACCGCAGGATTATTTATACTAGGGTAAAAGTTAAGTAGCGTAGGGATAAGAAAGTCTTGAAGAAAAGTAAGGTAATTTTGCCCGTTTACATTGTTGTCAAAAAAATATGGCCCGATAATTTTGTTTTTAACTATGCCCGTCCAAACGTTAATTTTCTGAGGATATTGAGTATGATCCTCACGCATCCACCTAGGATTTTCTTTAGCCCAATATCTGCAATTTTGTCGGTTTACTTCACCATTTAATTTAAAAGTAGATTCATCCGAAAATAGTACCTATATTTTCAACAAAAAAAGGATCCTCGTTACATCTTTCCATTAAAATTTGACAGAACTCCATCCTGCGATCTGGATCATCGTCATTCAACTCGTGATCCAGATTGATTTTAAACGGGTACCATTTTTCTATTGTTAATAGGTTGTGAATGGTCATAGCAGAAGCCCCTTGATCTAGACCAACCTGGCGGACGCTGTTGTGGGGATTTTCTTCCATAGCTAATAAAATATCTAGTTTTTTATCCTCCTGAAGAGCTGGACGGCCTTTCTTGGCGAGATCTTCTACAGAACCCGTTTCTCGAAATTTTTTTTCAATTTTACTAACAGTTGATCTCGTGATTGGCCTTTCTGGGTACTTAGCATTGAACAAAATGCAAACTTCTTGTTGTGTACGAACCCTATTACCATATCCAATCATCATAAGGATTTCTATCCTTTGTGTAGAACGCATAATAATTAAATATTATAAATGAACTTTACTACTTAAAAAAATTATTCAATATTATGACAGCAAAATGTCATTATCTACCAATCGAAATACCGTAGTTACAAAGCAGAAATAAAGAGAAATTTCATGATTACTGTTATTCTACCTTAAAAAACTGATTTATTTTAACACCTTGTAGCTTCGAAACTATCAACTTTAGGCCACAAGTATTTTATGTTTTTGGAATCAGCTCGTCTTGGACATTAGAAATCTGAACTAAAATATAGGGGTTTCCATTTAAAAAAATCGTCGATGATGTCATATCTACTACATCAATCACCCTGTACATTTAATTTTTATTTCAAAAAATGCGCAATTAAAAATTATTATATACGTGTCCGAGGATTTTTCCGAAAATGTTTTGGATTGATAAATAATGAATTTGTTCCATACATTGTGTACACACTGTATATATATATATATATATATATATATATATATATATATATATATATATATATATATATATATATATATATGTACCTGGCAGAGCGAATACATGGCCCGACATAGCGCTTGACAGAAAGCGTCGAGAAGATGTCAAACTTGAGTATTCCAAAATACTCGAGAATCCTGGTCTTAGGTCTTTGGCCAAGTTAATACTTAACTCCTTTTGGGGAAAATTTGGTCAGAGGGAAATTCTACCTAAAACAAAAATTATAAGCACACCATCGGATTTTTTTACCTTGTTTACTAATTCCGGAATTTATGTTAATGGTGTTTTCCCCGTTAATGAAAAAACATTGATTGTTAGTTATGAGCACACAGAAGAATCATCTGATCCACTATCTACTGTTAATGTGTCTATTGCTGCTTTCGTAACGGCACAGGCTAGATTGAAGTTATACGGCTATCTTGAACAACTCGAAGACAGGGTCCTTTATTACGACACGGACTCTGTAATTTATGTGTCCAGACCGGGTCAAATTGATTTACCAACAGGTGAATTTATCGGAGTTCTTCTGACTAATGAATTAGAGTGTAATGGTTCCGGTAGTTATATCACTTAGTTCGTTTCTGGAGGTCCTAAGAATTACGCATTTAAAGTTCGCTTCACAAAATGCAACACAGAAGAAGTAGTTTGCAAAGGAAAAGGTATCTCTTTAAATTATGCTGCATCAAAATTAATAAATTTTGAAACAATAAAAAATATGGTTCTCCACAAGACAGACCCAGTACCTATTATATCAAAGAACATTCGACGAACGAAAGACCATACTGTAACAACAAATACGGAAACCAAGCTATATAGACCGAATTCCGTAAAGAGAAAGTTTCTTCCTGATGGTAACTCTGAGCCCTATGGATATAAGAAGCAAAGAACAGACTGTAATTAAATAATAAACTCGGATATAACAAATATATAAAATTGTAAAGTAAATGAAATTAATGAAGAAACTTCAAATATAGAATTAATTTGTTTATGTAAACACCCTGTTCCTGTCAAGCGAGTGCTATACTCAACCGCTCAACCACTCAACCGCTCAACCGCTCAACCACCCAACCGCTCAACCGCTCAACCACTCAACCGCTCAACCACTCAACCGCTAACACTGCTCCTGTTTCTGAAAACAACTAATAAAAACCATTATGAAACATTTCGAAACCCCCTGTAGTGAACTACCCTTAATATTAATCCGTTCTGGAAAATATATAGCTCTTTTAATAATCTAATACCCTCGTATATTTAAATTTTTATATCTTCTCATATACCGTATGATTATCTAATAAGTTTGTTACGTCAGCATAACGAGTGACTTGGACATGAAAGGTTAAATTGTTAGTATATTTCTGTGGCTCAATGGGTACGGCTTTGGAGTTGTAATCGGAAGGTTGGCGGTTCAAGACACATTCGGTCCAAAAACATTTTTCACTTATTTAATAAAAGGTTAAATCGAATGACTACAACCGTGCGTCATCTATATCCCTGTAAGCGAAGTTCAATGATCTCATACGAAGATTCCCGAAACGGCGGCTCGTCCCAAATATGGGGCGCTGGTTTGTGGGGCCCTGGTGCGTAGGGCTCCGAGGGTAAGGTCGCGAGGGGCCGATATTGCTACTGTAGCTAATGCCAGGTAGTTAATGCCCAAGTAACTAAGACCAAAATAGCTATCGCCCAAGAGTGTGACATTTGACAGTGAAAGTGAGGTTATGTACACATTCTTCTTCGGCTGTCTCAAGTAACGCCATACCTACTGATGATATCAATACTGTTTTCTTGTTTAACTTGAGAAGAAAGTTTTAAGTAATTAGTGTAGTGTGTTCAACAAAGTCTTTTGTTTAAGCTGATAATTTTTACTTTTGCTCATTAACAATAAAAAATACATTTGTACTTTGATTCCAGTGTTTATTAAAATTATCCTAACAAATATCTTTCAACTGGTTCTGGACAATACGCTACGGTCGCACGCTTGTTTGGAAGCAAGTAATGGAAGACATTTTCAATATACCTATTCTCTACTATGTAACAAACTAAAACCCCTACTACGGACCTGTTCCCTTGCCCTTGGATGTTTTGTCGTCATGCCGCCATCTCATGAGGTGCTGCTAAAATGGCCCGCAAACGAACTACGCCAAAACGGACAGAAGATGCCAGTAAAAGCGAGAGAAAGGGAGAAGAAGAAAAACTTCTTCCAGACAAGAATGCGGAATTAAGAAGTAAAAGTGTCGTGTTTTAAAATATTTGGAACATTAATATTATTTAGCTCACGTGTAAGCTTCAGAATGTGCTACAGTTTAAGCTTAATCATGTAGAACTCATAACTTTAGTCTAATCCTGAAATAAAAGTGAAAAACTGAATGTTCGCGCTTTATTTCAAGACAACGACGTTACAACTATAAAATAGTTTGTGCTTTGATTGGGTTGGGTTGGGTTGGGTTTCTTAAATTAGCCTAATACGGTTGAAAACTAAATTAAATTTAAAACACTAATAATATTTACATATTATGGTAACGTTTGCGGGTGCAAAACTCATTTATGGGGATCTTTTCAAAAAAATCGGTAAGTTTAAGATAATTTCTTCTTAACTGAAGGACGAATAACAACTTTCTGAACATGCTGCGTGAAACAGAATAATGTGTTTTTTTACAAATGCTGTAATGAAAGAATTTTGCTTATACTTTTAAAATACTACTTATGTAGTTGTGCTCAATTAGTATTGTTCGTTTGGATTTTTAACTTATTCTTAGCAGAAAGTTTATTTAAGCTAGTAGGAATAACGCTTATCTTATTTATAACCTAATATAAGGTGTCATAAATATTAATTAAATCTGAGGCTACTACAAAAACGATTGATTTTTTTACTATTTTTTATTTGTTTTTTTTTTCTGAGGAAATGGTTTTTTTTCTGAGGAAAAGTTTTTTTTTTCTGAGGAAAAAGTTTTTTTCTTTGTCTTAAATTACGCTTAAAAACAGAAAATAAATTCTCTTAAAGATTTATATGTCTGGCAACGTTTTTATATCTAAGACTTCACACGTAGACTTCAAGCCTAAGTACTAACGTACCGTGGGTGTCTGAAGAGAAGGGAAATGTAGTCTACTGATACGGGATTTGAAGGATTGGACGTTGGGACGGGAAGGGAAAACATCTGCAGGCAATTTGTTCCATAATCTGGAGACCCTAGGTATGAATGTGCGAGAGAAGTGGTCTGTTCTAGGCTTTTGTAGCTGGACAGTAAAGGGATGCATACGTAACGCTCCTCTTGTTGTCCTGTCAGGGACATTCAAGGGGGGAATAATACCGGCCAGATCTTCAGAGCAAACAACAAATTCAATATATATATATATATATATATATATATATATATATATATATATATATATATATATATATATATATATATATGTACCTGGCAGAGCGAACACATGGCCCGACATAGCGCTTGACAGAAAAATGCGCGCGAAAAACTTAAAACAATTGAATTTGTTGTTTGCTCTGAAGAACTGGCCGGTATTATTCCCCCCTTGAATGTCCCTAACAGGACAACAAGAGGCGCGTTACGTATGCATCCCTTTACTGTCCAGCTAGAAAAGCCTAGAACAGACCACTTCTCTCGCACATTCATACCTAGGGTCTCCAGATTATGGAACAAATTGCCTGCAGATGTTTTCCCTTCCCGTCCCAACCTCCAATCCTTCAAATCCCGTGTCATTAGACTACATTTCCCTTCTCTTCAGACATCCACGGTACGTTAGTACTTAGGCTTGAAGTCTACGTGTGATGTCTTAGATATGAAAACGTTGCCAGACATATAAATCTTTAAGAGAATTTATTTTCTGTTTTTAAGCGTAATTTAAGACAAAGAAAAAAACCTTTTCCTCAGAAAAAAAACCTTTTCCTCAGAAAAAAAAAATTTTCCTCAGAAAAAAAAACAAATAAAAAATAGTAAAAAGGCACTGCGAAATCAATCCTTTTTGTAGTAGCATCAGATTTAATTAATATTTGACACCTTATATTAGGTTATAAATAAGATAAGCGTTATTCCTACTAGCTTAAATAAACTTTCTGCTAAGAAAAAGTTAAAAATCCAAACGAACAATACTAATTGAGCACAACTACATACTATTTTAAAAGTATAGGCAAAATTCTTTCATTACAGCATTTGTAAAAAAACACATTATTCTGTTTCACGCAGCATGTTCAGAAAGTTGTTATTCGTCCTTCAGTTAAGAAGAAATTATCTTAAACTTACCGATTTTTTTGAAAAGATCCCCATAAATGAGTTTTGCACCCGCAAACGTTACCATAATATGTAAATATTATTAGTGTTTTAAATTTAATTTAGTTTTCAACCGTAAGAAGTTTTTCTTCTTCTCCCTTTCTCTCGCTTTTACTGGCATCTTCTGTCCGTTTTGGCGCAGTTCGTTTGCGGGCCATTTTGGCAGCACCTCATGAGATGGCGGCATGACGACAAAACATCCAAGGGCAAGGGAACAGGTCCGTAGTAGGGGTTTTAGTTTGTTACATAGTAGAGAATAGGTATATTGAAAATGTCTTCCATTACTTGCTTCCAAACAAGCGTGCGACCGTAGCGTATTGTCCAGAACCAGTTGAAAGATATTTGTTAGGATAATTTTAATAAACACTGGAATCAAAGTACAAATGTATTTTTTATTGTTAATGAGCAAAAGTAAAAATTATCAGCTTAAACAAAAGACTTTGTTGAACACACTACACTAATTACTTAAAACTTTCTTCTCAAGTTAAACAAGAAAACAGTATTGATATCATCAGTAGGTATGGCGTTACTTGAGACAGCCGAAGAAGAATGTGTACATAACCTCACTTTCACTGTCAAATGTCACACTCTTGGGCGATAGCTATTTTGGTCTTAGTTACTTGGGCATTAACTACCTGGCATTAGCTACAGTAGCAATATCGGCCCCTCGCGACCTTACCCTCGGAGCCCTACGCACCAGGGCCCCACAAACCAGCGCCCCATATTTGGGACGAGTCGCCGTTTCGGGAATCTTCGTATGAGATCATTGAACTAGATGACGCACGGTTGTAGTCATTCGATTTAACCTTTTATTAAATAAGTGAAAAAAGTTTTTGGACCGAATGCGTCTTGAACCGCCAACCTTCCGATTACAACTCCAAAGCCGTACCCATTGAGCCACAGAAATATACTAACAATTTATCCTTTCATGTACAAGTCACTCGTTATGCTGACGTAACAAACTTATTAGATAATCATACGGTATATGAGAAGATATAAAAATTTAAATATACGAGGGTATTAGATTATTAAAAGAGCTATATATTTTCCAGAACGGATTAATATTAAGGGTAGTTCACTACAGGGGGTTTCGAAATGTTTCATAATGGTTTTTATTAGTTGTTTTCAGAAACAGGAGCAGTGTTAGCGGTTGAGTGGTTGAGCGGTTGAGCGGTTGAGTGGTTGAGCGGTTGAGCGGTTGAGTGGTTGAGCGGTTGAGTGGTTGACCGGTTGAGTATAGCACTCGCTTGACAGGAACAGGGTGTTTACATAAACAAATTAATTCTATATTTGAAGTTTCTTCATTAATTTCATTTACTTTACAATTTTATATATTTGTTATATCCGAGTTTATTATTTAATTACAGTCTGTTCTTTGCTTCTTATATCCATAGGGCTCAGAGTTACCATCAGGAAGAAACTTTCTCTTTACGGAATTCGGTCTATATAGCTTGGTTTCCGTATTTGTTGTTACAGTATGGTCTTTCGTTCGTCGAATGTTCTTTGATATAATAGGTACTGGGTCTGTCTTGTGGAGAACCATATTTTTTATTGTTTCAAAATTTATTAATTTTGATGCAGCATAATTTAAAGAGATACCTTTTACTTTGCAAACTACTTCTTCTGTGTTGCATTTTGTGAAGCGAAATTTAAATGCGTAATTCTTAGGACCTCCAGAAACGAACTAAGTGATATAACTACCGGAACCATTACACTCTAATTCATTAGTCAGAACTCCGATAAATTTACCTGTTGGTAAATCAATTTGACCCGGTCTGGACACATAAATTACAGAGTCCGTGTCGTAATAAAGGACCCTGTCTTCGAGTTGTTCAAGATAGCCGTATAACTTCAATCTAGCCTGTGCCGTTACGAAAGCTGCAATAGACACATTAACAGTAGATAGTGGATCAGATGATTCTTCTGTGTGCTCATAACTAACAATCAATGTTTTCTCATTAACGGGGAAAACACCATTAACATAAATTCCGGAATTAGTAAACAAGGTAAAAAATCTGATGGTGTGCTTATAATTTTTGTTTTAGGTAGATTTACCCTCTGACCAAATTTTTCCCAAAAGGAGTTAAGTATTAACTTGGCCAAAGACCTAAGACCAGGATTCTCGAGTATTTTGGAATACTCAAGTTTGACATTTTCTCGTTCGAAAAATTCTTCAATATTGTCACGCCCTATTTTATAGGGTGCAACTAGGGGCGTAGAGGTAACGGGACCTTAACTAGATTGAAACTAAACGTGATTTTAAAAACAAACTTAAATCATTTATTTACAATTAAATAGGCACATTAAATGACATACAAAATACAGATTTATATTATTACTCTCGAAAGACAACTTAATTTTATATTACTTACATTAAATATTTGAAGATCATTTCTTCTACAATCTATCACAATCACAACGTATCGGACCGAGGATCGTGCACTAGTGTCCTTTACTACTCTTGTCTTTTCGATCGCCCTATTACATAGTCAGCAATTCCCTCCTTTATTTGCAGTGTTGACTTTAGGTCGAAAACCTCGATAATGCTGACTAGATAATTAGACGTCGTTTCAATAAATTATTTCGAGTAATTATTTGATTTTATAAAGGAACTATAATATTTCATAGTTGCAATTTTAATGTATATTCAATAAATAAGCTAAATCCTGCCAATGTAGAGGGCAATAACTTATGATTAAGTAAAATAGGATTATAGATTACTTATTGAACTTCCAAATATTGATCTATGAAATATTATTGGTTTTTCCACTTGTGACACATCCCCTGGACCCCAGCTTAAACAAGCCTACTGTTAAATCAATTTAAAATAGAAAAAAATATTTAAATAAAATGTAATTAAATCAAATTGAAAATAATAAAATAATTTCAGCGTTTAAAAAGAAAGATATAAACTATACATATAAATTCTCGAAAAAAAAATTTATAACGATGCATACAATTCACCAAAACAATAAAACTTCACAAGTTGTCTTTAATATTTTCACCAATTTCCGTGTGCACCTGTGCCTCAGTACGGTCCTGTCGTAGAAAGCTATTGAAGCCCTGAAGTTTGCTCTGGATTGCTCTGCGTCGGTCGCGTCGAGGGTTTGATTGCGTTCTCGATGACTTGAGCCGCCGTGCTACCTTCTGCGTAACAGCTTATGCCTACGAGCCTGTTCCATTGCTGCTGGCTTCTATGCTCCGCCCATGTTGTTGTTGCCACTTGTAGTCAGCCGCCAAAGACTTGTCACTTGTCATAACCTTAAATTGTGTAAAAAAGTTGTTAGGTTTTAAAATTTTGCAAGTTCAGCAGTTTCTCGATGCGAGGCTGGGAAATCGACGTGATTGACAAATTTCTTCCATAAAAATCATCCCTGTGTTCGAACTTTGGTGGTTAGTGATAGTGAAGTTCGGTGTATACAGGCGGTGCTTTTTCCTTGCATGTCATTACGTCGTGAAAGCCTTGCTGATTTCGGTCTCCGGCTAGTGCACAGTTGTGTCGGTGCTTCGAAGTTCAAGTGGACGACTTCAGACTTGACATAGGCTTGGGCTGTTTTGACTAAACATCCTGGAACCAGGTTGACTGCTTCTCCAGACATTGGTAGGCAATAGCATGTCATGGCAGTCGGTGCTGGATGCTCTAGTCGAACTTCTCTTCAAGGGACATGGATGGACCAGGTTTGTTCCATTTGTTTGCCTGACACCTCAGAGCGTGGCAGCTGAAGGCGTCTTGCGGCTTCCTTGGACCAGGTTTTAGATGCACAGTGTTGAAATGATGACAAGAAAAGAAAGAAAAAAGAGTAAGTATATGTTCCTATTTTTGCTTATATCTAATTAAATGACAGTAGATATCGATATCTTATTTCGATATAAATAATGAGTATATATCGATATAACAATCTCATTTTTAACTTGTACAACCCAATGTACATATTTGTACTTAACCATGTTTTTGGTTGTTTTGCATTAAAAGTTTTGAGAAAAAAATGATAATGTAGCCCAAGTGGGTATCAAGTATCAAGAAATACTTAAATACAAGAGACGAACAAATAAAGCAAATAAACTCTTCAAAATTATTTTAATATAGACCTTGAGTTTCAAAAAGGTCAAGTAAATCAGTACAGAAGCTTTTATTATAAACAATCTGAACCCAATCTATTAAGATTTAATTACATTTATAGTACTGTTAAGTAACAGTACTATAAATGTAATTAAATCTTAATAGATTGGGTTCAGATTGTTTATAATAAAAGCTTCTGTACTGATTTACTTGACCTTTTTGAAACTCAAGGTCTATATTAAAATAATTTTGAACAGTTTATTTGCTTTATTTGTTCGTCTCTTGTATTTAAGTATTTCTTGATACTATGTAAAAAGAATCTTTCTTATTACCCGTCTACTTAGGAATTTAAGCAAAATGTAGCTTTTTGTCGAGCTTTTCGTATACAATATAACAATAATTAATGTCTGACGTAGGATTTTGGAATATACTTGGAAAACGCTCTACCGGTTTGTATGCCTCTGTCTCCTACCTACGCTTTAAATAACAATTGCTCCTATTTTTATAGGTCTGTTTACTATATACTTACTCGTATATGTCACTATATACTTACTCGTATAAGTGATTCTTATATTTTTATAACATTTGTCCTGTATTCCAATGGTATTTATCCAATGACTATATTTTTTAAGGATCCTATCATATAGTATTGGCCTAAATAACAAGGAAACGACATCAATCTTTGACTGATTATTTTTAAATGGATTTTGCAAGAATACTCAGGCATACGGAGTTTTCTCGCATTTCATACACTTATAGTGTTTATATTTCTATGCACTGAATTCGTGCATTACCTTTATTTTCAGGAGACAGTGATAGAAGGTTTTTTCCCTCCAAGTATTTCCAGTGTATATCGTTTTGTATGTCTCTCCCCTGACATCGAGGGAAGTGTAGATAGTTCTATTCCGTCTTCCATTTGTGAAGGGGTAATATTATTATTAGTTTTATTTTTTCGTTTGCAGAAGCACTTCAGTATCAGACGATAAGTTAAATAGAGCAGGACGATTGCTACGCATGTGCAAAGAAGTCCAAAGAGGATATCGTGAGCTACAGGGGAGTTGGGAGTTTCTGCTTGCACAGCAGGAATTGCAGGCGCTGTTAGCAGGAGTCTGTTGCGGCTAACGAAGAGGTATGCAACTGTGAGGGAAAGGACTATGTTCCACAGTAAAAAGAGTGAGTTGCTATGAAGCCCGTAAGTTTCACTATATGAAGTTATTGTGGGATCAACATCTTTAATTGAATCGAGGATGTTTTTAAGTATACTGTCAGTAGAGGTTAAATTTAAATCCGATATGAATGAAAAGGTTTTTTAATTTAAGAGTGAATAATCTGCTATCGGGAGTTCGAAGAACTTAGAGATTTCGGTAACAGAAATGACCAGTTCCCGATTCGATCCTCTAATTTCTTCTTCCAAGGGTTTCCAAAACGCACTGACTTCCACGCTATATGCTTCATACTTTGCAGTCTTTCCTCCATTTATTAACGCTATTATTGGTAATCTGATAAAGAAAATTTATTATTTATATAACAAGTCCTGTATCTAATAAGTGAGCATTGTTTTCATAAACATTTTTATGTAGGTACTGCTCCCATTCTTGTTTAACCAGCTGTACCAAACAATGTCTAGTCTAAACCTTTTAAGAAAAAAACATTTTTCCTGAAACCTTTGTATTTTTATTGAATATGTATTTATTTTAATATACGTGTATGTATCTAAGTTTAAAATTGTAAATATACATTCCCGGATATATACATTATCCTACTTTATAACATGTAAACCTATTTTTGTCTTAGTACCTAACTGTTATTACCTCATGTTAATATCTAAAAAAAATTGGTAAAGACCTCTTTTTTATTTTATTTTTGTATTGAACCTTAGCTTTTTAAATATAATTCTGCTTGAATTTGCAAGTTATTATTATTATATACAGGGGTAATTAATTAATTCAGTTTATATATGTACTTTCAATAACTTACATTGTGTAGTTATCTGTCTAATGCAAATATTATAAATATTTGTTATTTTAATAGCTAGGGTTTGTGATTAGTAATTGTTTACGTTTCGTTTGCGATTATCTTGGTGCGGATATTGCTTTGATTATTTCCCCTTCGGCCATGTACTTCTCTAAAAGGTTTAAAATTTGGTCTTCCCCGGTCCGGTTGACTAAATTGTGTAATTGGCTAGTGCACGCTGTCTTATTTCGCTTAGTTTCAGAATAAGTGTTTTTAATTGGTCGAAGTCCATGTTAGCCGTACTCATAAGGTAATAAGTTTCCTAAAAAGATGAGTGTAAGCCGTTTTCGACATGTTCCCTAAATGTTTCGAAGCCCATTTTTGGGACTACCTCGCGAGCTATAGTTAATAAGTCGTAGTAGTATTTTTTAATATCTTCGTTGCCTTGTTGTTTCCTCGTATTTAACCTAAATTTTAATTTCCGCATAGGTTGTTCGCCGCTAAACTCTTTTATAAAGTCTTGCCTTATTTTTTGCCAATCGTTATCTTTATTTGCGGGTTTGTCCGTATATTCTACATACCAATAACTTGCACTATACTAATCAAGGAACGAACTCTACGCAAACCAATAAATTTACATAATGTACCTATTAACGATTTCGGTTAGTTATCGTGTATTAGCAATTTTCTACTAATTTTTGACACGTGAAAATTTGTTGTAAACGATGCGATTGAGCTAAAAAATTCCGTGAAAAAAGATGAAACTAATTAAATTTAAGAACTGGTTTTAAGAGCCTGGTTTTGGATGTCGTCTTCCGTCACGCAAAATAGCGGTTATAATAAAATACGTTAATATTCCCAATTGTCCTCAGTTTATTAGCAAAACAGCTTAAACGACTCAAAAAAATCGAAACTCAAAGAGAAACTAAAAGTTTGTTTCAACAACCCACATATTTAAGTAAAATAATTGTTATAATATATATATATATAATATATATAATAATGATTAGCATAATATATTGAGACAAAATACCTTTTAATTTGTTTATCACAATAGCGCGGCTTCAATTAAAGAAATAAAAACTATAAAAGAAATAAAATATGGTAAAAAATAATGACCTTACATGGTTAAGGCGGTCAACCAAACTGAAAGTTTTGTCTTTCGAGTGTAAATAACATAAAATCCTTTTTTTTTAATTCTTTATTTTTTCTAATTTAATTAAAATGTAACGCTTCATTCCCTCTGATTCTAAATAAATCTTGATCTATACTTAACAAAAAAAAAATTATATTCTCTACACAACTGACAGGAATAATAAAAATGTTTAATTTTTTGCACTAAAAAAGTTATAATTTATTATATATTAAGTGAAAAACGGCACAACGGAGCCTCCACCAAATGTGGGGTAGAAAAACAAGCCCGGGTAGCCTCCACCAAATGTTACGGTGCCTTAAGTAGTTATATTACTTACATTAAATATTTGAAGATCATTTCTTCTACAATCTATCACAATCACCAACGTATCGGACCGAGGATCGTGCACTAGTGTCCTTTACTACTCTTGTCTTTTCGATCGCCCTATTACATAGTCAGCAATTCCCTCCTTTATTTGCAGTGTTGACTTTAGGTCGAAAACCTCGATAATGCTGACTAGATAATTAGACGTCGTTTCAATAAATTATTTCGAGTAATTATTTGATTTTATAAAGGAACTATAATATTTCATAGTTGCAATTTTAATGTATATTCAATAAATAAGCTAAATCCTGCCAATGTAGAGGGCAATAACTTATGATTAAGTAAAATAGGATTATAGATTACTTATTGAACTTCCAAATATTGATCTATGAAATATTATTGGTTTTTCCACTTGTGACAATATAACGGTTTTTTTCTTTTTCCGTAGTACAAACATCCGGCCACCCCGATGCTTCCTGTTTTATCTTTATAAACTTGTTCCTAATCGCTGTAAATAAGCCTTCCTCTCCTGCGTCTTTACTGAACCTTTGAATCTTATATCTCCAAATTTCAAAAATTTCCAATATCAGATATCCCTTCTCAACTGCTTTTAAGACGTCGTCTATTACCCAAGTACCTTCTTAGGACCTTTCTTTATCGGTATGGGTACAAGAAGTATTTTGGTTCATTTCTTGTCCACATGTTTGACACAATACAAACATAAGTTTATTGTTCATTTTTAGAGGCAATACGGGATGGTAAAGGTCCTTAGGTGGAAGTATACAGCATTTAATAAGTCCATCAGTAGAATTCAAATCCAAACGAATACAATCTGCACCCACAAAAACTTCAGGGTGGCCAATGGGGAATTTGCCATATTTACAGACGTAAGGATACAAGCTGCAAACTCAGCGTATTTTATCTTTTCTCCTTCTGCTATTTCATAATATTCCCTAACATTACCAGTTCGCCCTCCAAAAAAGGCGTCTCTAGGGTTTAAAGGGATCGTAAGTAGAAGCGGATGTGTCTGAGTAAATTGTCTGATCTCTGGCTTTGATTCTAACTGCTGTCGAAATTTGCACTCCCACATTTCAGTTACTAAATAGCCAAATTCCTTTAATCTTTTAATTTTTATCTGTGTTGTCTCATAGCGCAAACTTAAAGTTGTTGGGTCGTCGTAAAGGGATTCATCTCTGCCAAATTTGTAACACCTAGGACAGCCATGATAATAACATCCTTGAAACTCAAATATTTCATTAAGGTCGGAACAATATCCGTCAACCTTTATACCTCGTAGAATGCGTTCTTGACCTTTGGCTGCATGCATAATATTTATTTTTCTTTGGTTCTCCAACCACAATAACCACTCAATTGCAATACGACTCTGGTTATCTTTCCAGCGATAGCCGTTTTTAGGAATAATTCCAATGGTGTTGGGCTTAAGAAAATTCCTTCTAAATACCTTATTACAGTAGTAGCCTCTGTAAAGGGGGATACGCTGGTGGTGTTAAGCATTTGATCTCTAAATTTCAGACATGCCTCAGTTACATTTGGAGGCAGAGTTGCCTGTATTTCAAATATATCACAGTATTTGTCTTCCTTCGACGACGAATGCATATAAACTTTGTATAGACTTTCCTTTGCATATTTCATCAACAAAATAAAGATGTCGGTGTCTATAGCTTCAACAACTACATCTGAGGTTTCCAACTTTCGTAAAGCTGTCTTGACAATTGTTAAATCTGCATCATTTTGAGCTTGCATAACTGTGATTTCTCTGTTTTTCAAATAATCAATTAAGTTACCGATGAACTTTTTTTTGTTGTCAATATTCATTAAAAAATCAGATTGTGAGCTGGTTATCGCCGTGTTTAGGTTGAAATCAATCTTCGGGGTGATTTTTTTCAAACGTCTTCGATGTTCTTCATCTTTGATGGAGTTGGATTCATAACCATCAAATATTACAACAATATCACCCTTGTAATGGGAGAAAATAAACTTTAGGTAGTGTTCAAATAGTTGTCCAAATGTAACAGATTTTGGCCAGATCACATTATACAGAAGGCTGCCACCATCGATAACAAAACTCATACTCTTTGCTGATTGTACTTCAGATTTAGTTATATCCTTGCTTAAGTAGGACATAAGTGATGCTTTGTTTCCTTTTCTCAATTGTCCATTGTCATTGAACAACGACATTGGATGACTGCTCAGTTCATACCCGAAAAACGTTTTTAAGTCCGTCTCTGATGTCATTGTGCAAATTATTCTATTGAATAATTGTTGTGGGTTGATATTCATTCCCTTCTGTTTTATTCCAACCGATTTAACTGCACTAAATGGGACGACTTTGTATTTTTTTGATAAATGAAATTCCGAAAATGGTTTTCCTAAGAGGTCGTTCAATGAGGTAGAAGCTAGTTCTGAAGCTTTGTCACAGTTGATAGAATCATCACAAATGCTAGTTGAGAGTGATATGAGATTGTCTGAAATTAAAATTTAGGTTAAATACGAGGAAACAACAAGACAACGAAGATATTAAAAAATACTACTACGACTTATTAACTATAGCTCGCGAGGTAGTCCCAAAAATGGGCTTCGAAACATTTAGGGAACATGTCGAAAACGGCTTACACTCATCTTTTTAGGAAACTTATTACCTTATGAGTACGGCTAGAATGGTCTTCAAACCAGGCAATTATCATTTTCAGATCATTCAAATTTTTCTCGATCCTTGATTCTCTCAAGTCGGTATGTTGTTCGGAGGCGTAACATTCAACGTTCGCAAATTGTTCCAAATGAGCACATACATGTTCACAAACTGGCATCGAGAGAACCCATCGTGTTAGAACACTAGGTGTAATGCCTCTTCCGTATGTTAGACCTCCTGAAGTTTTCATGGACCTCATTAAAGTCTGTTCGATAGTCATATCGGACCATATGCCAGACCAGAATTTATTTGTCCTTCGAATTGTGAAGAAACCACCTACGAATTGTGTATATATATCTGGGGGCAAATTATCTTTAAGCGAAGCCATAGATTGTAAATATAAATGGGCGGACTTTGCATAGTTCATGTGCCCTGAAGAATGTAAATATGGAATCATTTCTTTAAAATATTTTAGATGTAGGTCGAACTGGCCAGTTCTTTCGGCTAAAATAAAGTTGTGCAAGATATTTACTTGCCCCAGATACTGACACCACAACTTTGGAGTTGGACTAGACATGGCTAATTCATGTATCTTCTCATTAATTTTCATAGTCAGTGTTTTTAAAAGTGTATTTTCAGATGCGGTAGCGATGCTTTCAAATACATTTCTTAAATCATCTTGTTCAATATCCGGATAAATATCTGCTTGCATACTTATGAAATGGTTAACCAGTGCCCACTGAATTAAAGTATGTGCTCTTACTGAACGTGAGAAGGCATGTCCATTCATTATTTGAGGTATTGAATTTTTAGCATAAATCAACTGCAGTATATCTTCCAGACCTGATCCACTCATTATAAAACCAATCGCACCTAGGTACGACATAAGTAGGTGAAACCCACCTAAACGCAGAACTATATTTTTTAGTTCGGGCTGAGAATGGACAATCTCGAAAGCCTTCTGATATAGGGGCTGGTCAAAAGTTATAATGCAGTAGCCTAATTCTTGTTTTTTACTTTCTTTTGCAGCAAAAAGTAAGGTGCTATATATTGTTGATCTGTCAGAAGGATTCATGTTGATGAATGGAAGAGTTTTAATGTAACTAGTGGAGTAGTTATTCTCAGGAATATTAAATGCAATATTCATAACACCGTTCCAGCTTGGCGCCGAAGGCAAATCAATCCTGGGTCCGCATGCCCAAAGAATATCAAGTGGCTGAAATACAGTAACATTTGTGTTTGTTAAGTTCAAGGTTTCCAAATCTTTGATAATAATATCTTTTAGACATGACTGTCCTTTTCTTAGAAAAATGAAACGGGATATTTCCGTGTTGTCCTACTTCCTGAACACCTTTTGAACGTTTCAATACTTTAAGATTTTTTTCAACTGTCACGCTGGATTTTGGTGTTACACATTGTATCCCCCCATGGCGTGAAAAGTATTGTTTCCATCCAGAGTATTGACATTAAAATCTGCATTGTCAAAAACATACTGACAAAAATAATCGTTCTGAAATAAATATTCATAGTGTTCCATTGCAGCTTCTTCAAATAATTGGGTATTTGAGTAATTTGCACAGGCACCTAAGGCGGTTAAAATATTTACCAGCAGTTTGGATCCGAATTTTCTGTGAATATATACTGATAGAGCCATCTGAACACCTGAAATAAACGATCTCGGTCTAGTAGCTGATATAATTGCATGTGCAATAAAGACGATTTTTTTTCGTAGTATTCTAAATTTTTTCTTTTTTGCAATATAATTTCATTTAAAAATAAGTATAACAGTGAAGGTATTTGACTTGTCGAACAGGATTCAAAATTTTCAAAGTCAGGATAGTTTTCACAATCATATATCATTTCCTTTATTTCTTCCCTAATTATAGCCGCAGCGGTCAAAACTATGCTTTTTTTGATCTGATACATTAGATCCCTTTCGCTCAAACAGATCATTGATAATTCCATCACAATTTTTCCTCATTGTTACGATTGATGACAGTTTTTTTCTAGGAGTTATAATAATATCATTTCCGAAGTGTTTTAATAATTCGGTCTTGACATGCTTCTCTGAGTAGATATTCTTTTCATCAAATTCCGTTAATTTCTGCATTATTTCTGACACAGTAAATTGACATTCATTTGAGTTCTCTAAATATTCGCAAAGAGAGTCAAAAGCTGATAGTTTTTGCTTATCTTTTTTGCGTCCAGAACAGCCTGGCCGAGCCTCAGTTTTGCCTAAAAAAAAGCGACCCTTAACTATTCAGGCATTATTTTCCGTGAATAGGATGAATTCTATCAGAAAAAAACTTTAAATTATTACAGTCACTCCAATAAACTTTTCACCCAGCTCTTAACGTCTGAACCATTCACAATCTTTTTATATACTTATAAAAAATTGCTTACCTTTAAAAAATAACCTATAGCAGCGGGAATGATAACGGCCCTCGGCGGCCACTAAGTCCCTTATGTTACAGATTCTTGGAAATACAACTTTCGCAAATTCATCCTCTCTGGTCGAACACTCATTCAGTATTTTATCTTTGAGTTCTAAGGTCTGAACCAAATGAGCGTCCCTGTACTTAACAGGGGTCTTGCTATAGAAACACGCACTTTTTCCGCAAATAAAACAGTTATTTTTAAAGTCAAATACACTTGATTTTTCCCTAAGACTTTTCGAACAAGGTTTATTTTGTTTTAAAGCAGACGCAATAGATTTCTCTCTAGTGTAATTTTTTCGGCAGTTTTTGTGCAATACTAGACAATCTAAGTCTTTTATTTGATCATATATTCCATCAACTTGAATTTTTCACTGTCTCTAATCCAACGGTTACCTTTACCGTTTCCGATTCACCCAAAGATTTCTCACATATAATACACAACGAAGCCATAAGTACCTACTCAGTTTATACCACAAAAACACAAGAAACAATACAGAAGTGACGATAGACTTGCAATGTCGCTCGCAACTAAAACTTTAACATATAAAACTATTCACGTAATAGATTTTGCACTTGTTTTGGGCTACTAGAGTGGGGATGGTAATCATTTTACGCGCTAAAAAGTAATGCTGTCGTCGAGCGTCTTGGAAGATGCACGCCGATAATTAAATAGGATTATATCGAAAACTACTACGTACAGAAATATGTAATAAAAAGGGTTGCAATCTATATATTTTAGGGTACGTTTTCTAGTACATTGGATATTAATTCAATACATTTAATATATTTTATTACAGTCTAAAAGTAAACGCGATTATGGTTTTAATAAAAAAGTTCAATTTTACTTAAAACTGAGGTTAGCTGTAAAATTAATACCTACATATCTGGAAATGTTTGTATTTTCACCCTCTTCAATTAAAAAAAAAATTTCGACACCAGGACCAACGGTTCTCAAGTTATACGCATTTAAGTCAAAAGATGATCGGCCATCTTTGTTTCAATATGGCGGAGAAAGCAAGCCACCTCGAGTGGGGGACTCGACGGATTTTAGCATATCTTAATGTGTTCTACCAACCCTGAAAAAATCAGCTTTTACCCAATTTTTTCCGCTAAACGCTATTATTTGTGTTAATATGACTGCACTAAATTTGATCATCAGGACAGAGGGAAGCTTGGAGACAAGATCGACATGTTTTACTACATCTATGTTTATGTTTATGATCATAAGGAATGAAACATTGCTCACAATAATAGCTACACACAAAGGCAGCTGTCAGGGATGTTATTACATTGTAATGATTATTATGGTGCAATAGATTAAGTCTCTTGTTGCTTTCTGATGTTGTAGCATTTTTATTTTACGCATATTTCTCCATAAGGAAAAATGCTATTACGGATATTATTTATGTTAACCTTTTCATTTGAGTCCTTAATAACTTTCTTATTCTGTCTTTATAACAAATTAAATAACTTTCTACTTTCTTGAGAATTGCACCATGGTATAACATGATCTTTGGCTTCATTGTCAGAAGGTAGTTTTGAGAGTTCGCTATTCCGTTATAACGTCAATTCGCCATTCCGCTCACAATATTTTGATAATGAATGAACCCTACTATTCTGGCTGCCTGGCTGTGCGATCGAATTGAGGTTAACCACGACGTGGGGAGGAAGCCGGTTTTTGTTTTCAAGAATGCGGTTTTTTTAGAACAGAGATTATAAATATAGGAAAGGACAAAGAAAATAGGTCTTTCGTCGTTTCAAATCTGCGAAGAAACAGGTAGACGAGACCCATTTCAGGGAGGCTTTCTCCAGCACTGTTTTTTGGAAAGTTTGAGAATTAAGGCCGATTTATAAACTTGACGTTTGCGGTTTGCGTTCGCCGTTGCCGTTGCAGTTTGCTGTTGACGTTCGTAGAAGTCGAATTATGGTATTTATAAACTTGAAGTTGAACGTTGGCCACCGTTGAAATAACAGCTGACGCTGACAACATATCATAACCTATTTTTGCCTATTTATTTGTTTTGTTTTTGTGAGGAGTGTTTTTGTTTAAAATGGATGAGGATACAGATAGTTTATTAGCATCCCTTGGAATAATTTTGTGTGTATATATGTGTAAACAAATATCACGCCACCAGGTACGAAGCTTTTGATTGGTTGTTGCCAATTGGCTACGGTTTTGCTACGAATGGCCAGCGTCAAAAGATAAAGTTGAGTTAACTCGAACGGCACCCAGCGTCAACGCCAACGGCAGTCGGCAGCGTCAACGGCAAATATAAATGGTGTTAGGTATTTCAGTGCATTTAACTTTGAACGGCGAACGCAAACCGCAAACGTCAAGTTTATAAATCGGCCTTTATTGTGCGATTTTATTTGCTTCCTGAATGGTCTTTTATTGCTGTATGCCATTGGCGATGGTTTTTTGATTTTCTGTAAGTAGTAAACGCCATTTTGTAAAATATCTTACGCTAAGAATTTCTTTCATCTCTTTTAGTCCGAAATTATTAATTATGATCATTGGAAAAGTATTTTTATTGGCTGTTAATGGCACTTTAGATGTCCAGTATGGATTTATGTTTTTATGGTTCCCTCAACTGGAGGTAAGTTTACTTTATCCGAGCCCACCGTTCCATAGCTTTTGGCGTGTGACATTATAGGGTGTAAATTCATTTTAAGGGTCAACTTCGGGATAGATCAACTTCGGGATAGATCACCCTCGGGATAGATCACCTGTGAGATTCACCATCTGTGGTATTAACCCCTTTCAAAACGCCGTTAAGATTCACCCTTGGGATAAACCCCTTTTAGATCATTTTAAGAAGAGGCAGTATGGTGGGACTTTGATGTCAAGATCGAGTAAAAACAACAATTAAGGCCAGTTTGTTCCAATTTTATTTATATTTAGTCAAACATTTAATCTCACAATTTTATATGGTAATTTAAACAAAATTTCTTTCATTAATTCTGTAATGACAGATTGGTTGCGATCAATACTAAGTATTTTAGCTAAAATAATGTGCGCCCTATTCGAATTCATGAATCTCGACTAGCGGTTAATATTTATTACAATTTACCTAAAGTTTCTATCAAATAGTACAGACCAATTTACCATGAGTCATTTTTGGAAATCTTAAACTGTAAATATGTAAAAAATGTAAGTAATGTACAAAATTTGTAAAGAATGGGTCTGTTATTAGTATTATAATAAAAGTTTATTTGTGTGAGACCCAGATCTTTTTATTTGCGATATTCAGGTGCGTTAGAGGTGATATTTTCTAAAGGGTGTGATTTAAACGGGCAGCGAAATTTTACAATTTTGACACATCGTAATATATGATTGGCCGGCGAAATGATGGATTGGGCGGTGAAGCTTGATCAGGTAATAAAACCAAAATTGGTCTGCGTTTTAGATTTGAACAAGCAGCTTCAAAATCTTTTAAGTAGTAAAAAAAAATAAGTTGCAACTAAATAAATATTTGGTCTGTGCGAAATAAATTACATTTTATTTTTTTTTGCCTGCTCCAAAATCAAGTTGACTGCTGAAAAAATATTGTAACATTACAAATTGATGGGTAATCTAATACTGTTCTGACTGCTCTAAAATTAACTTAGCGTGTAATAAGGGTTAATTAATTACGTAAAAAATAAAGCATTTAATTAGAAAACTCCAAATATTGATTAATGTAAAAGCACATACATTTCCTGGTATTAGTAAGGCTGCCCACCATGAGCGCCCACAGGAATTTTACAGTTGTATATCTCTGTTGCTACATACGGGACCCATACCAAATTCAGGTGAGCCTACTAGGAATGTTTTGGTAAAGAAAAAAAATATTTTGTAATTTGCGAAAAAAAGTTAAATTTTTGCTTGCCCCCCCCCCGCACTAAAAATATTAAATACAGGTCATTTGACTTTCTGGCTTCTAAAGTAAATATTTTGCAGAAAACGAAACGCTGCTTAAAAACTGCTGAACGATATTTAAATACCGAGCACATTTTATTCACAGCCTAATTTATTTTGTCACCAGCCGACTAATAATTTCACCGCCCAATTAATAATTTTACTGCTCGAATAGATTTCGGACTGCCCAACGGGATAGTTATTTGTTACTTAAAGTTTTATTATGCCGACCACATGAACTATATTTTGCCCATCATTGTTTTACAGGCAGTTTATTTAAAGTATTGACAGAAAATTATTATACCGCCCGAGTAATTTTTTTGCCGGTTGGGCTTACCTACCTACTCATTTAAATCGCAGCAGAAATAATTACTTGCCTTTTCTAAAGGGTTTCTGTTTTTTACCCCGAATCAACAACAACAAAAAAAACAGTGGCGCTCATAATTAAAACATCACATTTTAACACCGAACAAGACAATGGCCAAGGCCGTACCAACGGATCTCAAATCTCACCGAGTGCTAGCTAGGGCTTATTATATTACCCAGGTAATATTGTAATAAAGTTGGCGCTGCCAACGTGGTGTAAGTGTTTCAACTTGAGGCTGCTAAGCTTGTTCGTGCAAAATTTTCCATTTATAATAAATTTTTTAAATACTAGTCATTATTGTAGAACTTATCCATAACGTGCTTGAATTTGCATACAAATTTGTACATGTTTACATTTTTTATAACAAAACTGGGCTGTTGTTTCGCATATGACACAAGGTCTAATATTTTCTACAGGGTCTGGTGAAAGTACGGAACACATAAATTAAGGTGAACTTTTAATTCTTGAGTTTGAATTTTGAACTGATAGTAGGGAATTTTAATTAATATTTGATTTACTTCATCCAGGTAAATATAGGTATTTTATGGTGTTTTATTTTGCATATTAAAACTTGAATAAGTTTTTAACATTGACTTTGTCAAGTGGCATATTTCTTGATTTCTGCTTTCTATATATTACACCAAAATATATATAAACTTTTTATAGCATTTGATCTATAATCTTTTTTATTTGCCTCCTCAGGATAATTTTTCTTAACAAAAAAAAATAAATTTTTAAAATGGAGTCAGAAATATTTCAAGTAAACCATCTACATGATTTTGAAGTAGCTTATGAGTTGGCCATTCGTAAAACAAAAACAGAAAATTTTTAAGACGGTTGCTAGCTAAAGAAAAAGATAGACCAAGAGCTACGATAGATTTGTGTTCATATAATTTTGATTTTTTAAAAGAACAACGGGAAATAGAGAGAACTTTTTATGAAGTTACTGAGGCCATAATAGATTTTTCTGACAGTGGTGATGAAAAAGATAGTCTTTTTTCTCGAATAAAATCTAGAATTATTCATGCTACTCTAAGAGTTAAAAATTTAGACAAAGTATTAACTATTCCGGATATTGTTGAAGCTGATTTAAAAGATCAAGTTATTAATTATTTTCAGGAATCGTATGCTACTTGCTTAAAGTTAGAAGCTGATCTGTATGACAGTATAAAAATTCCTAACCCTACTACTTCAGTGATTAATCCTACTCCTGTTATAAATGTTGCTGCACCAATGGACTCATTTGGTGAATTCTAGTAAACAATTTTCGCTTTGTGTACATAAAGTACACCTTATAACTAGATTATTCAAAAAATTGTAGGTCGATCCGGTAAGCCGTTTTCTAAATATGGAATTTTAAAGATTCCGAGCGCCAGCAATTGCGTGACGTCATCAGACGGGGAGCGCGGTCTAGTATAGAATGATTATTATTATTAAACGGTCTCGCAGTAGAACGTGAAAATTTCGCGCCAAGTGTGTTTAACATTTTTATGACGTGTTTTGTTACATATTATACATAATTTGATAATAAATATGTGCAAAAAAAGTTCTGTTAAGCAGATTCGTCCAATTTACCACTAGTGGACTTACTGATGATAGTGGATTTTTTTTAATAGAAATCACGATTTTATTAGTGCGGAGATATCCGCTATGATGTGCGCTATGTCGGTGGAATCATTTAAACCGCTTAAGTCATGTGAATTATTACTAATTTCATTGTTAGGCTCAACACAATTTCGACTTTTCTTGGAAGTACTCGGTTGGTTAAGTTCCTTAGATAGTCTGGCGCTGTCTTTTTAAAAATCCTGTGCGAGGTTTTACAATATGTGAAGCCGTTCTGTTTTTTTTTGGCAGTCGAAAATGTGAGGTACGACATCAGGTTTCATCTTTATTGGAACGTTATTCATCAATTTAAAATAGATGACATTTTCCATGTCTGTTTCGAGCTAAAAATAAAGTACATTTTTATAGTTTTTAAATTATTGTTGAGTTTTCGTTAAAAGAAAGACAAATTATATTATTAACAAAGCAAAACCGTAACTTTAGAGCTTGTCCTCCAAATGATTTTCCAGAATGTTTTTTTGTATAATTTGCAAATTCTGTCATTTTATCCCAGCTGTGTGTATTTAAAGGTGAAAACTGTCTTTATATACATATATATATATATATATATATATATATATATATATATATATATATATATATATATATACCTATATATATATATATATACAGTGAGGGCATAAAGTCTGGAAACACCTAGTTTTTTACGAAACTATACATTTTCGGAAGAAACGTCGAAACAAGTCGATTTGGTTCTCATTTTCTACACATTCTGAAAATATTTGATTATATACAGGGTGTGCCATAAAACTAATCGATATTCTCCATTTTTCTTTTTTACTAAAAGAACTGGTGAGCACCATGGACTATTAGAGGGTTCTATCACACCTAACTTAAGCATTTCATCAATTTCATCATTCAAAATTTTTTGCATATAAGGTGACATAGCGAATGGTTTTTTCTTGAAAGGTTTTTCATCACCAGTATCTATCGTCAAAGTTATTTTGTTTGTTCGGCCTAACCGATCTTCACTAGTGATTTCATGAAATGACTGAATAACTTCATCAGCTTGTTTTCTTTCTTCAGGAAACAAATCTTCTAACGAGTATAAAAAACTATTTATGTTACACTCGTTCTCAAATCCGGAAATAATATCAATATCACAATCCACTAAATCACTCTGGACTCGCCAGGTATCATCATTAAAATTCACTATCACTTTAAATAATTTTGCAAAATCACAACCAAAAATAAAAGCTTGAGGTAGAGATGGCACAACTAAACACTTTATAATTTTGCACAGATTGTTAATACAAATAGGCAAATCGACAGTGCCTAGAACCTTTTTTTGAGATCCATCCGCAGTACAAATATTTTTTGAAGTATCAGAGTTAATTTTTATTTTAAATTTTTTCAAAACTGACATTCCATCAGACCCGACTACTGATGTCGTAGCACCGGAGTCAAAAAGAACAGTAATATCTTGATCAAAAAGTTTAACCGAAATGTATGGCCTAACATCTGGAGGCTTTTTTACAAATATAGGAGAAATTTGATTATTAAAAGATTCATAATTTTTATAAAAATTTGAAACATATTTCAACCACCCGTTCCAATCCTTCTTATCAAAATATTTACTACCAAAATTTTTACTAAAACCGTTATCGTTTGTGGCCCTATAAGTGGGATTAGTATGTCGGCCAGTCTGCATACTATCCCTATTCAGATTTTTGAAAAAGAACTACAATCTTTGGATTTTACATCAGGTTTTCCACATTTAAAACAAAAAACTTTTCTTTTGGCTCTACAGTCATGATAGGAATGGTTGACCAACCCACAGTTCCAACAATTAAGTGACTTTACGTTTGTACTTGTATCTTTTTTCTCTACTTCTTTTGAATCTATATTAGTTTGACTTCTATGAGAAAAATTCAAGTTTTTATTTTGAAAATTATTATTTTTAGAATAATTTTTAAACTTTTGACCTTGACTGTTATTATAAGAAGTAGATGGATAAGGTTGTTCTTTAAGTTCTGACACTTCATGTGACCTGTTTTTATTTTTCAAATAGTTAGCTTCTTCTAACTTCCTACAGTAAGTCATTAAGTCAGTAACAGACACAATATCTGATAAAGCAAGTTGTGAGATATAATCTGGTAACAAATTTTGTCTAATAATTTTTACTCTCGTCACCTCAGCAGGTACACGTGGTAATCTGCCAAATAAAGTTTGCATATGAGCAACAAAAATTGAGACTGTCTCATTTTTCTTTTGTTTACGTTGCTTAATTTGTTCCCAGATTTGATCTTCAGCATCCGAATGCAAAAAATCTTTTTTTAATAAAGCAACCAACTCTTCCCAATCGGTTACACCTGCCTTATAACAACGAAACCATGCGAATGCATCGCCTACAAAAAGTTCTACTGCCGAATTAAAAATATCTGACTTAGACACTTTACGCGCCTGCGCCAACTCAGTAACACGTTCCAAAAAAGAATACAAATGTTTACCATCCCCATTAAATTTGACGCCCCATTCCGAGATTGGTATCGAACTACCTGAACACGAGACAATGGACTCATTTGGCACATTTTTTTTATTTGATCATTCGAAAGATCTTGCAATTTAAAGACTTCCTGCAAAAAACTAGAATTTCCTACGGCCTATAAAGTACATAAAAAAAATAATAAAACCCAGCGCGCTGTGTCTCCAACCGGCCTGGTTGTGACGTTAACAGACGCTTTGAGGTAGTAACAGCCGGCTCAGCGGCCCAGTCCGAGACCGTTAGTTAATGTGAGCGTGAAGGAGTAAGGCCGTAAAATGGAAGAAGTTGTGCATAAAAAGCTATATAAATACTGTGTTGTTCCTGAGTGGCATAGTACCACTGTCAGAACACCTAATAATAAAATATTTATTAGCCTCCCAAAAGACAATAAGCGAATACAATGGCAAAAAGCTATGAGAATGCAAAAACTGCTTAGCCATAAATCGTCATATTTTGTTTGCGAGGATCATGAAGTATTTTAATCAATAATTTATTGAACATTTTTTTAAACCTGAATTTTTCGATACTATTGGGACAAAAGTTTTAAAGTATTTAGTAAGCTTTTTAAGGGTTTTAAAAACGGAAGCGTTCATTTAAATATTAAAGTATAGGAGAATGCAGAAAATCTTTAAAAGTTATTTTTGACTGATACAAATTTTTTAAAAAATGAATACAAAGAAAAGTTTGCTAAACATGTTTTTGGTAATGCTTTGTATATACATATGTAATTAAAGCAAAAAAAGAGTAAATTAAAAGAATGTAAACAGCATAATATAGGTACATATTAACATTACTTAGGCTTCAAATTTATTTAAAATCCAAGGAAATTTGTCGATTGTTCCTTTGATTTAAGGCTAAGGGATAAAAAAAAGTTGATGTCTTTCTTTGATAATACGATCTTATAAAATGATTATTAAGTCCGATAAGATAAGTCTAGTTAATTTCGCAAATTTGACATACGGGATAATTTGTTATCCCGTATGTCAAATTTGCGAAATTAACTAGACTTATCTTATCGGACTTAATAATCTTTTTATAAGATCGTATTATCAAAGAAAGTCATCACCTTTTTTTTATCCCTTAGTCTTAAATCAAAGGAACAATCGACAAATTTCCTTGGATTTTAAATAAATTTGAAGCCTAAGTAATGTTAATATGTACCTATATTATGCTGTTTACATTCTTTTAATTTACTCTTTTTTTGCTTTAATTACATATGTATATACAAAGCATTACCAAAAACATGTTTAGCAAACTTTTCTTTGTATTCATTTTTTAAAAAATTTGTATCAGTCAAAAATAACTTTTAAAGATTTTCTGCATTCTCCTATACTTTAATATTTAAATGAACGCTTCCGTTTTTAAAACCCTTAAAAAGCTTACTAAATACTTTAAAACTTTTGTCCCAATAGTATCGAAAAATTCAGGTTTAAAAAAATGTTCAATAAATTATTGATTAAAATACTTCATGATCCTCGCAAACAAAATATGACGATTTATGGCTAAGCAGTTTTTGCATTCTCATAGCTTTTTGCCATTGTATTCGCTTATTGTCTTTTGGGAGGCTAATAAATATTTTATTATTAGGTGTTCTGACAGTGGTACTATGCCACTCAGGAACAACACAGTATTTATATAGCTTTTTATGCACAACTTCTTCCATTTTACGGCCTTACTCCTTCACGCTCACATTAACTAACGGTCTCGGACTGGGCCGCTGAGCCGGCTGTTACTACCTCAAAGCGTCTGTTAACGTCACAACCAGGCCGGTTGGAGACACAGCGCGCTGGGTTTTATTATTTTTTTTATGTACTTTATAGGCCGTAGGAAATTCTAGTTTTTTGCAGGAAGTCTTTAAATTGCAAGATCTTTCGAATGATCAAATAAAAAAAATGTGCCAAATGAGTCCATTGTCTCGTGTTCAGGTAGTTCGATACCAATCTCGGAATGGGGCGTCAAATTTAATGGGGATGGTAAACATTTGTATTCTTTTTTGGAACGTGTTACTGAGTTGGCGCAGGCGCGTAAAGTGTCTAAGTCAGATATTTTTAATTCGGCAGTAGAACTTTTTGTAGGCGATGCATTCGCATGGTTTCGTTGTTATAAGGCAGGTGTAACCGATTGGGAAGAGTTGGTTGCTTTATTAAAAAAAGATTTTTTGCATTCGGATGCTGAAGATCAAATCTGGGAACAAATTAAGCAACGTAAACAAAAGAAAAATGAGACAGTCTCAATTTTTGTTGCTCATATGCAAACTTTATTTGGCAGATTACCACGTGTACCTGCTGAGGTGACGAGAGTAAAAATTATTAGACAAAATTTGTTACCAGATTATATCTCACAACTTGCTTTATCAGATATTGTGTCTGTTACTGACTTAATGACTTACTGTAGGAAGTTAGAAGAAGCTAACTATTTGAAAAATAAAAACAGGTCACATGAAGTGTCAGAACTTAAAGAACAACCTTATCCATCTACTTCTTATAATAACAGTCAAGGTCAAAAGTTTAAAAATTATTCTAAAAATAATAATTTTCAAAATAAAAACTTGAATTTTTCTCATAGAAGTCAAACTAATATAGATTCAAAAGAAGTAGAGAAAAAAGATACAAGTACAAACGTAAAGTCACTTAATTGTTGGAACTGTGGGTTGGTCAACCATTCCTATCATGACTGTAGAGCCAAAAGAAAAGTTTTTTGTTTTAAATGTGGAAAACCTGATGTAAAATCCAAAGATTGTAGTTCTTTTTCAAAAATCTGAATAGGGATAGTATGCAGACTGGCCGACATACTAATCCCACTTATAGGGCCACAAACGATAACGGTTTTAGTAAAAATTTTGGTAGTAAATATTTTGATAAGAAGGATTGGAACGGGTGGTTGAAATATGTTTCAAATTTTTATAAAAATTATGAATCTTTTAATAATCAAATTTCTCCTATATTTGTAAAAAAGCCTCCAGATGTTAGGCCATACATTTCGGTTAAACTTTTTGATCAAGATATTACTGTTCTTTTTGACTCCGGTGCTACGACATCAGTAGTCGGGTCTGATGGAATGTCAGTTTTGAAAAAATTTAAAATAAAAATTAACTCTGATACTTCAAAAAATATTTGTACTGCGGATGGATCTCAAAAAAAGGTTCTAGGCACTGTCGATTTGCCTATTTGTATTAACAATCTGTGCAAAATTATAAAGTGTTTAGTTGTGCCATCTCTACCTCAAGCTTTTATTTTTGGTTGTGATTTTGCAAAAATATTTAAAGTGATAGTGAATTTTAATGATGATACCTGGCGAGTCCAGAGTGATTTAGTGGATTGTGATATTGATATTATTTCCGGATTTGAGAACGAGTGTAACATAAATAGTTTTTTATACTCGTTAGAAGATTTGTTTCCTGAAGAAAGAAAACAAGCTGATGAAGTTATTCAGTCATTTCATGAAATCACTAGTGAAGATCGGTTAGGCCGAACAAACAAAATAACTTTGACGATAGATACTGGTGATGAAAAACCTTTCAAGAAAAAACCATTCGCTATGTCACCTTATATGCAAAAAATTTTGAATGATGAAATTGATGAAATGCTTAAGTTAGGTGTGATAGAACCCTCTAATAGTCCATGGTGCTCACCAGTTCTTTTAGTAAAAAAGAGAAATGGAGAATATCGATTAGTTTTTGATGCACGAGGCATTAATGAGTTGACCCGATATGATTCTTATCCTATGCCTAATATTGATAGAATTTTAAATTCTTTAAGAGGAGCCAAGTATATTAGCTCCATAGATTTGAGAAAAGCTTTTTGGCAAATCCCTCTAGACCCTGCGTCAAGGGAAAAAACAGCTTTTAGCGTCATAGGAAGAGGACAATTTCATTTTGTTAATATGCCATTTGGACTTTGCAATGCTGCTCAAACACAACGATTAGTAGATGCTATTTTGGGACCTGAATATGAACCAAAAATATTTTCTTTTGTCGATGACATTATTATTACTGGTTCTACTTTTAAAGAACATCTTGAGTTATTAAAAACTGTTAAAGAAAAGCTTAGAGAAGCTAACTTAACGATTAATTTAGAGAAATGTGATTTCTTTAAAACATCTTTAAAATTTCTAGGATATGTAGGAGGAAACAATTCTCTTAGAACTGATCCAGACAAGGTTTCCTCAATTATTAATTATAGCATGCCAAAGACAACCACAGAAATTAAAAGATTTATAGGCATGTGTTCTTGGTACAGACGTTTTGTAAAAGATTTTTCAAGTTTAGTATCGCCGATTAACGAGTTACTTAAGGGAAAGAAAAAAGGTCAGGCGATTAAATGGAATGATGATGCTGAAGATGCATTCGTTAAAATCAAGGAATTACTGGTGTCTGCTCCGATTTTAGTTCAACCGGATTTTACAACAAAATTTACTATACAGTGTGAATCGAGCAATACTGGTTTAGGTGGAATCTTGACCCAAGTCATCGATGAAGAAGAACATGTGATAGCTTATGCCAGTCGGTCACCCTCACGCACTGTAAGAAATTACTCAACTTTAGAAAAATAACTGTTAGCTGTTTTATTTTGTATACATAAATTTAAGCAGTATGTAGAAGGAGTAAGATTTAATGTTATTACTGACAAATATAGTTTGCTGTGGCTGAATAATGTCAATAATCCACCAGGGAAATTAGTTAGATGGGCAGTGAAACTTCGTCAACACACATTTGACCTTATTCATAGGAAAGGATCATTAAATGTTGTTGCTGATGCACTTTCCCGTATTTCTTATGAAGATGTTGATAACGAAGTTGCTGTTCTATGTGATATAGATATTGATAGAATAGATCCATGGTATGATGACCTAAGGACAAAATTTTTAAAAGACCCGGATAAGTTTCCACAGTGGAAAGTTGAAAATAATTTTGTCTATAAACATATTCCTTCTAAAACGATGATGCGTTTAAATATTTCAGAATGGAAAATTTTGGTACCGAAACCACAAAGACAAGAAGCAATTCAAGCTTGTCACGATCCGCCAACAAGTGGTCACTTTGGATTTTTTAAAACTTTGAAAAAGATTCAAGAGCAGTTTTACTGGCCAAGAATGCGTAGCGATATTTTGAAATGCGTTCGGTCTTGTCGAGTTTGTGGTGAGCAAAAGATGCCTAATACAGCAGGCATGGGTCTTATGAGAAAGGAAAAATTGATCACTATGCCATTTCAACTTCTAGGTATTGACCTTGTCTGACCTTTTACACGTTCAAAGAAAGGTAACAAGTGGATTATTGTCATATATGACTGGTTTACGAAATATGTGATGTTGTTTCCGTTACGTAGTTCAAAATCTCAATATCTTAATAAGTGTTTAGAAAGTGTATTTTTAGAACATGCCACTCCATAAATTATTATTTGTGATAATGGTCTGCAATTTGCTGGTCACAGTTTCAAGAAGTTGTGCGACAAATACGAAGTTCAAAAAATTTGGTACACACCATTTTATTCTCCTCAATGCAATTTTGTAGAGAGAAATAACCGCACAATGGAAACGGTTTTGAGGAGCTATGTAAAAGAACATAGGAGTTGGGACGAAGAAATTTCAAAAATTCAGCGAGCTATAAACACAGCAAAACACGAAGTAACCGGTTATTCACCATCATTTTTAGTATATGGAAGACATACCCCGATATCAGGAAAATTTTACGGGAAATTGGTAGCTGGGCAAGATATAGAAGTCATGCCAGGAGACCGTGAATTTTACGCAGCAAATCTGAAGGAACTATTCTCCATTTTTATGGAGGTGAAGGAGAAGTTTCATGCCGCATACGAGCGAGGTGCTCGGACATATAACCTTAGGAAGAGGGATGCATCCTTTAATGTAGGCGATTTAGTTTGGCGTCGCAACAAAGTTCTTTCTGATGCTGCAAATAGATTTTCTGCCAAGCTTGCTCCTAGATATATTTTGTCAAGAGTTATTAAGAAAATTTCGAATCTTGTTTATGATTTAGTTAATGAGTCAGATGGCTCAAAATCCGGAAAATGGCATATAAAAGATTTAAAACATTATAAGGGTAATTTAGATACAGATTCAGAAGAATAAATTAATAAATAAAATTTTGTATAATTATATATATATATATATATATATATATATATATATATATATATATATATATATATATATATATATATATATATATATACACAGGGTGTTTCATAATTGAATGCTGATCCTTAAGGGTGATAATCCTTGGATGATTTTAAGAAAAATTCTTTATATGAACATAGGTCCGCAACAGCTTTATTTCTGAGATACAGGGTGTTGAAATTTAAGAAAAAAATCTGTTTTTCTTCAATATCTCTAAAACCGCTTTGTATTTTTGTTTTAAATTTTGGTAGGTGCAAAGTACGCTTAAAAATACATTTTCTTCAGGATAAAGGTTTTTTAAATTTTCATCAGTGGCGTCCCTGTTAACATGCCCTGCAATATTTTTAATCAAAAAAATGATACGCCACTGTTTTTTTATAAATAAATGTTATTTTTATAATTGCCTTCTATCTTCTCATAAAAATGGTCTCTTGACTTTTTTTTATCCGGCGTACGGTTTTCGAAATAAAGTTCATTCATTTGCTTGTCCCTATGTGATTTTATCTAGTAGTCTCAATTTCACAATTTGTGGTAACCTAAGCATCTAGGCTAGATTTTTATATTTTATAGTAACTATTATTTAGTTCTAGTAATTAAAGCCGTTAAAGAGTGGGATTATTTTGTAGGCTAGAAACATCTAGTGTGCTAACAACACATTTCGTTGTTTTATAAACGCAAACAGTTAATTTAATTTTGGTATATTTGGTCCAAAATGGTTAAGTTTTTACAAATAAAAAATGAATTTTTATGCGTGCTTATTATTAGAACTAAATAATAGTTAGTTACTATAAAATATAAAAATCTAGCCTAGATGCTTTGGTTACCACAAATTGCGAAATTGAGACTACAAGAAAAAAATCACATAGGGACAAGCAAATGAATGAACTTTATTTCGAAAACCGTACGCCGGATAAAAAAAAGTCAAGAGACCATTTTTATGAGAAGATAGAAGGCAATTATAAAAATAACATTTATTTATAAAAAAACAATGGCGTATCATTTTTTTGATTAAAAATATTGCAGGGCATGTTAACAGGGACGCCACTGATGAAAATTAAAAAAACCTTTATCCTGAAGAAAATGTATTTTTAAGCGTACTTTGCACCTACCAAAATTTGAAACAAAAATACAAAGCGGTTTTAGAGATATTGAAGAAAAACAGATTTTTTTCTTAAATTTCAACACCCTGTATCTCAGAAATAAAGCTGTTGCGGACCTATGTTCATATAAAGAATTTTTCTTAAAATCATCCAAGGATTATCACCCTTAAGGATCAGCATTCAATTATGAAACACCCTGTATATATATATATATATATATATATATATATATATATATATATATATATATATATATATATATATATATATATATATATATATATATATACAGTGACCGGCAAAAAGTTCGCAACATATGGGAAAAATTTTTATTAGGAGAGTATTGGAAAAACTTTTCCGGGGGATCGGTTCTGCATGTCCGATAACCTAAAAATCAATTTTGACATACGTCACGTGACCACTGGTATAGCGTCAAATTAAAAAAAAAATTGTTAATTTACAAAAAGTGAGGTTAGTTGACGAGATATCAAAAAAAGTTATTTGAAAAAATTGCTTAGAATTAAATTCTAGGTCCTTGTGCAAAATTTTAAGATTTTATTTAAAAAAATAATTGGAAAACTCAATTTTTTTTAAATATTTTTTTACCGATTTACAAATTTCCAGTTTTTTCGTTTAGATAGCTTGGCTAATGTAAAGCCCATGTATCTGGATGAAAATAAACGAATGTAGTAGTTTTTTCTACAATTGACAGGACAAAATTAAAAAAAACAGGGTTTCGCCAGACGCTAGCTGTTGCAATGATTTGTATCTAGCAGCAGTGTCAAAATTTTAGAGACATTTCAATGAGATTACATTGAGAAAACCTTAATCGTCTTAAATATATCTGAAGTTCGACTTTTTGTAAAGTTAAGGGGATTAAAATAGATAATAAACAAAAAAGTACCTGTTTATTTAATCGAAATTTCATAAACGAAAACCAATGTAAGAAAAACTTAAAAGTAGTCAAATTCTGTACTAACAACATAAAAAATCATTGTTTTTCCTTGGGTGCACAAAATTTAAAACTCAGTATGACCACCATTTCTCTCCATACATACTATTGTTCTCGAGCGCAACTCTCGATTAACATTTCGGAGCATTTTACGATTTATTTGCAATACACAATTTCTAATGACATTCTCTAAATTTTGTATATTCCTAAAGGGTCGATGTTTGTACACAGAGTTCTTTAGGTATCCCCACATAAAAAAATCTAACGGAGTCAGATCTGGTGATCTCGCAGGCCACGGATTTTCAGAAAACCGTCCTATCCACTGGTTTCCAAATTCTTGATCCAGCCATCTCTTCACCTCATTTGTGGAATGAATGCTAGCTCCGTCTTGTTGAAAGTATAAATTTCTTCTTTCGGCTAATGACAAATTGTCTAAAAAGTCAGATATCTCAGTTTGTAGAAATTCTAAATATCGTTCTGAATTTAAATTGTCTCTAAAGAAAAAAGGTCCCACTATTCTGAGGTTGAAAATTCCGCACCACACATTAACCTTAAAACTATATTGGTCTTTACTCTGAATTACAAAGTCTGGGTTTTCGGTGGCCCACCATCTACAGTTTTGTGAACTGACGGTTCCGTTAGAGGTAAATGTAGCTTCATCCGAGAAAAGAACGTTCTTTGGGAAATTAAAATCTTCCTCAATCATATCCTGGAACCAGGCACAAAAATCGAAGCGGGCGTCAAAATCCCTATCTTTTAATACTTGTACAAATTTAGGTTTGTACGGATGAAATTTGTTTCTTTTTAATATCCTCCGCACAGATCTTTCGTGAATGTTAGTGATCTCCGATATTTGACTAACTGCTAATTGGGGTGTTTCTGTGATCGACAAACACACATCCAGAGAACCTTCGTCACCTGTTACCGGTTTTTCATGGGAAACTTTATATTGATTTTCTACCGATCCCGTTTCTTTAAATTTATTGACTAGACGAGATACTGTGGAATAATGGAGGGATTTATCGGGGTGCCTCTCATTAAAAATTGCTGCTGTTTCTCTAGGCTTTTGTAATTATCTCCAGAAATTAAAATAATTTCTATCTTTTCCTGAAGAAGTAGTGTGGGTGCCATTTTAAGGAATAAAATATTAATAAACTTATGTAAAATATCAAACTTAGTAAGATGCGAGACATAAACCAATGACACATTCAAACCATT
Organism: Philopedon plagiatum; assembly: GCA_963971165.1. Classification (NCBI taxonomy): domain Eukaryota; kingdom Metazoa; phylum Arthropoda; class Insecta; order Coleoptera; family Curculionidae; genus Philopedon; species Philopedon plagiatum. Next base: position 69,091,662 of record OZ020190.1, read on the forward strand.
GCAACAGCGAGCGTCCGTCGAACACCTATTTTTTCGATTTTGTCCTGTCAATTGTAGAATTGTAGATCTGACTCCGTTAGATTTTTTTATGTGGGGATACCTAAAGAACCCTGTGTACAAACATCGACCCTTTAGGAATATACAAAATTTAGAGGATGTCATTATAAATTGTGTATTGCAAATAAATCGTAAAATGCTCCGAAATGTTAATCGAGAGTTGCGCTCGAGAACAACAGTATGTATGGAGAGAAATGGTGGTCATACTGAGTTTTAAATTTTGTGCACCCAAGGAAAAACAATGATTTTTTGTGTTGTTAGTACAGAATTTGACTACTTTTAAGTTTTTCTTACATTGGTTTTCGTTTATAAAATTTCGATTAAATAACCAGGTAATTTTTTGTTTATTATCTATTTTAATCCCCTTAACTTTACAAAAAGTCGAACTTCAGATATATTTAAGACGATTAAGGTTTTCTCAATGTAATCTCATTGAAATGTCTCTAAAATTTTGACACTGCTGCTAGATACAAATCATTGCAACAGCTAGCGTCCGGCGAAACCCTATTTTTTTAATTTTGTCCTGTCAATTGTAGAAAAAACTACTACATTCGTTTATTTTCATCCAGATACATGGGCTTTACATTAGGCAAGCTATCTAAACGGCAAAAACTGAAAATTTGTAAATCGTTAAAAAAATATTTAAAAAAAATTGAGTTTTCCAATTTTTTTAAATAAAATCTTAAAATTTTGCACAAGGACCTAGAATTTAATTCTAAGCAATTTTTTCAAATAACTTTTTTTGATATCTCGTCAACTAACCTCACTTTTTGTAAATTAACAAATTTTTTTTTAATTTGACGCTATACCAGTGGTCACGTGACGTATGTCAAAATCGATTTTTAGGTTATCGGACATGCAGAACCGATCCCCTGGGAAAGTTTTTCCGATACTCTCCTAATAAAAATTTTTCCCATATGTTGCGAACTTTTTGCCGGTCACTGTATATATATATATATATAATTTTTATGCTTCTTGAACCATTTTTAAATATATATTTTTTTGGGGCGTTTCTTGGGAATAGGTTCATCATTTAAACGATAAAATAGTATCAGTCTTTTTAGACTGTGGAAGTGTGTCGTTCTTTTTGCATTGAAGTACGGGGAGTCCAAGAACATGGACAACCCCGGGCCGGGTAGACTATGACAGCTGTTTCGTCCTTGTTGGGACTCATTCAGACAGTCGCAACCCCCGTACTTTAATGCAAAAAGAACGACACACTTCCACAGTCTAAAAAGACTGATACTATTTTATCGTTTAAATGATGAACCTATTCCCAAGAAACACCCCAAAAAAATATATATTTAAAAATGGTTCAAGAAGCATAAAAATTATAGATTGCAAGGGAGAAATTGCAAGGAGACCATGTGTAAGTTTGAGGGTTTACACGTCTATCTAGTGAGGACGTTAGCGACTCCCTTCTTGTTCTGCACAAATTGGTGTGGACAAGTTGGGCGAATTCGCGAAACGCGATTCTCAAAAAGCTAGAGATGCCGGGTTCGCCCTTGGATTTTGCTTTTTTACTTTTACTTTTTCAGTGTGTTCTGCTTTTTGCATTAAAGCCAGCACCCGCTAGGTGGCGTTATGGTATGTTATTTCCTGCTTGCGTTTTGCAAATGGATTTAAGATACAGTAGTGTCGATTGCCTCGGTGCGACTGGGTTGCGACTATCTGAATGAGTCCCAACAAGGACGAAACAGCTGTCATAGTCTACCCGGCCCGGGGTTGTCCATGTTCTTGGACTCCCGTACTTTAATGCAAAAAGAACGACACACTTCCACAGTCTAAAAAGACTGATACTATTATATATATATATATATATATATATATATATATATATATATATATATATATATATATATATATATATATATATATATATATATATATATATATATATATATACAGGGTGATTCAAAATTACTTTGACAAACTTCAGGAGGTGATTGCTGGCATTATTTTAAGGCGAAAAGTTCATATAAACAATGGTCCTTGGCGGCTTCGTTACGGAGATACAGGGTGTTGAAAAATTAGATGCCGCCATCTTGTCTGTGGGTGGACATTTCCAACAATTTATTTAACGCAATTTTATTGTTACTTATTCATTTAAATAAATAGTTGTTATTTTAATAATGTCTGAATGTTTGATCAATTCAAAATAAATGTGTTTGATCAATTTAAAATAATTTTTTTAATACATTTGTATAGCCGAATAAAATAATGATTTACCTTTAAACCGTTCCCCGTATGAAAAAAACGCAAGAGACTTTTTTGTTGCAAATAAAGCAAGGACTCACAATATGACACTCACAATAGTTAAAATAAAAGAAGTCAGTGGCGTAGCATAGTTTCCACAAAAAATGTTATATGAAAGTTTCGTGCCAACGCCACTGGATAAATTAAAGTACGCGATATACTTTTAAAATGAGTGTCCTTAGGTGCTTATCTCATCCACCGAATTTCATAACACAAGCTCAAAACGTTTAGAAGCTACTTAAAAATTCTTATTTTTTTTTTAATTTTTCAACACCCTGTATCTCCGTAACGAAGCCACCAAGGACCAATGTTTATATGAACTTTTCACCTTAAAATAATGCCAGCAATCACCTCCTGAAGTTTGTCAAAGTACTTTTGAATCACCCTGTATATATATATATATATATATATATATATATATATATATATATATATATATATATATATATATATATATATATATATATATACAGGGTGTTCCTAAATGTCGTGCTGATAATAAAGAGGGTGATTCTACAAGCGATTTTAAGAGAAAAAGTTCATGTGACCATATGTCCTAAATCGTTTAAATTTTAAAATAGAGGATGTTAAAGTTTAACTTTTTTATTCGTTTTTGGCGTATACCTTGTACATTTTTTACGATATTTAATTTAAATTTGGTATACAGTCTACCATAATTAAGCTTTATGAAATGGTAATATTACATTTTAAGAAATTATACAGAGTACTCCTTTTTTTGGGACACGGTTCCTTTAGGCCCTCCCAACTTTTTATTGGAACGCCGCTGGTTATTTTTGCTTCTGGAATCGTATTTCGCATTTTATTTTGTAACTTTTTTATGTCTTGTAATTTTCTGATATTTTGCATTGTTTAGAAGATATTATACCACATCTTCTTCTCATTAACCCTCGCACTCAAAAAAAAATCAAGATTGCTATGGATACATTTTTATTAAGTGTTTTCTATTGTAATCTTGGACAGTACTATCATAAAGCTTAGTTATGGTAGACTGTGTACCAAATATTTAAATTAAACATACCTAACTAAGCTTTCTGAAATATTAATTATTCTAAAAATATATTATTAATAATACAAGTTAGTTAACTAATTACAATAATTGTTGAAAATGGCTCCCTCCTGCCATTAGGCACGCCTCAGATCTTCTTCTCATTGATCCCCGCACTCTTTCAAAAATACCGGGAGTGTTTCTAACCGTTTCAAATCCAGCGATTATGCGATTTCTTAAATCGTCCACAGTATCCACTGGTGTTACATACACTAAGGACTTAATATGTCCCCATAGGAAATAATCTAAACTGTTTAAATCGGGTGACCTAGGAGGCCATGGTTGTGGTCCTCCACGACCTATCCACCTTTCAGGATACTTTCATCAAATTGTTTGGAGAATCTTGTCGGACCAGCAACTTTACCCATACCATCTTCAAAGAGTGCAAGCACTGCTTCCCCGGGATTTTCCTTTACGGATTAATTTCTGTCAATGGTACCTACAGAGGCTCGCAGTAAATCCCCATTTTGAAAGTCAAATCCTTTTTACAGATGAAGCTAACTTTTCAAGAAATCAAATAACTAATTTTCATAACAATCATTTATGGGCTCAGGAAAATCCACACGCCATAGTAGAAGCGCATTATCAAGAGCAGTTTTCATTAAACGTATGGGCTGGTATTATTGGAGATTATTTGATAGGTCCCTTCTTTTTACCTGCTCGCCTTAATGGTCAGTCATATCGCCAGTTCTTGCAAGAAGAATTGCCACTTCTACTTGAGGAAGTACCACTTTTATTAAGAAACCAACATTGGTATATGCACGATGGCGCTCCAGCACATTTCAGTGTTCTGGCACGTGAATATTTAAATGAAATGTATCCTGAAAGGTGGATAGGTCGTGGAGGACCACAACCATGGCCTCCTAGGTCACCCGATTTAAACAGTTTAGATTATTTCCTATGGGGACATATTAAGTCCTTAGTGTATGTAACACCAGTGGATACTGTGGACGATTTAAGAAATCGCATAATCGCTGGATTTGAAACGGTTAGAAACACTCCCGGTATTTTTGAAAGAGTGCGGGGATCAATGAGAAGAAGATCTGAGGCGTGCCTAATGGCAGGAGGGAGCCATTTTCAACAATTATTGTAATTAGTTAACTAACTTGTATTATTAATAATATATTTTTAGAATAATTAATATTTCAGAAAGCTTAGTTAGGTATGTTTAATTTAAATATTTGGTACACAGTCTACCATAACTAAGCTTTATGATAGTACTGTCCAAGATTACAATAGAAAACACTTAATAAAAATGTATCCATAGCAATCTTGATTTTTTTTTTGAGTGCGAGGATTAATGAGGAGAAGATGCGAAGTATAATATCTTCTAAACAATGCGAAATATCAGAAAATTACAAGACATAAAAAAGTTACAAAATAAAATGCGAAATACGATTCCAGAAGCAAAAATAACCAGCGGCGTTCCAATAAAAAGTTGGGAGGGCCTAAAGGAACCGTGTCCCAAAAAAAGGAGTACTCTGTATAATTTCTTAAAATGTAATATTACCATTTCATAAAGCTTAATTATGATAGACTGTATACCAAATTTAAATTAAATATCGTAAAAAATGTACAAGGTATACGCCAAAAACGAATAAAAAAGTTAAACTTTAACACCCTGTATTTTAAAATTTAAACGATTTAGGACATATGGTCACATGAACTTTTTCTCTTAAAATCGCTTGTAGAATCACCCTCTTTATTATCAGCACGACATTTAGGAACACCCTGTATATATATATATATATATATATATATATATATATATATATATATATATATATATATATATATATATATATATATATATATATATATATGTGTTTAGTCATAACATAAGATATGTTTCTGTGAATACATTTTTCTCATATTTCATTTTTATAAATATCAAGTATATATATAGTGTGTTTGTATTTGAAAGAGCAGTTCTTAGGATTAAGACTCAATCATATGGCGTCGAGAATGTCCAGTGGGAGAATCCGAGCCGAAGGAGTGTCCGAAGCGAGCCAGAGGAGTGTCCTTATGGAGTGTCCGTGCCGCTGACTGGTGAGGTTGAGAACCAATATCCGAGGTAGGAGTGTCCGCGAAGGTGTCCTAAGCCTAAGCTCTTGTGAATGTCGTGTGAATGTTTGTTTGGGATTAAGATTCAATCATATGGCGTCGAGAATGTCCAGTGGGAGTATCCGAGCCGAAGGAGTGTCCGAAGTGAGCCAGAGGAGTGTCCGTGCCGCTGACTGGTGAGGTTGAGGACCGATATCCGAGGTAGGAGTGTCCGCGAAGGTGTCCTAAGCCTGAAGTGTGAATGTTTGTTTGGGATTAAGATATACTTATATGGCGTTGAGAATGTCCGATGGGAGTATCCGAGTCGAAGGAGTGTCCGAAGCGAGCAGAGAGGAGTGTCCGCGCCGCTGACTGGTGAGGTTAAAAACCAAAAACCCGAGGTAGGAGTGTCCGTAAGAGTATCGTAAACTCAAGCCGTTGTTGATACATGTGTGAGTGAGTAGTTTTTGAATAGGATATCATGTTGATACATTTGTTGTACCTTATAAAAATTTTCTAAATACCTAATAATTTTTTTTATAGTCTCTTCTAAGTCTGTGGTCGAACTTAAACAGTTTAATAATTTTGTTTTAAAATTTTAAGTTCCGTTTATCGTTTAACTTAGTCTTGCTAAGCTTTTGTCCTTGTCCTAGAAGTCCCTACCGATATGTGAGATTTCCCGATTTTGCCCTACCGATAGTGTCCCCATTTATGGCGTCTGATACGCGATAGTTATCAACCCAAGAAAAGTGACAAATAGCATTGCTAGACTAAATATTACTATCATATTGAAAATTTTTCAGGATCTTTTTTAAAAATTTTTTCTTTAACGAAATAGCCTATCAAGATAGTCAATTTTTTCTCTAGGAGAGAGGTAGTGTAGCATTTGTATTTTACGCATATTTCTCCATAAGGAAAAATGCTATTACGGATATTATTTATGTTAACCTTTTCATTTGAGTCCTTAATAACTTTCTTATTCTGTCTTTATAACAAATTAAATAACTTTCGACTTTCTTAAGAATTGCACCATGGTATAACATGATCTTTGGCTTCATTATCAGAAGGTAGTTTTGAGAGTTCGCTATTCCGTTATAACGTCAATTCGCCATTCCGCTCACAATATTTTGATAATGAATGAACCCTACTATTCTGGCTGCCAGGGCGCAAGCCAGGGCTGTGCGATCGAATTGAGGTTAACCACGACGTGGGGAGGAAGCCAGTTTTTGTTTTCAAGAATGTGTTTTTTTTAGAACAGAGATTATAAATATAGGAAAGGACAAAGAAAATAGGTCTTTCGTCGTTTCGAATCTGCGAAGAAACAGGTAGACGAGACCCATTTCAGGGAGGCTTTCTCCAGCACTGTTTTTTGGAAAGTTTGAGAATTATTGTGCGATTTTATTTGCTTCCTGAATGGTCTTTTATTGCTGTATGCCTTTGGCGATGGTTTTTTGATTTTCTGTAAGTAGTAAACACCATTTTGTAAAATATCTTACGCTAAGAATTTCTTTCATCTCTTTCAGTCCGAAATTATTAATTATGATCGTTGGAAAAGTATTTTTATTGGCTGTTAATGGCACTTTAGATATCCAGTATGGATTTATGTTTTTATGGTTCCCTCAACTGGAGGTAAGTGTACTTTATCCGAGCCCACCGTTCCATAGCTTTTGGCGTGTGACATTATAGGGTGTAAATTCATTTTAAGGGTCAACTTCGGGATAGATCAACTTCGGGATAGATCACCCTCGGGATAGATCACCTGTGAGATTCACCATCTGTGGTATTAACCCCTTTCAAAACGCCGTTAAGATTCACCCTTGGGATAAACCCCTTTTAGATCATTTTAAGAAGAGGCAGTATGGTGGGACTTTGATATCAAGATCGAGTAAAAACAACAATTAAGACCAGTTTGTTCCAATTTTATTTATATTTAGTCAAACATTTAATCTCACAATTTTATATGGTAATTTAAACAAAATTTCTTTCATTAATTATGTAATGACAGATTGGTTGCGATCAATACTAAGTATTTTAGCTAAAATAATGTGCGCCCTATTCGAATTCATGAATCTCGACTAGCGGTTAATATTTATTACAATTTACCTAAAGTTTCTATCAAATAGTACAGACCAATTTACCATGAGTCATTTTTGGAAATCTTAAACTGTAAATAAGTAAAAAATGTAAGTAATGTACAAAATTTGTAAAGAATGGGTCTGTTATTAGTATTATAATAAAAGTTTATTTGTGTGGGACCCAGATCTTTTTATTTGCGATATTCAGGTGCGTTAGAGGTGATATTTTCTAAAGGGTTTCTGTTTTTTACCCCGAATCAACAACAACAAAAAAAACAGTGGCGCTCATAATTAAAACATCATATTTCAACGCCGAACAAGAAAGTAGCCAAGGCCGTACCAACGGATCTCAAATCTCACCGAGTGTTAGCTAGGGCTTATAATATTGCCCAGGTAATATTGTAATAATATTCCCTCAAAGATAACATCTCTACCTTTTGATCCATAACTGTAAACAACGATTTTATAGCCCGTGAGATATTGTTGAAATTTTTCCAGCTCTAACATTCCAGCACCCCTTCAGGAATGGTAAGTTCAGCTTCCTCCATCAAAGTTTTAGTTCTCTCTGTCTGAATTTTTCCCACATCTCTCCTAATCTTGTTTAATGGAGGGTCTCTATTAGCGCTAGCACTGGCCACTACGAGAGCACGTGGTAGGCACAAATTATCCTTGTTTGGAATGGTTATAATTCCTCTTCTCATGCCACACTCCTCTTCAAAACTGTTGTATTTTTTGCCTCTCCCTCTACCTGATGGCAGACGTACGCTTGTTACCTTCAGGCAAAATGATTCCTTATTCAATCCGGAGGAATTAGATTGATAAACGTTGCTTATAACCATAGAGCGGAAATTTGGAGGCGCTAACAGAATCGGACTGCCGGCGTACCTTATAATAATAATAATAATAATAATAATAATAATAATGCTTCTTTATTTCAAATTACATAGTACATGCGTACCTATACATAAAATGAAGTGACGTCGACTAGAAATTTTCAGTCGCGTAAAACACAATATTTTAACGTATTTTATTTTTATTGGCTTTTCATTCAATACAGAATTTTAAATTATATCAGTTATTATGTGAATAATAACCTAGGGTATACAAAAAATGTGTTTTTGGCTACTTTAAATAATGTTATTTTGTGCCACGTCCGAAGCGACTAGACTATAGCTCGCACTGTTAGAGATCATGAACGTTAGGTATTTACACCAGAGTATTTAGTTGAAATTTGAAACTAAGTTGAAATGATGGCATTATACCGGTATATGCTTAAATTATGGATTCCTAATAATTATATTTATATATCAGTCGATTAAAACTATTAAAATACTGTTAAATAACATCACCTGCCATTGTGTTGAAATTAGAAGAAATATGTTATCGGATGGTGTAAACGCTCAAGGCGCATTGCTATAGTAGAGTCAACCAAGCATGAGTGTAGAGTTGTAGATACGGGAACATAAACTTAAACTTTCAATTAAAACATGTGTTATATTAAAAAGCTCAACAAGGTTATATTAAAAACAAGTTCTTAAATCTTGTGTGCAAACTAAAGTATAAAATTTTTTTTCTCAATTTCTTAGCAATAGTTTATTTCTTTTCGTTTTAAAAATCCACTTATTCAACGATCTTTCTATTTCTACCGAAGTTATAGATTTTACAGGTTAAAAATTGTTCCTTTGATTAAAACAGATGTTTTTCTTGCACAAGACTCACATCATGAGTGGTTTCACAATGTTACATGAATTTTGGCCGAAAACATACCTTACAATTATATAAAGAACAATTTTTGTCTTTTATTCTGAAGCCTGAATCGGTTGCACCATGGACTCTTTTTTGTGCGCCCTAAAGTTTCTTTCTGCAGTAAATTTTTTCCCACGTGCGCAATTAAACTTACAATTGTTAGGATTTTTATATACTATAGCTTTAGAGTTGTCCATTTTTAGCCTCCTGAACACAAATAGAGCTCCAAATAGATAGAATATGCGATCTCTTTGGTTTGAAAGGAAAACCTAGCTTAGGGATTTTCTTCTATTTGAATATCAAAGGCAAAAAATAAATCAAAATTGTGTGTGCCTACATATCTTTTCATACAAAATAAACCCAAACATTTGTTTTTCTAAACTTTTATGCCGTTGTATGCGCGTATTGACGAGAGTTTATTTTTTTACAAAAGTTGTACCAACGGCGAAATGCCCTAGTGCTAAGGTATCCGCTTATGGATCGGATCAGTTGGTAGTGGATTCAGTACCGGGCCCGACTGGTCCTTTTTTTTTTAAATTCTTATCAAATTCATACTAAATGAGAATCCGCTGGCGCTTCGAAGCTCCCAAGTTCCTGTGTCAGGGATATTTTTTTATGACTTATACGGGCCGAGCGTAGCAAGGTCCGTATCACTACGTCAAATGTGCATGTGTGGATATAAATTAAATTTTACATTAAATAGCCCCGCCGGACGTAGAAGCCGAGAAGCGCAACAAACTTATCGCAAAATGTGTATGCAGGCAGCAGCAGCTAAAGTACAGTTGGTATGGCTAGCCGCTTGTTATAATGAGCTGTCGCGCGGGGCCGGGCGTTAGACCGTCGCGGTTTTTTAATAATGTGCCTAGTTTCGCCAAGAAATTATTTACCTACAAATAAACATCGCAAACAAAATAAAATAGATACTATAGTATAGAATATTAAACATTGCTACTCTAGATGTTTCTGACTTTTAGTTTTAGTATTGCTTTTCTATGTGATTTTAAAGTCTAAGATTGTTAGCCTCTTCCCGTTTTGATACGTCTCCTCAATAGATGTCTCGCCTTGTACTAAAGTGTGATTATTCGTAATGTGTTAGAATAAATAGGCAATACAAGGAATCAAGGAATGTACTGTACCATGAACCATTTTCGTTAAACATGTATTTTTAGTGATTTACAATAAATCTAAGTTTTTCTACAGTTTATCCGTTTCATTATTTAATCCGACTATGCGCTACAGGGTACTAAAACTGCATTTTTGCTGTAACTTGACCGAACTACCAAATAATACCCAAACACATATTGATATTACACAATGAAATAGGAAAGCTAGCCGAAACACCGTTTTCTTTAACTAGGGTGCATAGACCGCCTAATCGCCCCCCGAGGGGGCTCTATAAGGTAGGTAATATCATCATTGTCATGCCCTGAAAATTTCGTGTTGCTAGGCCATATATTAAGGAAGATATCACACTCCTTCGGACTGATGATGGAGAATAGACCGCCCTTCGTAACCGTATCGCTACAAACATAAAAACGCCTACACGTAGAAACTATTTTTGCCAACGAAAAACTTTTCGGACACCCTGTATACATACATACAAACATAAACACATATTAATACAAATGTATTCGATTTGCGTGAAATCCGACTTAATAAACTTAATCTAAGTAATAATAGGAATTCCATACCAAGACTTTTCGGACACCCTGTATACATTCAAACTAACACCCACACGTTTAAATACGAATATAATCGATTTACTTAAAATCCGAATTAATTAGGTTTATTTCGGTGCTAGTAGAAGTATTTGCCCATACCAAGACTTTTCGAACACCCTGTATACGTATGTACAACACATAAAAACAAATATAATCGATTTTGCATGATATCCGGTTTAATTACATTTATCCTGGTACTACTAGGAGTATTTGCTCCAACAATGACTTTTTGGACAGCTTGTATACAGACATATACCTCCGTACACATAGAAATGCTAATGTATACGATTAAATCCGACAATTAAGTTTATATTTGTACAAATAGCAAAGGTATTTGTCGATACAAAGACTTTTCGGACACCCTGTAGTATACATACATACAAACACAACAAACACGACACAGTACACAACTATCCAAATCAATACATTACGGAAATAGCAAATTATTCGTCGTCACGGCAGCGGAAAATCAAAATTATTTTCAAATTAAAAATTAGCTTGCTTCCTTCCCTTTCGATTGTCACTTCGGTCGTTTCAATCAGATAAGCCGTGCGTGAGTTAGAAATTGTCAAGTTTATCCTTAATCGTTGCTGTAGAAACCATGGGAATCGATTTTTACAGATATATTTTTGAATCATTGACCGAATTCTTCCCAGATATCAAATTTCAACTATCCAACTCAATACATTACGGAAATAGCAAATTATTCGTCGTCACAGCAACGGAAAATCAAAATTATTTTCACATAAAAAAGTAGCTTACTTCCGTCCCTTTCGATTGCCACTTCAGTCGTTTCAATCAGATAAGCCGTGCGTGAGTTAGAAATTGTCAACTTTATCCTTAATCGTTGCTATAGAAACCATGGGAATCGATTTTTACACATATATTTTTGAATGATTGACCGAATTCTTCCCAGATAACAAATTTCAACTATCCAACTCAATACTTTACGGAAATCGCAAATTATTCGTCGTCACGGCAACGGAAAATCAAAATTATTTTCACATAAAAAAGTAGCTTACTTCCTTCCCTTTCCATTGCCACTTCAGTCGTTTCAATCAGATAAGCCATGCGTGAGTTAAAAATTCTCAACTTTATACTTAATCGTTGCTATGCCAACCATGGGAATCGATTTTTACAGATATATTTTTGAATGAGTGCCCGAATTATTATCAGATATCAAATTTCAACTATCCAACTCAATACATTACGGAAATCGCAAATTATTCGTCGTCACGGCAACGGAAAATCAAAATTATTTTCACATAAAAAAGTAGCTTACTTCCTTCCCTTTCGATTGCCACTTCAGTCGTTTCAATCAGATAAGCCGTGCGTGAGTTAAAATTTGTCAACTTTATCCTTAATCGTTGCTATGCCAACCATGGGAATCGATTGTTTACAGATATGTTTTTGAATGAGTGCTCGAATTATTCGCAGACATCAAATTTCAACTATCCAACTCAATACATTACGGAAATCGCAAATTACTCGTCGTCACGGCAACGGAAAATCAAAATTATTTTCACATAAAAAAGTAGCTTACTTCCTTCCCTTTCGATTGCCACTTCAGTCGTTTCAATCAGATAAGCCGTGCGTGAGTTAGAAATCGTCAACTTTATCCTTAATCGTTGCTATGCCAACCATGGGAATCGATTTTTACAGATATATTTTTGAATGAGTGCCCGAATTCTTCCCAGACATCAAATTTCAACTATCCAACTCAATACATTACGGAAATCGCAAATTATTCGTCGTCATGGCAACGGAAAATCAAAATTATTTTCACATAACAAAGTAGCTTACTCCCTTCCCTTTCGATTGCCACCTCACTCGTTTCAATCAGATAAGCCGTGCGTGAGTTAAAAATTGTCAACTTTACCATTAATTGTTGCTATGGAAACCACGCGAATCAAAATTTACACATATCATTTTAAATGATTGACCGAATTCTTCCCATATATCAAATTTCCAATCTCCAACTCAATAAATACCAGGAATAGCAAATTGTTCGTCGTCACGGCAACGAAATGTCAAAATTATTTTCACATAAAAAAGTAGCTTACTTCCTTGCCAATCGATTGCCACCTCACTCGTTTCAATCAGATCAGCCGTGCGTGAGTTAGAAATTGGCAACTTTTTCCTTAATCGTTGCTATAGAAACCACGCGAATCAAAATTTTACATATAGAATTTTGAATAATTGACCGAATTCTTCCCATATATCAACTTTGAAAATGAGGAAATTGCTTAATTCCTTCCCTTTCGATTGCCACCTCACTCGATTTAATCAGATAAGCCGTTCTCAAATAATAACAAACCTAAGCAAATTTTAAATCAGACCATTCATTGTGATTTACCCCGTACACTAACTAATGGGATAAAACCATTCTATGATGCCTTGCAGCGTCACCTATATATTGTTAAAAATGGTACTGAATGCCCAATTTTTCAAGTTATATGTTCCGTAATCCACACCGGAAGGTCTGTAGAGGCGTTGCCCGGTATTTTTCAAGCCCAAAACGGTTCAGAAGCCCTAAAATCTCACAAGAAAAACTGGCAATTTTGCGACATTTCGACCCTTCATATTATAATACATTTCTCCGTATAAACTGATTTTAAAATGCATTTGCAGGGTTTCAGAAAGATAAAAAAATTGGTATTTAGTGCTTAAATCGCCCAATGAAATGCACCATAATTAAAAATATAAAGTCCATTCTGTCTTTTCCATGTATATTCCAAGCCGAAATGGACCACAGGATCTCTCCAAAATCACTAAAAAATACTGACATTTTTGCATAATTCTGACAGGTCATATTTTTTAATTTCGACGTAAAGATAGGCTGCTTCAACTGATTTTCCAAGGCAGACTATTAATATATGCATTTTTTAAAATTTTTCCTGCACCGATGCTAAAAGAGCTTTTTATTTATAACTTTAACGAAAAAATATGTAATTTTAATTAGTGTGGAGTGTTCTCAGATGATGTAGGAAGAAAATAAACCAAAAAAGAGCTGTTAAATAAGAGAAATAATACATAATAATGCCATTTAAAGATGAATCTTGATGGAAAAAAACAGAAAAAATGAGTTTTTACCCCCTAAATCAGACCCTGGATCACCCATTCGGGATTCATGTTAAAGCCTGATTATATCCCCAAGGGATAGCGTTGAAAAAGTTGGAAGAAATTAGATAGGAAAAGATACAGAGTGATTCAAATGTAGAGATGTCATGAAAAAAAATCGTAAAAAATCTAAATTTAATTATGGATTGCTCCTTTCCTATTAAGAATGAAGGAACCAAAAAATTCGTTTATAACGTAGTTCGGCGAGGTCTTTCCGATAAGGTACATGGGATTTCGATTTGAATCCATTTTGACCCCCCAAAAAATTCAAAACCGTCAAAAATTTGCATGAAAATTCGTAATTTCCACTTTTTCCCAAATTTTTCCAATTTTCAGTCGTTTTAGGTATAGGTAAATGTATTGCAAAAAGAAAGTATTTGAGATTCTTTAGTTTTATGTTCAAATACGTTTTTCTGTCCGATGTTCCGGTTTCGACTTATTCAGTGCCAAATTGGGGTCTACAAAGGGCATTTTTCGACATAAAAAAATTCAAAAGAATTACTTCCCATTTTCCGAATATCGCCAATTTCAATAGGGTTCGGAACACCCCGGTCTTCTACAACCTCTGAAAATTTAAATCGATTTAGTTAAGTTTTGCGACCTGTAATCGATTTCAACGAAAATCGCTGAAATTTCGACTTTGACGTTTTATATCTCCGAAACGGAACACCCTGTATAACTGAATTTTTTTACCGAAGCTAGCCACACTATCCCTCTATTAACCCAGAAAATTTGGCTGCCCCCTCTAACCGTTTTCGAGAAAAAAAAATTGAAAAGGTGAAAATGTCAAAACGGACAACTTTCACACACACACACACACACACACACACACACACACACACACACCATCACACACACACTCACACACACACACACACACACACACACACACACACACACACACACACACACACATTTTTCTGACCAACGGCTCGGTATATAGACCGCTTCGCGGTCTATAATAAAAACATAAAGCAGTGTAAAATTTTTTTCGATTTTTGGCCGGATTTTGTGAAAAATTGAAAAATTAAAAATATAGCTAATTTTACCAATGTTTTGCCATTTTTTCGTTTAAGTGCTGTCACTTAGACATAGGGAACCATAAAATGTCACCCCCCCCCCCCCCCACCCCGTGATTTTTTAACCTTGGTCCGTAAGTTGTCCGTTTCGACTTTTCATATTTTCAATTTTTTTTCTCGAAAACTGTTACTGCGGGAACGATAAAATTTTCTGGGTTAATAGAGGGATAGTGCTTCTAGCTTCGATAAAAAATTCAGTTATACGGGGTGTCGCGTTTCGGAGTTATTAAACGTTAAATTCGAAATTTCCGCGATTTCGTATGGGACATAATATATATATATATATATATATATATATATATATATATATATATATATATATATATATATATATATAGAAAAATCAAATGAAAATACAGCTGCTCATTCATCCACATCAGAAACCCCAAACACACGGGTGGAACAATTCGTAAATGAGGCAGTGATTGATCAGAATAAAGTTAAAGAGGTTAAAAAACAGCTACTTTTTGACGAGCCAATAAAGAAACAGTTATCGGAAAGTTACCAAAAATTGCAAAGGAAAGAGAAGCACGTGTTTCTAAAAATTATTCATGGAAGAGTAATAAAGAAGTACCTATAGGTTAGAATCAAAATGTGTGAAGATATTTAAATACCGAAAACAGTCAGCAATGAAGATACACTCTACGGAATAACTAAAACGATGCATTTTCGAACAAATAATGATATAAGAAAATTACAAACAATTTACAGGAAGACAAGGCAACGAAATTTCAAAATTATTTTCACATAAAAAAGTAGCTTACTTCCTTGCCTTTCGATAGCCACCTCACTTGTTTCAATCAGATAAGCCGTTCGTGAGTTAAACATTGTCAACTTTATCCTTAGTTGTTGCTATAGAAACCATGCGAATCAAAATTTACACATATAATTTTTGAATGATTGTTGATAGAATTCTTCCCAGATATCAAATATCAGCTATCGAACTCAATACATTACGGAAATAGCAAATTGTTAGTCGTCACGGCAACGAAAAAATCAAAATTATTTGCACATAAAAAAGTAGCTTACTTCCTTCCCTTTCGATTGCCACTTCAGTCGTTTCAATCAGATAAGCCGTGCGTGAGTTAGAAATTGTCAACTTTATCCTTAATCGTTGCTATAGAAACCATGGGAATCGATTTTTACAGACATATTTTTGAATGATTGACCGAATTCGTCCCAGATAACAAATTTCAACTCTCCAACTCAATACTTTACGGAAATCGCAAATTATTCGTCGTCACGGCAACGGAAAATCAAAATTATTTTCACATAAAAAAGTAGCTTACTTCCTTCCCTTTCGATTGCCACTTCAGTCGTTTCAATCAGATAAGCCGTGCGTGAGTTAGAAATTGTCAACTTTATCCTTAATCGTTGCTATAGAAACCATGGGAATCGATTTTTACAGACATATTTTTGAATGATCGACCGAATTCTTCCCAGATAACAAATTTCAACTATCCAACTCAATACTTTACGGAAATCGCAAATTATTCGTCGTCACGGCAACGGAAAATCAAAATTATTTTCACATAAAAAAGTAGCTTACTTCCTTCCCTTTCGATTGCCACTTCAGTCGTTTCAATCAGATAAGCCGTGCGTAAGTTAAAAATTGTCAACTTTATCCTTAATCGTTGCTATGCCAACCATGGGAATAGATTTTTACAGATATATTTTTGAATGAGTGCCTGAATTATTCCCAGACATCAAATTTCAACTATCCAACTCAATACATTACGGAAATAGCAAATTATTCGTCGTCACGGCAACGGAAAATCAAAATTATTTTCACATAAAAAAGTAGCTTACTTACTTCCCTTTCGATTGCCACTTCAGTCGTTTCAATCAGATAAGCCGTGCGTGAGTTAGAAATTGTTAACTTTATCATTAATTGTTGCTATAGAAACCACGCGAATCAAAAATTACACATATAATTTTAAATGATTGACCGAATTCTTTCCAGATATCAAATTTCAGCTCTCGAACTCAATAAATATCGGAAATCGCAAATTATTCGTCGTCACGGCAACGAAATATTAAAATTATTTTCACATAAAAAAGGAGCTTACTCCATTCCCTTTCGATTGCCACCTCACTCGTTTCAATCAGATAAGCCGCTCGCGAGTTAAAAATGATCAACTTTATACTCAATCGTTGCTATGGTAATCATCAGAATCAAAATTTATAAAAAATATTTTTGAATG
This sequence comes from Philopedon plagiatum, assembly GCA_963971165.1. Classification (NCBI taxonomy): domain Eukaryota; kingdom Metazoa; phylum Arthropoda; class Insecta; order Coleoptera; family Curculionidae; genus Philopedon; species Philopedon plagiatum. The sequence continues at coordinate 69,109,029 of OZ020190.1, forward strand.
ATTGACCGAATTCTGCCCATATATCAACTTTCAACTGTCCAACTCAAAAATTAACGAAAATAGCTAGTTGTTCGTCTTCATGCCAACGAAATGTCGAAATTATTTTGAAATGAGGAAATTGCTTAATTCCTTCCCTTTCGATTGCCACCTCACTCGATTTAATCAGATAAGCCGTTCTCAAATAATAACAAACCTAAGCAAATTTTAAATCAGACCATTCATTGTGATTTACCCCGTACACTAACTAATGGGATAAAACCATTCTATGATGCCTTGCAGCGTCACCTATATATTGTTAAAAATGGTACTGAATGCCCAATTTTTCAAGTTATATGTTCCGTAATCCACACCGGAAGGTCTGTAGAGGCGTTGCCCGGTATTTTTCAAGCCCAAAACGGTTCAGAAGCCCTAAAATCTCACAAGAAAAACTGGCAATTTTGCGACATTTCGACCCTTCATATTATAATACATTTCTCCGTATAAACTGATTTTAAAATCCATTTGCAGGGTTTCAGAAAGATAAAAAAAATTGGTATTTAGTGCTTAAATCGCCCAATGAAATGCACCATAATTAAAAATATAAAGTCCATTCTGTCTTTTCCATGTATATTCCAAGCCGAAATGGGCACAGGATCTCTCCAAAATCACTAAAAAATACTGACATTTTTGCATAATTCTGACAGGTCATATTTTTTAATTTCGATGTAAAGATAGGCTGCTTCAACTGATTTTCCAAGGCAGACTATTAATATATGCATTTTTTAAAATTTTTCCTGCACCGATGCTAAAAGAGCTTTTTATTTATAACTTTAACGAAAAAATATGTAATTTTAATTAGTGTGGAGTGTTCTCAGATGATGTAGGAAGAAAATAAACCAAAAAAGAGCTGTTAAATAAGAGAAATAATACATAATAATGCCATTTAAAGATGAATCTTGATGGAAAAAAAGCAGAAAAAATGAGTTTTTACCCCCTAAATCAGACCCTGGATCACCCATTCGGGATTCATGTTAAAGCCTGATTATATCCCCAAGGGATAGCGTTGAAAAAGTTGGAAGAAATTAGATAGGAAAAGATACAGAGTGATTCAAATGTAGAGATGTCATGAAAAAAAATCGTAAAAAATCTAAATTTAATTATGGATTGCTCCTTTCCTATTAAGAATGAAGGAACAAAAAAATACGTTTATAACGTAGTTCGGCGAGGTCTTTCCGATGAGGTACATGGAATTTCGATTTGAATCCATTTTGACCCCCAAAAAAATTGACAACCGTCAAAAATTTGCATGAAAAATCGTAATTTCCACTTTTTCCCAAATTTTTCCAATTTCCAGTCGTTTTAGGTATAGGTAAATGTATTGCAAAAAGAAAGTATTTGAGATTCTTTAGTTTTAAGTACAAATACGTTTTTCTGTCAGAGGTTCCGGCGACCGAGTTATTTGGTGCCAAAGAGGGGTCTGCAAACGGCATTTTTCGACATAAAATAATTCAAAAGAATTACTTCCCATTTTACGAATATCGCCAGTTTCAATAGGGTTCTGAACCTCCCGGTCCTCTACAACCTCTGAAAATTTAAATCGATTTAATTAAGTTTTGCGACCTGTAATCGATTTCATACGAATTCGCGGAAATTTCGAATTTGACGGTTAATAACTCCGAAACGGTACGCCTTCTATAACTGAATTTTTTACCGAAGCTAGACGCACTATCCCTCTATTAACCCCGAAAATTTGAACGTTCCACCTGTAACCGTCTCGGAGAAAAAAATTTGAGATTGCCGAAAAACACGATTTGTCAACCAACATACAATTTCCTGAGTGACGGGTCGGTATATAGAGCGCTGTTGGCGCTCTATAACTAGGGTGCATAGAGCGCCTAATCGCCCCCCGAGGGGGCTCTATAAGGTCGGTAATATCATCATTGTCATGCCCTGAATGTTTCGTGTTTCTAGGCCATGTATTAAGGAAGATATCACACTCCTACGGACTGATGATGCAGAATAGAGCGCCCTTCGTAACCGTATCGCTATATACATACAAACACATATTACATATAAATACAATATGTACGATTTCGCTGAAACCCTACTAAATTAAACTTGTCATCTTTCGATCGGCTTTGAACCATACATTAGATAACATCATCTTCCTGAAATGGTCGAGCTGGATGAAGATTGGTGGCGAGCCCTTCGGGCACGCCACTGATGTCTCTATGGAAAAAAATTGTGCATACATATTATGAACGTCGCTTCTTTCAATCTAAGAAGCCGTTCGCGAGTTGTAAGTTGTTAACTTTACCCCTAATCGTTGCTATGGCAATCATTAAAATTGAAAATTGCAAAAATATTTTTCAATGATTGACCGAATTCTACTTAGATGCGAAATTTCTACTCTGCAACTCAATAAATAACGGAGATATCAAATTGATCGTCGTCATGACTACCAAAAATCGAAATTATTTTCAAATAAAAAAGTAGTTTACTTCCATCCCTTTCGATAGCCACCTCACTCGTTCCAATCGCAGAAGGCGTCCGCGAGTTATAAATTGTCAACTTTATCCTTAATCGTTGCTATGCCAACCATGGGAATCGATTTTTCCAGATATATTTTTGAATGAGTGACCGAATTCTTCCGAGATATCAGTTTTCAACTTTCCAACTCAATAAATAACGAAAATAGCAAATTGTTCATCGTCCCGGCAACGAAATGTCAAAATTATTTTCACATAAAAAAGTAGTGTACTTTCTAACATTTCGATCGTCACTTTACTGGTTTCAATCAGATAAGCCGTTCGCGAGTTAAAAATGATCAACTTTATGCTCAATCGTTGCTATGGTAATCATCGGAATCAAAATTTATAAAAATATTTTTGAATGATTGACCGAATTCTACCCAGATATCAAATTTCAACTGTCCAACTCAAAAATTAATGAAAATAGCTAGTTGTTCGTCGTCATGCCAACGAAATGTCGAAATTATTTTGAAATGAGGAAATTGCTTAATTCCTTCCCTTTCGATTGCCACCTCACTCGATTTAATCAGATGAGCCGTTCTCAAATTTGAATTTTCCGAAAATCAAGTTTTAGAAATGCATCGGTCGATAAAGAAATTGAGAAAATAAAAAAATATAAAAAATGTTGCATAATACCAATACATCACCGAAAAAAACATAAAATATTTTGCTGCAATATAAATTTCTTTACTTAAAAAATACATTATATGTAGTAGCTTTCGCCCACGACTATGTCCGCGTGGTATTTACAGGTGATAAAATAGGTAGTGATAGTGTAGCTTTGATGTCAGGATTATGAATACATGAAACATGTAAATATCTCATGAAATCCGGTCTCTAGATTCTAGAGACAGGATTTCAGTATTACATGACGACAAAATCGGGGTCGGACTCAAGTAACTTATAGAAAAGGCAATTGAAATGAAATTAATGTCAGATTTTGTCAGGTTGTATTTATGAATTATTGGTCCTAAAAATATTTCGTCTCAAATGGAAAAGCACTAAGAAATTCCAAACCGCCTCTTTTACCCTCCAACCACCCCAACGGTCGTTATTTTTATATCAACTGTTACACAAAATTAGCTTTTCTGACCTCAATAACCCGGAAAATATCACATTAGGTAACATTGTGGGAAAAATTTCCAATTTTCCAGATTCTGGAATTTGACTTGTAAGACCGTTTTTCCATGCGTGGTTTCAATTTCGAGTTGATAGGTATCAAAGATGGGTCTGCAAATGGCATTTTTCAACCTAAAGAAATTCAAAAGAATTACTTCCCATTTTCCGATCCTAATTAATTTCAATAGGGCCTCTGAAACTCTAAAACTCCCAAAAATTTAAAAATTTTCAGTTATAAATACACTGCCGAGCATTAAATTAGGGTCAACCCGTAATTTTAAATTATTATAAAAAATTTAATTTTTTTTTTATTTTCGGTTGTAACATAGTTTACTAACTTTATACGATGATTTTTTCCTGATTGCTTAAAAAAAAAAGTTTTGGTTGTTTTGTTCAAAATTTATTGAAAGTAATGACGACGAAAATTTTATTTTGATATGCTTTTAGTTAAATTTTAGACTTTCCCTCGTATATAGTAAGGATTTTTTAAATGTTATTGGTAAAATTTCAGTTGGGGAACATGCTGAAAATTTTCCAGAATTTTTTTTAAAAGGTCTAATAATAAAAAAGGATCCCATATATGGGAAGAACTTCATAGGACACGCTGTACAGGGTCTTCCAACGAGGACTGAACAGGGGTAAAATCACCTTGAAATCCTTGAAAGTCAAAAAATTTGCCAAATTTACTATAATATTGCCGAAATGAAATATTCATTAGATGAGAGATTGCAGATTGTTGTTTTGTTCTACAAATGTCAAGAAAAAAATTAATATTTCATTTCGGCAATATAATAGTAAATTTGTCAAATTTTTTGACTTTGAAGGATTTCAAGGTGATTTTATCTTTATTACCTAGTGTATGTTTCAAACAGTTTGAAGTTAAATTATACTGGATAAAACATTAAAATTTAATAAAAATAGCTGTCACAATATTAAATATTTTAATCAGAACGGACATAAAAAAAATCACTCGTTCCGAAAATCGTATAAAAGAAGCTATGTTCCATTTAAAAAACACCTTATCCATAGCGTAACTCTTTTGTTTCTGGTTCAAATAAATTTTTGGTTTCATTTTTGAATTCTGCAGGAAAAAGTACATCGATTGACTATTTTAGATTTTTCTTTAAATACAAGGAAGCTCAAAAATGAGCCCCTGTTCAGTCCTCGTTGGAAGACCCTGTACATATGTCTTTTTGAATTTCCCGAAAATTATACTCTATAAATGCATCGGTCGATAAAGAAATTGAAAAAATAAGAAATATAAAAACTATTGCATAATACTTATGCATCATCAGAATAGTATATTCTGTAACAAGGTTAGAATGAAAAAACTCGATACGAGTGGAAAATTCCGAACGCGAGCGCCAGCGAGCGTGAGGAACCACGAGTATTGAGTTTTTTCATTCTAACTGAGTAACAGACTATAGTTTCTCCACAACCAGAAAGTATGAATCAAATGAATGAATGTCAAATTCTATATCTGATTCATTCGATTTTTCACTCATTATTTCATTTAAATTGAAGCTTTTCTGACAAAAATTATGACGCCGCCACCATTTGCATCTGTCACTGACAATTTTGAAATCCACGGCAATCTATGTCGTTTGGTTCGATTACAGAATATTCATACCGTACCTTGTTATGGAATGAAAATACATGCGAAACACATAAGAAGTAAGTGTTTCAGAATAAATATTCTAACTCAAGAGTAAGAATGTATATGTTCTATTATTAAAAATGATTTCGGAATTTTTACATTCTTTAATGGTTGTGGAGAAAAACCTTTAAATATTTTGCCGTAGATAAGATAAATTTCTTCAGTTAAGAAATATCCTATATTTGTATACCTACCAAAAAGAATGCTAAGAAGAAATTATCTAAATTACCACATAAATAATTAGATTTAATTTAGGTAAGTACTCACCCAAAAATGAAAAGATAAAATTCTCGTTGGTTTAAATAAGAGCTCACTGTAAATGATTTAATTGTTTTCAAAAATCGAAATATGCAGTTAAAACCACAATATTATTTCTAAAAGGAAAACACAAATTCACATGCACTTTCATAAAACACGCATGCGCTCTGAAATGTTTTCAAATAAAAACATGGCGACTAGTGGGATTTCATGGACTGCCTTGATAAACACTACATGGTTACAGTGTTAGTTTATTTTTAGGACCTCCTGTATGTTCTAAACTTAGTTCACTAACATAAAAAAATTAACTCTAGCGCATTTGCGGTGACAGTTTACGTTTAAATAACGATTTTATATCTTTTTAGCTTTACGTGGATTAGGACTTTTACATTTTTGAGCCACCTAGATTGTCGATTAAATTTTTGAGGGGCAATGCTATTTTTTCATGATGCAAAACTTTTTATAAAGAGACACTTTTTTTCGTAAAATCAATAATACAAATCTTTCCACGTGGTAATAACTTTTGAAAACACGCTGTATATATTGTTGTTAATAAAAAACCATATTGTTACCAGTATTACAGCAGCTTGGAAAGTTTCAAATCGATACGACAATAGAAGTATAAATTGAATGAAGATTTAAAATAGAATTTTCGAAATAAAAGTAATTTTCTTAGTTATTTGTGCCAAAATGTGATGTTTTTTGCTACGAAAAAACATATAAATTATAAGTTTATAGATGTTAAACACATAAAACTGTCGAAATTTGAAGATATCCATAAAAAACCTAACCTAAAGCTAAATTTTTTTTTCCATATGAAACCGGCGAAAACTGATTTCAGATTCGTGCTCTACGTCCAAAATTAGACGCTATACAAAGTTTCATAAAAAAATTCGGTGTTTTCATTACTCCAAATAATTTCCAGAAAGTATATCAACCTGCCCTGCTCTCCTCTACTTGCAATCAATCACTTGTGCAAGCAAAACTGGCATAATGTAAACGTGCCGGGTACAAACACAGTAAAAACAGGTTTGATAAATAATGGCGGCTAATAGTGACTTAAATTGAAATTTTCGTAAAAAAAGCAATTTTTTTGCCTAAATGTGATGTTTTCGCTACAAAAAAACAAATAAACTATAAATTTGCAAATGCAAAATTTCATCAACAAATTCGTTGTTTCCATTATTCCGAATGGTTTCATGACACTATCCGGACACATTTAATTTTGAAATTTTCACACATTTTTTTATTAATATTGATATTACTTACGTTTATAAATCACCTTTAATGCGGAAAACACAATATTTTTACTCAGAAATTACTTTATTAGTAAAAAAACATGATTTTTATAAACTATTTTATGTTTTTGACGTTTTTGGAACATATTTGAGGTTATGGTATAAATCAATTTTGGAAGACATTTTGGAGTATGGCAACACAGTGTTGCTACATTTATTACTGGTTTTTTGGTGTTTTTATTCTTTTGTATCAAATTTTGACATTTAAGCAAATATATTTATTTGTCCTCAAAAAAGTAAGTCACAGGCAGCAATAATACATTTTATCGAAAATATTAGATCTGTCACCTAATTCAAATTTTTTATGCGAACGGTGGATCGGAGGGCACCCTAAGGTCGGAACAGGGTTAGCACCTGGTTAGGGGCCCTGACAAGTCTCTTTCCTCGCAGGCGAAAAGGGATCGGTGCGCCAGGGTGTTGGTTGGGGTCCTCTTCGGCTGTGTTGTAGAAGTGGTAAAAAGTTCGCCAAGATTAATTTAATTTGGGATTCATTTTTGGTGACACTTCTATTATTTTGAAACCCAATACAATTATTTGATGATTGATATTGTTTCCAAGTAATTCTTAATTAATATTCAGGTAAGCGTTCAGATATTATTTCGTAATTCAATTTAGGTGACATCTACTATTATGGGAAAAAATAGTATTTATTAGGTCACTGAAAATGCATTTATTAGGTAATTGATAAAATCATACCCATTTTTTATCTTTGTTGAGTTATCAAGCACACAATATCTATAGGAAAATCTGTCAACTTTGGCAACACTGCATATAACTGACATTTTATTATGCAATTTTTCAATTTTCAATAATTTTTTTAAAGAAAAATACCGAATATTCCGCAAATTTTTTTGCAGAAAAATACCATTTGAAATACCTATTTTCCGATGACATGTGAAAAAATTCATAATGCGGGTGTCCGAATAACGTTCCGGACCCTTCCGAATAATTACCAAAAAGTATATTAACAGTCCCTGCTCTTCCCTACTTGCAATTACATTACATATCAAGTGCTTGTACAAGCAAAACTTGTATAATGTAAACGTACCTTAATATAAATTTCTTTTGTTAAAAAAATATGCTATATGGTTTACCAAAGGGTATTCTAACAAAAAATAATAAATAAGTAAATGACCACAGAAATAGTTACATTTAATTTAGGTATGTAGGCACTTACCCAAGAAAGAAAAGATACAATTCTTGTTGGTTTAAATAATAATAACGTAATGTAAATGGAATCAATGGTTTCAAAACCCGAAATGTGCAGTTACAACCACAATTATTTCTATCCGGATTTTGCAGCAAACACAAATTCACTTAAACTTTTATAGAAGACGTTTGCGCTCTAAAACGTCTTCAAATAACAAACATGGCGATATGATAAACTTTACACGGTTACCATTGTTGCTATGGCAGGTATAATATTGTTCTCAGATTTGTCATTTTATTTTTTTTAAATTTTTTTATCCGATACAATTAATAGCGAAACTCTTAAACTTTTCCAATTTGTAGAGGAATAATGGAAGAAGCTTTAGCAAAAAATTAAAATGTACAGGATGTTTCGTTAAAAAGATATTTTACATCAAAGTCGAAATTTTCACGATTTCTGTTGATTAGATAAAAGTCACCAAAGTGGATTAAATCGTTTTAAATTTTCGGAGGATTTAGAGGACCTAAGGTTAGAAAATTTTGTAGATATTGGTTAGGATCGAAAAATTGGAAGTACATTTTTTTGAATTTTTTAAAGTTAAAAATACCATTTGCAGACCCCTTTTTGGTACTGAATAACTCGCAAACGAAACGTCGGACAGAAAAACGGATTGATTCGTAAAACTTCAATATCTGAAATACTTTCTTTTTGCAATACATTTACCTGTAGATAAAACGGCTGGAAAATGGATAAAGTTGGGAAAAACTGGAAATTACGATTTTTGACCCAAATTTTTCACGGTTTTAATTTTTTTTGGGGTAAAAATGGATCCAAATCAAAATCAGATATACCTAGCAGGAAAAAACTCGTCGAAATACGTGGTTTTCAATTTTTTAAATTTGTTTATTCCTTATAGGAAGGGAGCAATCAACAGTTAAATTTCTATTTTTTAAATGTTTTTGACCTCGACATCCGTACATTTAAGGCACTCTGTATTTTTTCCTATTTAATTTTTTTCAGATTTTTCAACGCTATCTTACAGAGGGTTAATCAAGCTTTAAAATTAATCTAGAATTGGCCATCCAGGAGCGGATTTAGAAGTTAAAAGCGTTTTTTTTTTATTTTGTACGACAAATCCTATGTTTAACCGGCGTTATTATATACTAATTTTCCTATTTTGAAATTCTTTCGGGATTAAATATATGCGCTGAACATCTGCGAATACTTCCCAATAATTTAAATCGCTTATTTCTTCGTTTTAGTTATAAATAATTAGGTCTATTTGCAGTGGCGGCTGGTGAAATTTCGAAGTTTTATATCTGTGTTCCTACTTACAGGACTCGTACCAAATCTAGGGGTTTTAATAGTGAGCCCACTGGGAATGTTTTGGTGAAGAAAAAAAACATTTTGTAATTTGCGAAAAAAGTTAAATTTTTGGTTTGCCCCTCCTAGGAAAAAAATGAATACGTCTAGATATATTATTTACTCTTTTTTTTAAACAAATTTTACATGATTTTGTCGACAGTTTTTAAATTTTGAGAGAAAAAAATGTGTTAGAAAGTTATAGTCATTTGAATTTTTTTAAGCCTAAAATAAAACTTAATTACAATTAAAATCCCTAAATCTGGTACGGGTCCTACAAGTACGAACAGAGATATACAACTTCGAAATTTCACCAGCCGCCACTGTCTATTTGCATCGGGACTGGAAAATTTCAAAATTTTTTAAAGTTTCAACTTTCCGACGACTGCTATGGAAGAACAATTGAATTTCAGTTTATATACGTAGAAATTATTAAAATATGTCGTGTCAAAATTTGGCAAAAATGCCAGTTTTTCTTGCAAGATTGGAAGCTTTCTGGGCCGATTTTGGCTTGAACTATACAGGGTGACGCGGATCTAAATGTACATACGATACCATAAGATAGAGACCACCTTGGGGGTTCTAAATCACCCACATTTAGTATTCCAATCTCTAACCTTTACCGAGATACAGAGTTTTTTTTTTAATTTTTGCCTAAAATTTATTTTTGTAATATTTCTGTAAGCGCTTGAAATAAAAAATTCATAATGGGTAAGAATATTTTGTACAATTTGTGGGTTTAAAATGGCATATGCAAAAGTTCTAAAATCCAGGTCCATACTTAAAATAAAATAATATTTTAATTTTTTTTTAAATTCAACACCCTGCATATGGGATTTTTTAAACTTGTAATTTCTACTCCAAACAAGCATAAACATACGATTCTATTGACACGGTTTTCAAAGTTGCCGCACTTACCACGAAGTCATAAAAAATAGACGTTTTTAAGAAATCAATGAGAAAGTACATTTCAAATAAACAAAATCTGCTAAAAAATAGTTGGTAGCCTGATAAAAGTGTCCATATTGACTAGAAATATTATGCACTACTTGTCGGATTAAAATGACATACGAAAGTGGTAGAATCCAGGTCCTCACTTACATAATTGGCCCACTTATAATTTTCGAAATTTGACACCCTGTACATCAAATTTTGACAAAAAAAAATGCATTTGCAACGAGCATAAAAACTGAAATTATTCACATGATATTCGAAGTTGCCACACTTATTACTTTATCGTAGAAAATAGGACTTTTGCAAATCTACGTTTAGGTAAGTTGTTTTATTATTAATGGTTAAAAACAATAAGGATTGAATTCAAAAAATTGGGAAGAAATATTAATACCTAGAAGTGTGAAGATGTCAATGGCGGTCATTTTGAAAATGTTCTAAAATAATTTATTTTATTGTTAAATTATGTGTTTTTGAGGAACAGTATGCCTTGTACTATATATGATTATCTTTGTGTTATTTTAATTAATTGTTGTTGATTTAGGTTTATTTTAAGTTGCTATAGGTATTAATATTTATTCCCAATTTTTCGAATTCAATCCTTATTGTTTTTAACCATTAATACTGTTAATAAAACAATTTACCTAAATGTAAATTTGCAAAAGTCCTATTTTCTACGAAAAAGTAATAAGTGTGGCAACTTCGAATATCATGTCAATAATTTCAGTTTTTATGCTCGTTCCAAATTCATTTTTTTTTTCAAAATTTGATGTACAGGGTGTCAAATTTCGTAAATTATAAATGGGCCTATTATTTAAGTGAGGACCTGGATTCTATCACTTTCGTATGTCATTTTAATCCGACAAGTAGTGCATAATATTTCTGGTCAATATGGACACTTTTATCAAGCTACCAACTATTTTTTTAGCAGATTTTGTTTATTTGAAATGTACTTTCTCATTGATTTCTTAAAAACGTCTATTTTTTATGACTTCGTGTATGTTTATGCTTGTTTGGAGTAGAAATTACAAGTTTCAAAAATCCGATATACAGGGTCTTGTCCCCTAGGCTTGGAACCATACATATATTAACATTGTCTTCCTTAAAGGGACCTGCTGGATCATGATTGGTGGCGAGCACTTCGGGCACGTCACTGACGTCCCAAAAAAAAAATTGTGCATAAAGATTATGAACATCGCTTCTTTCAATCGAAGAAGCCGTTCGCGTGTTGAAAGTTGTCAACTTTACCCCTAATCGTTGCTATGGCAATCATCACAATTGAAAGTTTGCAAACATATTTTTCGATAATTGACCGAATTCTACTTAGATGCAAAATTTCATCTCTACAACTCAGTAAATTAAATTAATCGTCGTCATGACAACCAAAAATCGAAATTATTTTCAAATAAAAAATTAGTGTACTTCCATCCCTTTCACTAGCCACATCACTCGTTCCAATCAGAAAAGGTGTCCACGAGTTATAAATTATCAACTTTATCCTTAACTGTTGCTATGCCAACCATGGGAATCGATATATACAGATATATTTTTAAATGATTGACCGGATTCTTCCCTGATATCAAATTACAACTCTTGAACTCAATAAATAACGGAAAGGGCAAATTGTTCATCGTCACGGCAACGAAATACCAAAATTATTTTCACATAAAAAAGTAGCTTACTCCGTTCCCTTTCGATTGCCACCTCACTAGTTTCAATCAGATCAGCCGTGCGTGAGTTAGAAATTGGAAACTTTATCCTTAATCGTTGCTATAGAAACCATGCGAATCAAAATTTTACATATAGAATTTTGAATAATTGACCGAATTCTTCCCATATATCAACTTTCAACTGTCCAACTCAAAAATTAACGAAAATAGCTAGTTGTTCGTCGTCATGCCAATGAAATATCGAAATTATTTTGAAATTAGAAAATTGCTTACTTCCTTCCCTTTCGATTGCCACCTCACTCGATTTAATCGAATAAGCCGTTCTCAAATAATAACAAACCTAAGCAAATTTTTAATCAGACCCGTCATTGTGATTTACCCCATATACTACCTAATGGGATAAAACCATTGTATGATGCCTTGCAGCGTCACCTATATATTGTTAAAAATGGTACTGAATGCCCAATTCTTTAAGTTATATGTTCCGTAATCCACACCGGAAGGTCTGTAGAGGCGTTGCCCGGTATTTTTCAAGCCCAAAACGGTTCAGAAGCCCTAAAATCTCACAAGAAAAACTGGCAATTTTGCGACATTTCGACCCTTCATATTATAATACATTTCTCCGTATAAACTGATTTTAAAATCCATTTGCAGGGTCTCAGAAAGATAAAAAAAATTGGTATTTAGTGCTTAAATCGCCCAATGAAATGCACCATAATTAAAAATATAAAGTCCATTCTGTCTTTTCCATGTATATTCCAAGCCGAAATGGGCCCCAGGATCTCTCCAAAATCACTAAAAAATACTGACATTTTTGCATAATTCTGACAGGTCATATTTTTTTTTAATTTCGACGTAAAGATAGGCTGCTTCAACTGATTTTCCAAGGCAGACTATTAATATATGCATTTTTTAAAATTTTTCCTGCACCGATGCTAAAAGAGCTTTTTATTTATAACTTTAACGAAAAAATATGTAATTTTAATTAGTGTGGAGTATTCTCAGATGATGTAGGAAGAAAATAAACCAAAAAAGAGCTGTTAAATAAGAGAAATAATACATAATAATGCCATTTAAAGATGAATTTTGATGGAAAAAAACAGAAAAAATGAGTTTTTACCCCCTAAATCAGACCCTGGATCACCCATTCGGGATTCATGTTAAAGCCTGATTATATCCCCAAGGGATAGCGTTGAAAAAGTTGGAAGAAATTAGATAGGAAAAGATACAGAGTGATTGAAATGTAGAGATGTCATGAAAAAAAATCGTAAAAAATCTAAATTTAATTATCGATTGCTCCTTTCCTATTAAGAATGAAGGAACAAAAAAATACGCTTATAACGTAGTTCGGCGAGGTATTTCCGATGAGGTACATGGGATTTCGATTTGAATCCATTTTGACCCCCAAAAAAATTGACAACCGTCAAAAATTTGCATGAAAAATCGTAATTTCCACTTTTTCCCAAATTTTTCCAATTTCCAGTCGTTTTAGGTATAGGTAAATGTATTGCAAAAAGAAAGTATTTGAGATTCTTTAGTTTTAAGTTCAAATACGTTTTTCTGTCAGAGGTTCCGGCGACCGAGTTATTTGGTGCCAAAAAGGGGTCTGCAAACGGCATTTTTCGACATAAAATAATTCAAAAGAATTACTTCCCATTTTCCGAATATCGCCAGTTTCAATAGGGTTCTGAACCTCCCGGTCCTCTACAACCTCTGAAAATTTAAATCGATTTAATTAAGTTTTGCGACCTGTAATCGATTTCATACGAATTCGCGGAAATTTCGACTTTGACGGTTAATAACTCCGAAACGGTACGCCTTCTATAACTGAATTTTTTACCGAAGCTAGACGCACTATCCCTCTATTAACCCAGAAAATTTGAACGTTCCACCTGTAACCGTCTCGGAGAAAAAAATTTGAGATTGCCGAAAAACACGATTTGTCAACCAACATACATTTTCCTGAGTGACGGGTCGGTATAGAGAGCGCTGTTTGCGCTCTATAACTAGTACGGATAGACCGCCTAATCGCCCCCCGAGGGGGCTCTATAAGGTCGGTAATATCATCATTGTCATGCCCTGAAAATTTCGTGTTTCTAGGCCAAGTATTAAGGAAGATATCACACTCCTTCGGACTGATGATGGAGAATAGACCGCCCTTCGTGACCCCATCGCTACATACATACAAACACCTACACGTAGAAACTATTTTTGCCAACAAAAATACTTTTCGGACACCCTGTATACATACATACAAACATAAACACATATTAATACAAATATATTTGATTTGCTTGAAATTCGACCTAATAAAGTTTATCTAAGTACTAATAGGAGTATTTGCCCATTCCAAGAATTTTTGGACACCCTGTATACATTCAATCTAACACTCACACGTTTAAATAGGAATATAGACGATTTTCTTGAAATCCGCCTTAATTACGTTTATTTTGGTCGTATTAAAATGAGTTGCAAATACTAAGACTTTTCGGACACCCTGTATACACACGTACAAGCATAAACACAGTAATACAAATATACACGATTTTCTTGAAATCCGCCTTAATTAAGTTTATTTAGGTCCTAATAAAAGGAGTTGCACCCTGTATACACACGTACAATCATAAACACATAGTAATACAAATATAGACGATTTTCTTGAAATCCGCCTTAATTAAGTTTATTTTGGTCCTAATAAAAGGAGTTGCAAATAATAAGACTTTTCGGACACCCTGTATACACACGCACAAGCATAAACACATAGTAATACAAATATAGACAATTTTCTTGAAATCCGCCTTAATTAAGTTTATTTTGGTCCTAATAAAAGGAGTTGCAAATAATAAGACTTTTCGGACACCCTGTATACACACGTACAAGCATAAACACATATTAATACAAATATATTCGATTTACTTGAAAATCGACCTAATAATGCTAAGTACTAATAGGAGTATTTGCCCATTCCAAACTAAGACTTTTCCAACACCCTGTATACAAACATATAAATCCGTACACATAGAAATGCAAATATATACCTACGATTTGCTTTAAATCCGACCATCGAGTTACTATTTGTACGAAAGGCAAAGGTATTTGCCCATTCAAAGACTTTTCGGACACCCTGTATACATACATAAAAACACAACACAACACGACACATGGTAATTTAAATATTTTCGATTTTCTTGAAAACCGACCCTATTAATTTTATCTTCGTACTTATGACAAAGTTATTTGCGCATATAAAGACTTTTCGGACACCCTGTAGGCATATACAGAATCACCCACATGCCGAAAGGTATAAAATGTACTTTCGAATCGTTCAGGTTACTTTAAAAGGGAGTCAATTCATTTCCCTAAAATTAAATTTGGCAAAGATATTTCCCCATACAAAGACTTTTTGGACATTCTGTTGTGTACCAACATATAAACAACCACACAAAGGAATGAAAAATTTACGATTTCCTTGAAATAAGACTCATTTAAGTTTTTCTTCGCTCTAATGACAAAGATATTTGCGCATACAAAGACTTTTCGGACACCCTGTAGACATATATACAATCATGCACATGCCGGAAGGTATAAAATGTATTTTAGAATCGTTCTGGTTACTTTAAAACGATCCGAATCAAGTCATTTCCCTAAAATTAAATTAAAATTATTCAACAATAATTAATATATTGCCCCAAAAGTATACACGCTCATGGATAGAAAATAAAATGCATATTTTGGGATTTTTTCGATGCCACTGAGCTTCATATTAGAATCTTCAATGATGCTTTGTAGCGTCATAGGAAAATCGATTAAAATGGTATTTAATCGGTATAATATGAAATGAAATGTCTTTCTACCGAAAGTATAAGGTCCCTAAATGCATTGGCCGGTAAATTCGAGGCCGAAGTTGGTCCGGACTCCTTCCAATCTCGCATCAAAATGCTGACATTTTAGCCAAATTGTGACATTTCATACATTATAATTAAATGAATAAATTTCCCCGTATAGAAATTGATTTTTAAATGCCTTTGCAGGACCTCAGCAAAATTAATGAAATTGGTATTTAATGCTCAAATCGTCCAATGAAATGTACCGCTATTAAAAATATAAAGTCCATTTTACCTTTGCCATGTATATTTCAAGCCGAAATCGGTCCAGGAAGCTTCCAATATCGCTATAAAAACTGTTATTTTCATGATATTTTGACAGGTCATATTTTAATTTCGATGTAAAGAGGGTCCGTTCAATTGTTTTGTCAAGGCACGGCTTTTATATATGCACTTTTTAAAATTTTTCCTGCAGCGATGCAAAAAAAGGTATTTATTTATAACTTTAACGAAAAAATATGGAGTTTTAATTAGTTAGGAGTGTTCTTAGATGATCAGGGAAGAAAATAAACCAAAAAAGAATCGTTAAATAAGAGAAATAATAGATAATAATGCCTTTTAAATATGAATTTTGATGGAAAAAAACAGAAAAAATGAGTTTTTACCCCCTAAATCAGGCCCTGGATCACCCATTCGGGATTCATTTTAAAGCCTGATTATATCCCCAACGGATAGCGTTGAAAAAGTTAGAAGAAATTAGATAGGAAAAGATACAGAGTGATTCAAATGTAGAGATGTCATGAAAAAAAATCGTAAAAAATCTAAATTTAATTATCGATTTCTCCTTTCCTATTAGAAATAAAAGAACTAAAAAATACGTTTCTAACGTATTTCGGCGAGCTCTTTCCGATAGGGCACATGGAATTTCGATTTGGATCCATTTTGACCCCCCAAAAAATTCAAAACCGTCAAAAATTTGCATGAAAATTCGTAATTTCCACTTTTTCCCAAATTTTTCCAATTTCCAGTCGTTTTAGGTATAGGTAAATGTATTGCAAAAAGAAAGTATTTGAGATTCTTTAGGTTTAAGTTCAAATACGTTTTTCTGTCCGATGTTCCGGTTTCGACTTATTCGGTGCCAAATTGGGGTCTACAAAGGGCATTTTTCGACATAAAAAAATTCAAAAAAATTACTTCCCATTTTCCGAATACCGCCAGTTTCAATAGGGTTCGGAACACCCCGGTCCTCCACAACCTCCAAAAATTTAAATCGATTTAATTCACTTTTGCGACCTGTAATCGATGTCACCGGAAATCGCTGAAATTTCGACTTTGGCGTTTAATAACTCCGAAACGGAACACCCTGTATAACTGAATTTTTTACCGAAGCTAGCCGCACTATCCCTCTATTAACCCAGAAAATTTGGTTGCCGCCTCTATAACCGTTTTCGAGAAAAAAAATTGAAAAGGTGAAAATGTCGAAACGGACGACAACACACATACGGCCATACACACACATTTTTCTGACCAAGGGCTCGGTATAAAGACCGAGCCTGAAAGGCGGTATCTAACTAGGGTGCATAGACCGCCTAATCGCCCCCCGAGGGGGCTCTATAAGGTCGGTAATATCATCATTGTCATGCCCTGAAAATTTCGTGTTGCTAGGCCATATATTAAGGAAGATATCACACTCCTTCGGACTGATGATGGAGAATAGACTGCCCTTCGTAACCGTATCGCTACAAACATAAAAACACCTACACGTAGAAACTATTTTTGCCAACGAAAAACTTTTCGGACACCCTGTATACATACATACAAACATAAACACATATTAATACAAATGTATTCGATTTGCGTGAAATCCGACTTAATAAACTTTATCTAAGTAATAATAGGAATCCCATACCAAGACTTTTCGGACACCCTGTATACATTCAAACTAACACCCACACGTTTAAATAGGAATATAATCGATTTACTTAAAATCCGAATTAAT
The DNA here is from genome assembly GCA_963971165.1 of Philopedon plagiatum. Taxonomy (NCBI): domain Eukaryota; kingdom Metazoa; phylum Arthropoda; class Insecta; order Coleoptera; family Curculionidae; genus Philopedon; species Philopedon plagiatum. The sequence goes on from OZ020190.1 coordinate 69,126,827, forward strand.
TAGGTTTATTTCGGTGCTAGTAGAAGTATTTGCCCATACCAAGACTTTTCGAACACCCTGTATACGTATATACAACACATAAAAACAAATATAATCGATTTTGCATGATATCCGGTTTAATTACATTTATCCTGGTACTACTAGGAGTATTTGCTCCAACAATGACTTTTTGGACAGCTTGTATACAGACATATACCTCCGTACACATAGAAATGCTAATGTATACGATTAAATCCGACAATTAAGTTTATATTTGTACAAATAGCAAAGGTATTTGTCGATACAAAGACTTTTCGGACACCCTTTAGTATACATATATACAAACACAACAAACACGACACATAGTACACAACTATCCAAATCAATACATTACGGAAATAGCAAATTATTCGTCGTCACGGCAGCGGAAAATCAAAATTATTTTCAAATTAAAAATTAGCTTGCTTCCTTCCCTTTCGATTGTCACTTCAGTCGTTTCAATCAGATAAGCCGTGCGTGAGTTAGAAATTGTCAAGTTTATCCTTAATCGTTGCTATAGAAACCATGGGAATCGACTTTTACAGATATATTTTTGAATCATTGACCGAATTCTTCCCAGATATCAAATTTCAACTATCCAACTAAATACATTACGGAAATAGCAAATTATTCGTCGTCACAGCAACGGAAAATCAAAATTATTTTCACATAAAAAAGTAGCTTACTTCCGTCCCTTTCGATTGCCACTTCAGTCGTTTCAATCAGATAAGCCATGCGTGAGTTAGAAATTGTCAACTTTATCCTTAATCGTTGCTATAGAAACCATGGGAATCGATTTTTACACATATATTTTTGAATGATTGACCGAATTCTTCCCAGATAACAAATTTCAACTATCCAACTCAATACTTTACGGAAATCGCAAATTATTCGTCGTCACGGCAACGGAAAATTAAAATTATTTTCACATAAAAAAGTAGCTTACTTCCTTCCCTTTCGATTGCCACTTCAGTCGTTTCAATCAGATAAGCCGTGCGTGAGTTAAAATTTGTCAACTTTATCCTTAATCGTTGCTATGCCAACCATGGGAATCGATTGTTACAGATATGTTTTTGAATGAGTGCCCGAATTATTCGCAGATATCAAATTTCAACTATCCAACTCAATACATTACGGAAATCGCAAATTATTCGTCGTCACGGCAACGGAAAATCAAAATTATTTTCACATAAAAAAGTAGCTTACTTCCTTCCCTTTCGATTGCCACTTCAGTCGTTTCAATCAGATAAACCGTGCGTGAGTTAGAAATCGTCAACTTTATCCTTAATCGTTGCTATGCCAACCATGGGAATCGATTTTTACAGATATATTTTTGAATGAGTGCCCGAATTCTTCCCAGACATCAAATTTCAACTATCCAACTCAATACATTACGGAAATCGCAAATTATTCGTCGTCATGGCAACGGAAAATCAAAATTATTTTCACATAACAAAGTAGCTTACTCCCTTCCCTTTCGATTGCCACCTCACTCGTTTCAATCAGATAAGCCGTGCGTGAGTTAAAAATTGTCAACTTTACCATTAATTGTTGCTATGGAAACCACGCGAATCAAAATTTACACATATAATTTTAAATGATTGACCGAATTCTTCCCATATATCAAATTTCCAATCTCCAACTCAATAAATACCGGGAATAGCAAATTGTTCGTCGTCACGGCAACGAAATGTCAAAATTATTTTCACATAAAAAAGTAGCTTACTTCCTTGCCAATCGATTGCCACCTCACTCGTTTCAATCAGATCAGCCGCGCGTGAGTTAGAAATTGGCAACTTTTTCCTTAATCGTTGCTATAGAAACCACGCGAATCAAAATTTTACATATAGAATTTTGAATAATTGACCGAATTCTTCCCATATATCAACTTTGAACTGTCCAACTCAAAAATTAACGAAAATAGCTAGTTGTTCGTCGTCATGCCAACGAAATGTCGAAATTATTTTGAAATAAGAAAATTGCTTAATTCCTTCCCTTTCGATTGCCACCTCACTCGATTTAATCAGATAAGCCGTTCTCAAATTATAACAAACCTAAGCAAATTTTAAATCAGACCAGTCATTGTGATTTACCCCGTACACTAACTAATGGAATAAAACCATTCTATGCAGCTTTGCACCGTCATCGAAAAATAGTTAAAAATGGTTCTGAATGCCCAATTCTTCAAGTTATATGTTCCGTAATCCACACGGGAAGGTCTATAGACGCGTTGCCCGGTACTTTTCAAGCCCAAAACGGTCCAGAAACCCTAAAATCTCACAAGAAATACTGTTCTCAGATGATGTAGGAAGATACAAGGACTTTTCGGACACCCTGTATGCATACATACAAACACAACCAGCACGACACATAATAATTTAAATATCTTCGATTTTCTTGAAAGCCGACTGAATGAAGTTTATATTCGTATTAATGGCAAAGATATTTGCGCATACAAAGTTTTATTGGACATTCTGTATACATAAAAACATATAAAGAACCACACAAAGGAATAAAAACTTTATGATTTCCTTGATCTAAGGAAATTGGAAAAATTTGCATGACGGTTTTTAATTTTTTTAGGGGTCAAAATGCAACAAATTAGATAGACAATAAAATTGTCAAACTTTTCTATAAAAAACAATTTTTCGATTTTACTAATAGTTTTCGAAATATATGGGATTAAACTTGGTAATTTTTATACATCATTTATTAAAACTATCTCCGGAAATATCAGGTTCAAAAGAAAATCAAATAGAAAAAATTATAGACCTTAACAAACGGTCACTTTTTACTAATAACCATTTTTTCAATAAATCTAACCGTTCTCGAGATACGACCGATTTAATAGCAGAATTCAAAATTTTATGGGTAAACCCTTATGAAAATTTTCAAAAATTTTATTTTTCCAAAAATTAAAAAATAGTGACATATTACGGTTTCCTATGTTAAAATTACGAAAAGAAACGAAAAAAGGCAAGGAATTCTTAAAATAACCTATATTTTTAATTTTTAAATTTTTCACAAAAAACCGCAAAAAAACGAACAAAATTTGACACTGTTTTATACTTTTATTTTTATTTCGGTTATTAAAGACTTTCACAAAAAAATGTATCCAACAAATTAGATAGACAATACAATTGTCAAACTTTTCTGTAATAGACAATTTTTTGATAGGACTTATAGTTTTCGAAATATAGAGGTTTAAACTTGGTAATTATTATACGTCATTTTTTTAAAATATATCCGCAACTATTAGGTATAAAGGAAAATCATATAGAAAAAATTTTATACATCTTAGTAAACTGCAACTTTTTACTAATAACTATTTTTCCAATAAATCTAACCGTTGTCGAGATACGACCGATGAAATAGCAGAATTGAAAATTTTATGGGTAAACAAACCCCTATGTAAATTTTCAAAAATTTTATTTTTTCAAAAATTTAAAAAAATGACATATTACGATTTCCTATGTTAAAATTATAAGAGGAAAAGAAAAAATGGCAAAGAATTCTTAAAATAAACTACGTTTTTAATTCTTTTATTATTTTGTTATAAATATCAACTTTTTAATCTATATTAAAAAACAATTTAATTCGCTCCTCTCCAAAGACAAACTTAATTAAATGACCTTTCAAGCAAATCAAAAATAAATAGCAACCTATACAATCCAAATTAAATAACAGTGCCGTCCCTTAAGGGCTCGCCACCAATCACTATTTAACTCGCTCCTCTCAAAAGACAAACTTAATTAAATAATATTTTAAGCAAATAAGAAATAAATAATAAATTATATAATTAAAATTAAATAAGAATTTAATTCGCTCCTCTCAAAAGACAAGCTTAATTAAATGACATTTCAAGCAAATCAACAATAAACAGCAACCCATACAATCAAAATTAAATAACAAATTACTATTTAACTCGCTCCTCTTAAAAACAGAATTATTTAATTGAATGAAATCGAAGATAAAAATTAAAATTTTACACACTCTCGCAAAATAATAACGATTTTCGCCACTCCGATCTTTTCTAGCGTAAAAATCACGATATTATCGAATAAAAAAAACAAAAATCGATTCCTGAAGAAAGAGTCGAGAGGGACGAAAATGTATGTGCTTTTGTGGAAGCAAATGAGCCATGCTCCAGCATCCAAATTTCTCAAGAAATTGGCATGCCAGACCGCACAGTTACACATGAAAAACTGATTTGAACATAAAACTAAAGAATCTCAAATACTTTCTTTTTGCAATACATTTACATATACCTAAAATAACCGGAAATTGGAAAAATTTGGGAAAAACTGAAAATTACGATTTTTCATGCAAATTTTTGACCGTTTTTAATTTTTTTCGGTATCAAATGGATTCAAATCGAAATCCCATGTGCCTTATCGGAAAGAGCTCGCCGACATACGTGATAAACGAATTTTTTGGTCCCTTCATTCTCAATAGGAAATAGCAAATTGTTAGTCCTCACGGCAACGAAAAATCAAAATTATTTGCACATAAAAAAGTAGCTTACTTCCTTCCCTTTCGATTGCCACTTCAGTCGTTTCAATCAGATAAGCCGTGCGTGAGTTAGAAATTGTCAACTTTATCCTTAATCGTTGCTATAGAAACCATGGGAATCGATTTTTACAGATATGTTTTTGAATGATTGACCGAATTCTTCCCAGATATCAAATTTCAACTATCCAACTCAATACATTACGGAAATAGCAAATTATTCGTCGTCACGGCAACGGAAAATCAAAATTATTTTCACATAAAAAAGTAGCTTACTTTCGTCCCTTTCGATTGCCACTTCAGTCGTTTCAATCAGATAAGCCGTGCGTGAGTTAGAAATTGTCAACTTTATCCTTAATAGTTGCTATAGAAACCATGGGAATCGATTTTTACAGACATATTTTTGAATGATTGACCGAATTCTTCCCAGATAACAAATTTCAACTATCCAACTTAATACTTTACGGAAATCGCAAATTATTCGTCGTCACGGCAACGGAAAATCAAAATTATTTTCACATAAAAAAGTAGCTTACTTCCTTCCCTTTCGATTGCCACTTCAGTCGTTTCAATCAGATAAGCCGTGCGTAAGTTAAAAATTGTCAACTTTATCCTTAATCGTTGCTATGCCAACCATGGGAATCGATTTTTACAGATATATTTTTGAATGAGTGCCCGAATTATTATCAGATATCAAATTTCAACTATCCAACTCAATACATTACGGAAATCGCAAATTATTCGTCGTCACGGCAACGGAAAATCAAAATTATTTTCACATAAAAAAGTAGCTTACTTCCTTCCCTTTCGATTGCCACTTCAGTCGTTTCAATCAGATAAGCCGTGCGTGAGTTACAAATTGTCAACTTTATCCTTAATCGTTGCTATGCCAACCATGGGAATCGATTTTTACAGATATGTTTTTGAATGAGTGCCCGAATTATTCCCAGATATCAAATTTCAACTATCCAACTCAATACATTACGGAAATCGCAAATTATTCGTCGTCACGGCAACGGAAAACCAAAATTATTTTCACGTAAAAAAGTAGCTTACTTCCTTCCCTTTCGATTGCCACTTCAGTCGTTTCAATCAGATAAGCCGTGCGTGAGTTAGAAATTGTCAACTTGATCCTTCATCGTTGCTATAGGAACCATGGGAATCGATTTTTATAGATATATTTTTGAATGATTGACCGAATTCTTCCCAGATAACAAATTTCAACTATCCAACTCAATACTTTACGGAAATCGCAAATTATTCGTCGTCACGGCAACGGAAAATCAAAATTATTTTCACATAAAAAAGTAGCTTACTTCCTTCCCTTTCGACTGCCACTTCAGTCGTTTCAATCAGATAAGCCGTGCGTGAGTTAGAAATTGTCAACTTTATTCTTAATCGTTGCTATGCCAACCATGGGAATAGATTTTTACAGATATATTTTTGAATGAGTGCCCGAATTATTCCCAGACATCAAATTTCAACTATCCAACTCAATACATTACGGAAATAGCAAATTATTCGTCGTCACGGCAACGGAAAATCAAAATTATTTTCACATAAAAAAGTAGCTTACTTCCTTCCCTTTCGATTGCCACTTCAGTCGTTTCAATCAGATAAGCCGTGCGTGAGTTAGAAATTGTTAACTTTATCATTAATTGTTGCTATAGAAACCACGCGAATCAAAATTTACACATATAATTTTAAATGATTGACCGAATTCTTTCCAGATATCAAATTTCAGCTCTCGAACTCAATAAATATCGGAAATCGCAAATTATTCGTCGTCACGGCAACGAAATATTAAAATTATTTTCACATAAAAAAGGAGCTTACTCCATTCCCTTTCGATTGCCACCTCACTCGTTTCAATCAGATAAGCCGTTCGCGAGTTAAAAATGATCAACTTTATACTCAATCGTTGCTATGGTAATCATCAGAATCAAAATTTATAAAAAATATTTTTGAATGATTGACCGAATTCTGCCCATATATCAACTTTCAACTGTCCAACTCAAAAATTAACGAAAATAGCTAGTTGTTCGTCGTCATGCCAACGAAATGTCGAAATTATTTTGAAATGAGGAAATTGCTTAATTCCTTCCCTTTCGATTGCCACCTCACTCGATTTAATCAGATAAGCCGTTCTCAAATAATAACAAACCTAAGCAAATTTTAAATCAGACCATTCATTGTGATTTACCCCGTACACTAACTAATGGGATAAAACCATTCTATGATGCCTTGCAGCGTCACCTATATATTGTTAAAAATGGTACTGAATGCCCAATTTTTCAAGTTATATGTTCCGGAATTCACACGGGAAGGTCTATAGAGGCGTTGCCCGGTACTTTCAAGCCCAAAACGGTCCAGAAACCCTAAAATTCTCGCAAGAAAAACTGGCATTTTGGCGACATTTAGACCCTGCATATTATAATACATTTCTCCGTATAAACTGATTTTTAAATCCATTTGCAGGGTCTCAGAAAGATAAAAAAAATTGGTATTTAGTGCTTAAATCGCCCAATGAAATGCACCATAATTAAAAATATAAAGTCCATTCTGTCTTATCCATGTATATTCCAAGCCGAAATGGGCCCCAGGATCTCTCCAAAATCACTAAAAGTATTGACATTTTTGCATAATTCAGACAGGTCATATTTTTTAATTTCGACGTAAAGATAGGCTGCTTCAACTGATTTTCCAAGGCAGACTATTAATATATGCATTTTTAAAATTTTTCCTGCACCGATGCTTAAAGAGCTTTTTATTTATAACTTTAACGAAAAAATATGTAATTTTAATTAGTGTGGAGTATTCTCAGATGATGGGGGAAGGAAATAATCCAAAAAAGAGCTGTTAAATAAGAGAAATAATACATAATAATGCCATTTAAAGATGAATTTTGGTTGAAAAAAATAGAAAAAATGAGTTTTTACCTCCTAGATCGGGTCCTGGATCACCCGTTCGGGATTTATTTTAAAGCCTGATTATATCCCCAAGGGATGGCGTTGAAAAAGTTGGAAGAAATTAGATAGGAAAAGATACAGAGTGTTTCGAATGTAGAGATGTCATGAAAAAAAATCGTAAAAAATCTAAATTTAATTATCGATTGCTCCTTTCCTATTAAGAATGAAGGAACCAAAAATTCGTTTATAACGTAGTTCGGCGAGGTATTTCCGATAAGGTACATGGGATTTCGATTTGAATCCATTTTGACCCCCCAAGAAATTCAAAACCGTCAAAAATTTGCATGAAAATTTGTAATTTCCACTTTTTCCCAAATTTTTCCAATTTCCAGTCGTTGTAGGTATAGGTAAATGTATTGCAAAAAGAAAGTATTTGAGATTCTTTAGTTTTATGTTCAAATACGTTTTTCTGTCCGAGGTTTCGGCGACCGAGTTATTTGGTGCCAAAGAGGGGTCTGCAAACAGCATTTTTCGACCTAAAAAAATTCAAAAAAATTACTTCCCATTTCCCGAATACCGCCAGTTTCAATAGGGTTCTGAAGCTCCCGGTCCTCTACAACCTCTGAAAATTTAAATCGATTTAATTAAGTTTTGCGACCTGTAATCGATTTCATACGAATTCGCGGAAATTTCGACTTTGACGTTTAATAACTCCGAAACGGAACACCCTGTGTAACTGAATTTTTTACCGAAGCTAGACGCACTATCCCTCTATTAACCCAGAAAATTTGAACGTTTCACCTGTAACCGTCTCGGAGAAAAAAATTTGAGATTGCCGAAAAACACGATTTGTCAACCAACATACATTTTCCTGAGTGACGGGTCGGTATATAGAGCGCTGTTGGCGCTCTATAAAAATACAATACACATACAATGCGCATATTAGTTAATTAGTTTTTCTTTGTCAAACCCAAATGTTTTTTTAAATAGTATATTTCACGGGGCGGTTCGAGTGTATTGCAGCAAACCCAACCGGGACCGGCATATTGATATCTTTCGACGATGGCTTGGCTTGACTCTTTCTATCTTTCGACGATGGCTTGGCTTGACTCTTTATTGAGGAACTTGCATTTTTGTAAAAGAAACGTTTGGTTTTACAAAATAAATTATTAAGTTGGTCATTGAAAAATGACCTTATGGACGAGCCGCGCCTGTTAGAATATAAAGTCCAGAACATTACATATATATAAACTGCTGGCCAATTCAAGCGGGACAAACTAAATTTTTGATAAAATTTAGAGTGGAATATTTTCGAAACGAAAAAAGATTTTGATTTAACTTTTTCAGTATGTAATTGAATAGTTCTTCTAGTTTTTATACTTCAAGGCACTATTGCTAGCAGTCGCTGCAACTCTATTTTACAGGGTGTTAAGTGAAACCCTGACTTTTTTGGAAAAGTTTTCCAGTTCCGAGAATCTAGGAAGAATTTTTTTTGAATTTTCTTTTCATACTAAAATGATCCATGGTCAAATACAAAAAAACAATTTCTCCGGATTTTCTCTATTTTCATTTGTTTTCCGTATACAGGGGTTAGTCGAAATTATCGACTTCTTCTTACAAAGGAACCCCTAATTTGGCCGTTTATTCACAAAAAGCGAAAGACCAAGTAAATTTGTAGTTTGAAGTAGTCCAGCTAACAAAATTAATACAAATTTTTGTACAGGGTGTAGCAAGTTTGGATCACGGGCTAGTAAATTATTATTTTTTAATTTCTACTACTTTTTCCTAAGTTAACTATTAATTATCACGTGCTACGTTAAAGGGTTAAAATTTGTTAGGTCCGATAACAGTACTGGATAGAAAGATCCTTTTTGCCCAAACGGGTTTTTCATTTTTTGTCTAGTCCCATTTTTAGTGATTAAACGGCTCGCATTTTGAACCTAACTTTTTGCAATTGCATCCATGAACGATTGAAGTGAGAGTGCTTTTTTGGTGGTACATAATGAATGTTTTATCCAACCAAAAAACATGTAGTGGCCAAACAGCTAATGATGCTTATTCGAAGAATTTTTTAGCATTATACAGGGTTGCAAAAAATATACCACCTATACTTTGCAGGTGGATTTCTGTTAATTTAGCGGCGTTTCTATTTCTTAGTCAAAAGATCTAGTAGGCCAAAAAATAAAACATTTTCTTTGCTATTGACAGTTACCAAGGCAACAAAGTATTCTTCTTTGAATTGGTGCGTTATTATCCTTTATAATGGCTCGATTAAGTGCAAAAGAACAAGCTAATTGTTTGCGTTTACTACAAGATGGGGTAAAAATTAGTATTATTGCGGATATGTACGGGGTTGGGCGAAGTACAATATCTCGACTGCGTCAACGCTTCCACGAAACGGGAAGTGCAAACTATCGTTATGGGGGAGGTCGCCAAAAGAAAGTCGGCATTGCAGATGAAAGATGGTTGGTTAGAGAGGCTCGTCGAAGGCGAAAAATTTCATCAGAGAAAATTAACCAGGAGTTCAGAGCAAGAACACACATTCGTGTGAGCAATAGGACCATTAGAAGAACTTTAAACAATAATAACTTAAGGTGAGTTACTTCAAATGAGATCTTATTTTTTGTACCAATATTTTTAGTGTTTCATTTTAGTAAGTCGGCTATTATAATATCGACGTCAGCTGAGGCGTGAATCTTGGATTTTGCGCACCGATATTATAAATGTAAACTTGAACTAAGTTGTTCATAAATTAAAGTTTTGATAGGCGACCCTAAACACATTATTTGTGCTTGCAGCGTAATGTTCCTTAGTTCTTCCCTAGAACTAACGTTATGAAAATTGACCTAATTTTGCATTTTAGTATAATAAAAGCTACTGTTGGCTTATTTATTGGTTCATTCCCTACACCTATACTACAGATTTTTAAGCCAAAATTTTAATTTTAGAGCTCGGCGACGTGCTAAATGTGTGCGACTTCTACCACAGCATAGGCGAAGACGTCTCCAGTGGGCATATGAACATCGCAATTGGCCATTAGATAACTGGGAAAACTGCATGTTTGTAGACGAGTCAAGATTTAATTTAATTCACTCGGACGGCAGAATATTAGTTTGGCGTGAACGTGGCGAACGGTATATGGAGGAGAATATGGCTCCTCAGGAACCTTTTGGTGGTGGAGGCGTTACTGTTTGGGGTGGTGTAATGTTTAATGGCAAAACGGAACTTTTTTTAACATTGGAGCCCATTAACGGTCAGGTATATAGGGACGAAATTTTAAGCAATATCGTTCTACCATTTGCAAACAATTTTGGGAACGATTTTGTGCTAATTGACGATAACGCCAGACCTCATAGAGCACGCATTGTGCAAGAGTTTTTGGAAGCTAATAATATTACCAGGATGGTCTGGCCTGCAAAATCACCAGACATGAATATTATCGAACACGTCTGGTCTAAATTGAAATTATTGGTAAGTTCTAGGGAAGATCCTCCTCAGACTCTAGAACAACTTGCAGACGCCATTGTCCAGGAGTGGGAAAATATTCAGCAAGAATTTGTCAATAATTTGGTAATAAGCATGCCTCGAAGATGCCAAGAGATAATAAATGTAAGGGGAGGTCCTACTAGGTATTAAGATTTGTTTTGTTTTCGTTAGTTGCAAGTTTTTATAATACCTTCAAGTAAAAAAAATGTTCTATAATTTAAAACGTTTTCTGTTTACCTATAAAAGTAACAACCAAAATTTACATTTTGGATCTCCTAAAGTAATGCCGGGAAAAATAACTACTAAATTTGAAAATTGCGTATCTTTTCGAGTACTTTCAAAAGTAATTAAATCTTCTGAAATTTCTATACCTTCTAAAAACTACGCTATACAGAATTTTATAACTTGTTCAGTTGAATTCACTATCCATCTCCAATTTTTGACGAGAAAAATGTACTCCGTGACTATTAATTTAAGACACTTCTTATTAATTAAAATTTCTCAATGCCATGTACTGACTTTTTAGAGCAGTGGTAAAATATTTTTCTTTTATAATGAATAATCGAAGTTTACGAAAATCCAAAGATATCGAGAAACACGTGGCTTCTATTATAAGTAGTAACTTCTGCACAATCCTGTATAATGTGAAAAAGTTCCGAATGAATATTATTCTTTTTATCTGTATCGTTACTAGATTTTATTAATAATAAGTAGGACATTTTCTTTAATAATTATTAATATAGCAAAAAGGAACTTTATGAATACCTAAAGGACTCTAAAATCACATGATTTTCATATAAAATGTAGGTGATATGTTTTGGGCAAACGCGGACAAAAGCAGCGAATAAGCATCTTTAGCTCTATGGCCACGACACTTTTTTATTGGTTGGTTAAACCAATAAACGATGTCCACTTCAATAGTTCATGAATGCAATCGCAAAAAGTTAAGTTTTAAACGCAAGCCATTTGTATCACTAAAAATGGGACCAGACAAAAAAATTCAAAAACAGTTTCGGCAAAAAGTTCCAAGAAAATTGGGACTATATTCAATTAATTTGAAAATCACATGACTTCCATATAAAGTATAGGTGGTATATTTTTTGCAACCCTGTATAATGCTAAAAAATTCTTCGAATAAGCATCATTAGCTGTTTGGCCACTACATGTTTTTTGGTTGGATAAAACATTCATTATGTGCCACCAAAAAAGCACTCTCACTTCAATCGTTCATGGATGCAATTGCAAAAAGTTAGGTTCAAAATGCGAGCCGTTTAATCACTAAAAATGGGACTAGACAAAAAATGAAAAACCCGTTTGGGCAAAAAGGATCTTTCTAACCAGTACTGTTATCGGACCTAACAAATTTTAACCCTTTAACGTAGCACGTGATAATTAATAGTTAACTTAGGAAAAAGTAGTAGAAATTAAAAAATAATAATTTACTAGCCCGTGATCCAAACTTGCTACACCCTGTACAAAAATTTGTATTAATTTTGTTAGCTGGACTAAGTACTTCAAACTACAAATTTACTTGGTCTTTCGCTTTTTGTGAATAAACGGCCAAATTAGGGGTTCCTTTGTAAGAAGAAGTCGATAATTTCGACTAACTCCTGTATACGGAAAACAAATGAAAATAGAGAAAATCCGGAGAAATTGTTTTTTTGTATTTGACCATGGATCATTTTAGTATGAAAAGAAAATTCAAAAAAAATTCTTCCTAGATTCTCGGAACTGGAAAACTTTTCCAAAAAAGTCAGGGTTTCACTTAACACCCTGTAAAATAGAGTTGCAGCGACTGCTAGCAATAGTGCCTTGAAGTATAAAAACTAGAAGAACTATTCAATTACATACTGAAAAAGTTAAATCAAAATCTTTTTTCGTTTCGAAAATATTCCACTCTAAATTTTATCAAAAATTTAGTTTGTCCCGCTTGAATTGGCCAGCAGTTTATATATATATATATATATATATATATATATATATATATATATATATATATATATATATATATATATATATATATATAGATATATATATATATATATATATATATATATATATATATATATATATATATATATATATATATATATATATATATATATATATATATATACAGTCAACTTCGGATATAACGAACCACCAAGGGGATCTTTAAACAGTTCGTTATAGCAGGGCGTTCGTTATATCCGAAGTGCAGAGAATAAAACAAATATGTACTATGTACTGTAAGGTACTTTTTATGAGTCGTTTATTATAATCAATACATAATAGTATTTTTAAATTATGTACTTATTAAACATACATATTTGTATAATTTATACAAAATCAGTAATTTAAAATTTTTTTTTTTCTAGGACATATTTTTCAATTTTAATTTGTAAGTAATCGCCAGACTCAATCAACACTCTTGTTGTCAAAATTATTATTATTAAAATTTACGAATATTAATAGTCTTTGACTTTTGTAACTGATAGTACCTACAGATTTAGGCATTTACAACCCCATTTTGCAGTTTTGTAATTATGCCAACTTTTTCTGCTTTTTCGCTTGCTGAATTTTGGCGCGCTCTGCTCCATGCTAGAACAATATTCCCTCGCCTATTGCCGAAATTAAACTACAAATTGAAATGGCGCCTGACAGGTCGCTAATCGACCCGTTATCCGAGAATACCAACCATAGAGAAGCGACAAAGCGTGTCGGTGCCTTTGATATTTAGGGTAACCAGTTTTGCTGACCTTGGGCAGACACGTATCCACAATATTGAACGGAGAAAGATATTTCGTCACACTAATGATGCGGTATAGACAGAAGTCCACATTATCGTCGCACATGCCCTGTGAAATCTTGTATTGTCTTTGTCGCTTCTCTATGGTTGCAATTCTCGGCCGTTACTTTACGAATATGGAAGTGATACGTACGTGAAATTTCGACAGTTCGTTATAACCGAACTTCCACAAGCAAAAACTAATCAAAATAGGGTTCGCTATAGCCGATAGTTCGTTATGGCCGGGTTCGTTATAAACGAACAAAAAATACATACATTCTTATGGCGTTTTGGCCGGACCATAATTTTTGTTCGTAATAACCGGTGGTTCGTTATATGCGGGGGTCATTATATCCGAAGTTGACTGTATATATATATATATATATATATATATATATATATATATATATATATATATATATATATATATATATATATATATATATATATATATACAGTGACCGGCAAAAAGTTCGCAACATATGGGAAAAATTTTTATTAGGTGAGTATTGGAAAAACTTTTCCGGGGGATCGGTTCTGCATGTCCGATAACCTAAAAATCGATTTTGACATACGTCACGTGACCACTGGTATAGCGTCAAATTAAAAAAAAATTGTTAATTTACAAAAAGTGAGGTTAGTTGACGAGATATCAAAAAAAGTTATTTGAAAAAATTGCTTAGAATTAAATTCTAGGTCCTTGTGCGAAATTTTAAGATTTTATTTAAAAAAATTGGAAAACTCAATTTTTTTTAAATATTTTTTTATCGATTTACAAATTTCCAGTTTTTTTCGTTTAGATAGCTTGGCTAATGTAAAGCCCATGTATCTGGATGAAAATAAACGAATGTAGTAGTTTTTTCTACAATTGACAGGACAAAATTAAAAAAAACAGGGTTTCGCCGGACGCTAGCTGTTGCAACACTTTGTATCTAGCAGCAGTGTCAAAATTTTAGAGACATTTCAATGAGATTACATTGAGAAAACTTTAATCGTCTTAAATATATCTGAAGTTCGACTTTTTGTAAAGTTAAGGGGATTAAAATAGATAATAAACAAAAAATTACCTGTTTATTTAATCGAAATTTTATAAACGAAAACCAATGTAAGAAAAACTTAAAAGTAGTCAAATTCTGTACTAACAACACAAAAAATCATTGTTTTTCCTTGGGTGCACAAAATTTAAAACTCAGTATGACCACCATTTCTCTCCATACATACTGTTGTTCTCGAGCGCAACTCTCGATTAACATTTCGGAGCATTTTACGATTTATTTGCAATACACAATTTATAATGACATTCTCTAAATTTTGTATATTCCTAAAGGGTCGATGTTTGTACACAGGGTTCTTTAGGTATCCCCACATAAAAAAATCTAACGGAGTCAGATCTACAATTCTACAATTGACAGGACAAAATCGAAAAAATAGGTGTTCGCCGGACGCTCGCTGTTGCAATGGTTTGAATCTAATGAAATGACTGTATCAAGATTTTATTAAGATTTTTCGCACATAAATTTAACAACCAGGTCTATTTAGTTGTACTTAAAACTACCAAAGCAGGCTCTGAAATTAAAACAACCAAATAATCTAGTAGGTTAAAAACAACAGAAAAATGTCAAACAAATTATAATTTGTTTGATTTCAACCTATGTCATTGGTTTATGTCTCGCATCTTACTAAGTTTGATATTTTACATAAGTTTATTAATATTTTATTCCTTAAAATGGCACCCACACTACTTCTTCAGGAAAAGATAGAAATTATTTTAATTTCTGGAGATAATTACAAAAGCCATAGAGAAACAGCAGCAATTTTTAATGAGAGGCACCCCGATAAATCCCTCCATTATTCCACAGTATCTCGTCTAGTCAATAAATTTAAAGAAACGGGATCGGTAGAAAATCAGTATAAAGTTTCCCATGAAAAACCGGTAACAGGTGACGAAGGTTCTCTGGATGTGTGTTTGTCGATCACAGAAACACCCCAATTAGCAGTTAGTCAAATATCGGAGATCACTAACATTCACGAAAGATCTGTGCGGAGGATATTAAAAAGAAACAAATTTCATCCGTACAAACCTAAATTTGTACAAGTATTAAAAGATAGGGATTATGACGCCCGCTTCGATTTTTGTGCCTGGTTCCAGGGTATGATTGAGGAAGATTTTAATTTCCCAAAGAACGTTCTTTTCTCGGATGAAGTTACATTTACCTCTAACGGAACCGTCAGTTCACAAAACTGTAGATGGTGGGCCACCGAAAACCCAGACTTTGTAATTCAGAGTAAAGACCAATATAGTTTTAAGGTTAATGTGTGGTGCGGAATTTTCAACCTCAGAATAGTGGGACCTTTTTTCTTTAGAGACAATTTAAATTCAGAACGATATTTAGAATTTCTACAAACTGAGATATCTGACTTTTTAGACAATTTTTCATTAGCCGAAAGAAGAAATTATACTTTCAACAAGACGGAGCTAGCATTCATTCCACAAATGAGGTGAAGAGATGGCTGGATCAAGAATTTGGAAACCAGTGGATAGGACGGTTTTCTGAAAATCCGTGGCCTGCGAGATCACCAGATCTGACTCCGTTAGATTTTTTTATGTGGGGATACCTAAAGAACCCTGTGTACAAACATCGACCCTTTAGGAATATACAAAATTTAGAGAATGTCATTATAAATTGTGTATTGCAAATAAATCGTAAAATGCTCCGAAATGTTAATCGAGAGTTGCGCTCGAGAACAACAGTATGTCTGGAGAGAAATGGTGGTCATACTGAGTTTTAAATTTTGTGCACCCAAGGAAAGACAATGATTTTTTGTGTTGTTAGTACAGAATTTGACTACTTTTAAGTTTTTCTTACATTGGTTTTCGTTTATAAAATTTCGATTAAATAAACAGGTAATTTTTTGTTTATTATCTATTTTAATCCCTTAACTTTACAAAAAGTCGAACTTCAGATATATTTAAGACGATTAAGGTTTTCTCAATGTAATCTCATTGAAATGTCTCTAAAATTTTGACACTGCTGCTAGATACAAATCATTGCAACAGCTAGCGTCCGGCGAAACCCTGTTTTTTTTAATTTTGTCCTGTCAATTGTAGAAAAAACTACTACATTCATTTATTTTCATCCAGATACATGGGCTTTACATTAGCCAAGCTATCTAAACGAAAAAAACTGGAAATTTGTAAATCGATAAAAAAATATTTAAAAAAAATTGAGTTTTCCAATTTTTTTAAATAAAATCTTAAAATTTTGCACAAGGACCTAGAATTTAATTCTAAGCAATTTTTTCAAATAACTTTTTTTGATATCTCGTCAACTAACCTCACTTTTTGTAAATTAACAATTTTTTTTTTAATTTGACGCTATACCAGTGGTCACGTGACGTATGTCAAAATCGATTTTTAGGTTATCGGACATGCAGAACCGATCCCCCGGAAAAGTTTTTCCAATACTCACCTAATAAAAATGTTTCCCATATGTTGCGAACTTTTTGCCGGTCACTGTATATATATATATATATATATATATATATATATATATATATATATATATATATATATATATATATATATATATATATATATACATATATATATATATATATATATATATATATATATATATATATATATATACATATATATATATATATAATATATATATATATATATATATATATATATATATATATATACATATATATATATATATATATATATATATATATATATATATATATATATATATATATATATATATATATATATGCAAAATGTCTTATACGCCTCCAAAATCGGAGGCGCATTCGAAAAATCGGAGGCCAAAGCGAATTTGCGTGTATAATGGATTTATTTGTGGATTTAAGCCAGCAGAAGAAGTTTCACAAATTTTTGTTTGGAGGCACTTTGGGGTGATATACATGTACAGTTATACAATGCAGTTCACAATATTTTACCTACGGGGCGCCACAGTTTTATACGCATATACACTTTAATTAATGGTACTGACGCATTTACCTCCACATGCTCTCCGTACTATTCTGCCTCTGAAATATGGCAACAAGGTAAGGAGGCCAATTAATACGGAAGATTTAACCGTGTGTAGATAATTTACTTTTATGATTATTTTATGTTTTAAAGTAGTTGCTGAAATTACGATTATGGCTCCGAAAATGTACGTATGTGTATAAGATCGGTGAACGCTTTGATATAAGAGTCTGTAACTTTATTTGTACAGTTTTTTATATGATAAGAGAAGGATATAAATAGATAATAGGTGCTCTTATTACTAATGTATGTTGCAGTAGTAGAACTTTTTTGAAATTTATTTTTGCTAAATTATTGTCACGCTCTAACACGAAAAATTACCAAGTCTAAACAAAAAAGATATTGCCCACATTTAGAGGGATGTCCACAAATGGTGTCGTCTGTTTCTGAGCTAAACTTACATACACGCCACTGAAGGTGTAACCTTTACTGCTCATAATACAATTTCTATCGTTAAAATTTCACTAAAACTAGAACTAGTTCTTGGACCTTAAAGGAATGTCTGAAAAGCGTTCGAATGAAAGTGTTTCAATCAAAAGTTCATATCAAAACCCTTCTATTCTAGTTATCAAAATTACCATGTTACTTTTGTTTAAATGTACCTGCCACTGAAAAATGCGACAAAAACTTTTTATCGTAATATTTAGCGGCGTAATATAATCGACACACTCTAATTATCTGTAACATACATACAATAAATGAGATTTTGCGTAATTTTTTCGATGTGGGATCAATTTTATTCAATCAAGGGCCTGCAAATGTATACTTTTCGAGTCGCTGGCGAATCCATTTGCACACTTTTTTAAAAACACTATTGTTAAATTTCAGCGGTTAGCATTTGTTGGCGACTAGCATTAAATAATATTGGTCGCTGATTTTCAACAATAGGTTTTTTAGACCTGTACTGACGACTCGAAACGTACACGTGCCTGGTTGCCTGGTTTAAATAGTCCACTGTATTTTTTTCCTTTATTGAAGGAATTTATTAAAATACTACAACGTATTTATTTATTTTTAATATTTAAATCTATTACCAATTTTGATACTTTTTTTATTACTTACTTATAATGTCTCTTAAAGTCCATGTGTTGCTTAGCGTTGTTAAAGACTTAACGCAATAAAAAAACAAAAAGATGTAAAAAACTCTTTACGTTAGGTAATAATGGAAAAATACACAACTTTCAACGTTAAAATATAAAGTTGATGTGTGTACTGCTACATTCTCGGTGAAACTGGATTAACATTTTTACTTTTAAATGAAAGACAGAGTACTTGTTATAGTTTTATGTCTTTGAAAATGACCCGAGAGGGTCGAAACACGTGTCAGGCAACTGAATAAATTTTGTGAAACTATAACAAGTACTCTGTCTTTCATTTAAAAGTAAAAATGTTAAAATATAACGTTAAAAAAAGCTTAAAGCCTATGTTGACGCAACTCTGTCAAGCGTCGTATCTGGGTTTCCGGAGGTAGCAAATTCATATCTAACATTTTTTTCTAAATTAAAAGGTCCCCAATGCACTTCAAATAATTTTCTTTTAACCGCTATGAAAAGGTACGTCTATGAGGTAGAAAAAATTTTAAAACAGGGGAAATGTGCGTTGTGGCTGCATCAACACGCCATAAATGAAATTCCATAATTTACCGAGCTATTAGCTTGTGTCCACCTTAAGTGAGACATTGGTACGCATTGGTCAAATTTACTTTAGAACCATATATTTTCTATGGCATAGCAGCAAATAAAAAATATTAAAATATTCTTTCTAGAAAATATCCATGCAAAATATGAAAATTAATAAAGACACCCAAATAGATTTGGTTCTTTTTTAAGATTATATTTATTTTCACTTTTTATAATTAAAAAATTGGTTTAAAGTCGACAATCATTGCTTAAAAAAAATATTTGAATATCAAAATTTAATTCTACCCTTTACACCTGTAATGGTGGATTTTTAAGCTAACAAAATTCTAAATAGATTATATATTATATATCAACTTTAACTTTTACTGATCTACAGCTTAGTAATCTAAACCCAAATGGGTTGGCTAGATTTTAAACGTTATTTAGAAAAAAATTACAGGTGAGACAGGTGTAAGAAATAATAGGCAAAATGTAAAAGAATAGAGCTTAAATTTGTTTTATATATATTATTATATTTGCACTGTGTAACTTATAAATCATACAAAAAATCTGCCTCTCATGGAACTTTCATTCAGAAATAAAAGTATAAAAAATCGGACAAGTGTAAGCTATACTAGCACAATTAGTGTTTCGTGCCATCAGCCCCCTCTTAACCTGAGCAAACCTCGGCCGCCCTATCTCCGCCCATCTGCTGCGCTACCCGCCGCCGACAGCACCAACGCCGTATCACATCGTGTATGCGCGGATCTGAGTGGGCCAAATTAAAAATTTTGAGAAACGTGTAAGCACAAAAGTTGTTCCTTACATCGCGAGAAATATTTTTTGTCGAAAACTTTCTTTCTAAAACCAATGATTCAGCAGTTATAAGGAAATAAACTATTAAATTATTTATAACAATTGATCGCGATAGAATTTTTCAATCCTGATAATTTTGGTTTAATCTAGGTACATCTAATTCTCAATGTTCATGATTTTTTCAGATTTTTCTGAGAGCTCCTTCTGGTGATAAGTGTGGTGGGGGACAGCAATTTGTAAGCGTTTTTTCCGAAAAATACTTAAAAAATGCATAGAAAATACATTATATATATTATTGAATTCGTGCTTCAATAAGCTTTCATTTGACTCCCCACACGATGCCCTTGAAAACAAATTTCCATTTTCCAATTTTCCATCCGAAATTAACCCCCAGAATCAAAATTTAACTTCCTATACTTCACGTCTATAATTGGGCCACCGCACTCTATCTCTGTGCTAAATTTCAAATTATTACGATGAATAGTTTCAGAGAAAATCCCCTCTGACAGACGGACGGACGGGGACCGAATGGACGGATGGACACCGAAGTGATTCGATTTCACGGAACACTAAAAAAGGATAACAGACAAGAATAAGTAAGATTTATTTTGTAAAATTGAATAAGCTACTCTGATGAAACAATAAATAAAAAGTGCATATAGTTTTGCCAGCGACAGAGCTATATGTGAAAAATATTAATATATTATAAATATTGAGTTAAATTTTCTAGAGTTGTCCGCCCTATACAGGAGCATATTATCCAACAAGCCTAGAAAGCTCGGGCTTGATAAAAAATCTTTTAAGGGTTGGGTTGGGTGCAAGCGATGCAATTTTTAAAAATTAATAGGAAATTAAAAAAAATTAAATAAATCGGTTTTAATAATTCAAAATTACTGTCAAGGTAAGAATAAATTCCTACTTGGTCCTCAGTTTATATATCAAATCAATAAAATCAATAAAGATTTATTGTCCAAAGAAGAAAATCTTATTGACAAAGCATGTTTATAATTATTAAAAGAACAAATAAAAAGTAACTAAATGAAATCCATTATTTGAATATATAGAGGTACTTAACTCTTTTTGGATTTTTTTTTAAATAATTTTTGGGTTTTTTTTTATATAAAATTGTATTAAAAAATATGTACCGTAAAATGGGGTGAATAGGGTCTCGAGGTTGAATAGGGTCGAAAGTGTGTTCGTTACCTAAATCCAGTTTAAAAATAAAATGGTGCGCGAATGGTGCCGATTTTCGAACGTGGCGTTTACATGTTGACACTTGCCAACACCGGACGTGATATTTATGTGTGCTGTTAAACAACCTGCAGCGGTGGTGTTAGCCACGATAATATTCGTAATATTTAGCGGCAAAAAAGTTATCCCGTAAACGTGTCCCGTCTTTTTGTTAGAATTAACGGACAAAGATTTTTGTGTTTGTGTAACTTAAAGGTAAGTGTCCCAGCAACAAAGTTATATAATTAGTGTTTTATTATGTTACCTGGTGTTTGTGTTAAGCCGAATTTTTTTTAGGGCGAAAATTTGATATAGTGTATTGGCCATTACTATATTGTAACACACTTGATTCGTAATATAGGTACGTTTAGAGACCAGTTTGTACTTTATTTACCTATTTAACTTATTTTTTACAATAATATTTTTGGCTTTTTTAGCAGACATTTTATGTAAAGTTTAATATATAACTTTTGTTACCTATGTTTGCAAAAAAAGCCAAAAATTATCTTTTTAAAACAGTTTAGCTGACCCTTCTTAACCCAGTAGCGGTTTAATCGTATTTTAGATTAATTTTTAATGGGTGACCCTATTGACCCCGACTTTGGGGTGAATAGGGTCAGGGCATAAAAAATATAGATATGCTGACTCCTACTGAATTTCTTAAAACTTATATGGTAGTTCTATTGTACAAGTAGGGATTCATAATAGTAACCTATGTCCAAATTTTTCCGGATAACGGTTTCAAAGTTATCGAAGTTTAAAGTTGAAACTTGACCCTATTCACCCCATTTTACGGTATATATAAAAAATACAAGAAACGTAAGTTATAACAAACAAACAAATATAATAAAAAGTCAACAATTTATCACAGTTAGGGTTGTAGTCTAAAAAACAGAAAATCTAAAATAAATAACTCAATTTAAACACAATAGCAAGGTCACTGCAGTGGATAACCAAAAAACTCCTCCAGTGTATAATATGCCTTGCCGACCAAAAACTTTCTTATACCCCTCCTAAACTTCTTCTCGCATTGCTGCCTTCTTAGTCCAAGAGGAAGATGATTGTAAACCCTCTTGGCTCCATAAATTATAGATTTTTTTATTTGCCCCGATTGAGGAATAGGCAAGCCCAGAAAATATGACTGACGCGTATTGTGTTGGGAATGTGCGAGAATTTCGCCCTTATGCTTCCTGTATACAATACAGACAGATTCCAAAATAAATATGCAGCAGAGTGTCAAAATTTTATACCTTAAAAAAGATACCTACAAGAATCACGAAATCTGGCCCTACACCTGTATCTCACCGCCCTTTTCTGTAGTAGAAGCACTGAATGGAACAAATAGTGAGAAGAAGAACCCCAAAAACAAATGCCATAACGGAGATGGGACTCTATAAGGGCATAGTAAGAATTTTTTGTTATGCAAAAATCTAAATTATTCGAAATAACCCTGAGCGCATAACAGTTAGACGAAATTCAGCTACAGAGATTACTGACATGGTTTTGAAATTTAAGTGAGCTGTCAATTGACAAACCCAAAAACTTACTCAAATTAGACGATACAATTCTTTCGTTTTCCAAAGAGATACTGCCTATTTCACATTTGAAGCTTAACACATTAGATTTGGAAACATTGAAAGACAGCACACTTGCATCACACCATTTTTTTTATTTTATCGATGTCAGAACCAATATCAATTAACCGTGTCTGCACCGTGCCAGAGAATGGTGGTTTCGTCAGCAAAGACGTAAACTCCCCCTCGATGGGCAGATGAGGCAGGTCATTTACATAGATTAAAAAAAGAAGAGGACCCAGAACGGACCCCTGGGGAACCCCAGACTTAATAACCATCTCCTCAGAGCAGTCATTATTCAATACAACTGTCTGCACACGCCCCGCCAAATACGAGCGAAGCCACCCCGGGGCCGCTCCCCTGATCCCATACATCGCCAACTTCCACGGCAGTATTCGGTGATTCACGCAGTCAAATGCTTTTGACAAATCACAGAACACTGCTGCAGCCGCCACCCCTGAGTTTAAAGAAACATACAGGCGCTCCAGAAACCCGAAGATATAGCATCGCTCGTACATTTCGATGCTTGAAACCCGTACTGTTGCAGAGACAGAAGGCTGTGCCTATACTCTTATAACTTCAGTACATTAGTTCAGTACTGAAAATATATAAATATCTTCACATGGATTATCTGTCTTCCACAGACTGGAAGATTAAGCTTAATGAGCAAAAATCTATTTGTGTCAACTTTACCAACAAAAGAATAGGCAATCATCAACCAATTAACATAAATGGTATCATAGTTCCCTATGCAAATACTGCCAAATACCTGGGGATGACCTTAGATGCGAAACTAAGATGGAAGGAACATATCAGAACTAAACGCACTGAACTAGGGCTCAAATATAGACGGTTGTATTGGCTCTTGGGACGAAAATCTAAGCTGTCAATACACTGTAAAATCATGATATACAACCAGATTTTAAAACCAGTCTGGGTTTATGGCATCCAGTTATGGGGCTGTGCCAAGGAGAGCCACATCAAACGCATCCAAACCTTCCAAAATAAAGTATTACGGAACATAGTTAGTGCACCGTGGTACATACGAAATAGTGACCTACATCGCGATCTTGGTATCCCGTATGTCGCTAGTGAAATTAGAAGATTTGCCATCAAGCACGAGTCTCGACTCCATCAGCACGTTAACGTCGAAGCCATTAGGCTTCTTGACAACCAGGACCTAGTTAGAAGGCTGAAGAGGACCAAGCCCTTTGAACTAGTATAGACTTTTGAAAACATAGTACAGTGCGCAAGTGTGTGAGTGCTAAGTGCCATGGCCATGAGTCACAACAGATAAACCTTTAGGACTCCATTGGGTGAACTTTAGTATATAAGGATTTTAGTTTTTAAGAATTTAGAGAAAAATTAATGGTTGGTCTTGCAGACCAGTTTTAATAACAGTAAACGCCGCAGGCTTTATCAATAAAAAAAAAATCTGTCGTGAAATAATAATAAACTTTCAAAATGCAAACTATTTTGTCTTTAATAGTCAACAGTAGCACGTAACTTACATTAACTAGTAAGCTATAATAACAACTCAAATTGTTGCACATGCAAGTTTATAAAATAACTTACTAATGCAGAATGTGACTACTGAATAAGTATTGTCTTAGGTAAATATGCAGTGCCTTAATTAGAGCAAAAACCAACAAAATTAAATTTTTTAAGTTGCCCGCCCTTTATCTACGGCATCAAAACTACCTTAAATTATATCAACGATAAAAGTCTTAGCTATAGACGAAACACAATTTTTGTAAGATTAATCGTATTTTAGTTAAAACGACAAAAACCAAATGTATTATAACCCCTCTAGCGAGAGAAGGAAAAGATAATATTTGTTCGTTCTGTATACAAGGTAAAATGCGCATCTGGCTTTGCAAAAGAAAAAGTCACGAACCTACGCTTAATCCCAGGGGGGGCCAAAGACATTTGAAAGAGATTTTTTTAAAGTTCCCACCCTGTATAAAAACTTTATCAAGTCAACTTTTTACGTACGCGTGTTTATTTCTTTTAAGCTAATGTTTTAGAGTTATTACAAAACTAAACAAACATTTTTCTATTCTTTCACATTCTGTTGTATGAAAAATCGAAATTGTAACTAAACGCTTAGGGTTCATCACAATACTTATGTTTTCGCATTAAAGAAACAACAAAAAATACTATTATATCAACGGTATAAGCCTTAGCTATATACAAAGTATAATTTGTGTAAAATGAGTCATTCTTAACAAAAAATAGATACTATTTATTAAAAGGTGCTCGCTCACACTGTTTTTAAGTTCCGCGCCAGCATACAGACGGCAATCGGAAACCATGTTTTTCCCCATCTGGACACCCCCAAACCTGATCTGAAAAAATCTCGAAAGATTTTTTTTCGCCAATAAAATACTTTCTCTAGCGATAGAAGTCAAAAGATCAACAATCTGAATGTGGCGCAAAATTTTGGGGGACTTAGGGCGCCTATGATGGCTTAATACGCCTCTGGCTCTATATCAAGTGTTCTTCTTCATATCTACAGTAAAACCCTTCGTCATTTACAAAAGATTCTCTTTTAAGAAACAGTTCTTAAGTTAAAGTCAAATTAGAAATTAATGGAACTGTGTGTGACATAACGGACAAAAAGACAGTGACTCTTTCATAAAGTAGGGATCATCCAAGAACTAATGGAAAGCCCCGGGACGGGTAAACAGTAAGCTTTCACCCTTGTTGGGGATCATCAGACTGACGTAACTATCAATAGCAATCCCGCATAGTCAACATTACTTCTAAAACATAACTATACCTGCTGCCTGAGGGTTACGTCAGTCTGATGACCCCCAACAAGGTGAAAGCTTACGGTACTCCTGGCCCGGGATTTTCCATTAGTTTTTAGATGTCACATACTTTAATACAAGCGCAGAACACACTGTCTTTCTTGTCTGTTATGCGCCTAACATTTTTATTTCACTACATTATTTATTATGGACACTAAAATCTTATTTTTAAAAATTACTGTTTTAAAGTGTTCATGCTGTACATAGTTAATCGGAAATGTATTGGGTTTTAAGCTAGGTCTCAGACTCATCTATTTCTAAAATATTTTAATTTTCCGTCAATTAGTTTTTAAGGTTTCTCGCTAACAGGCAGAGAGACCGACGGAATATTGCTGTTCACTATATTTTACAGTACTATTATAAGTTAATATGTGTAAACAACAAATTTACCACGTGTCACCTTGTTAAAGGCGCTACTTAAATTTGGCAACTTTGTCGGAGGCGTATGCGATCGCTGGGCGCATAAAAACTTATACAATGGAGGCTCACTAGACGTAAAATGTATGGAGGCGTGTTACATTTAAAAGTATAGTAAAAATTTGTATCTTTTTTGGATGCTTATTTCTTACCCCTCTCACGTTGCTCACGTAGACATTTACTATTTAATGCAATTTGAATACAATATACACGCAAAGCTTTATTCTTTATAGTGGAGGCATGGGTGCCTGTGTAACGTATGGAGCCCAGTTAGATAGCCATGCACGTATATATATATATATATATATATATATATATATATATATATATATATATATATATATATATATATATAGTAGAAAAATGGAAGATTTCTTGGCCTATAGGTAATATAATAAATGTAAATGCGAAGATTTACTTCTTCGCTAGTGCAGCGAAAAGGCCGTGAATGAAAAATAAAAATAATGAGGACTATCTTTGATTCTGGTCTGGGTGACCTCCTGCTATCGATTTCTGGGCCCTTACCCATCAGCGGGCAGGCTTACACCCAGGGTGGCTGAAGAACAGACCACGATTTGACCAGAATCAAAGAGAGTCCTTATATCCAAAATGATCGGAAAGGATGGGTAAGATGTAGTGGCTCGCGCCAACTAGTTCACCCAGTGTTGCTCCAAAAATGTTTGGCTGCTAACACAATAATACTCGAAAGTATGTCGAATGTCGATTTTCTCGACGTCGACGGTACAAATGCACCATTGTACAACAATAGTAGAAAAATGGAAGATTTCTTGGCCTATAGGTAATATAATAAATGTAAATGCGAAGATTTACTTCTTCGCTAGTGCAGCGAAAAGGCCGTGAATGAAAAATAAAAATAATGAGGACTATCTTTGATTCTGGTCTGGGTGACCTCCTGCTATCGATTTCTGGGCCCTTACCCATCAGCGGGCAGGCTTACACCCAGGGTGGCTGAAGAACAGACCACGATTTGACCAGAATCAAAGAGAGTCCTTATATCCAAAATGATCGGAAAGGATGGGTAAGATGTAGTGGCTCGCGCCAAACAAGTTCACCCAGTGTTGCTCCAAAAATGTTTGGCTGCTAACACAATAATACTCGAAAGTATGTCGAATGTCGATTTTCTCGACGTCGACGGTACAAATGCACCATTGTACAACAATAGTAGAAAAATGGAAGATTTCTTGGCCTATAGGTAATATAATAAATGTAAATGCGAAGATTTACTTCTTCGCTAGAGCAGCGAAAAGGCCGTGAATGAAAAATAAAAATAATGAGGACTATCTTTGATTCTGGTCTGGGTGACCTCCTGCTATCGATTTCTGGGCCCTTACCCATCAGCGGGCAGGCTTACACCCAGGGTGGCTGAAGAACGGTAAAACCCTTCGTCATTTACAAAAGATTCTCTTTTAAGAAACAGTTCTTAAGTTAAAGTCAAATTAGAAATTAATGGAACTGTGTGTGACATAACGGACAAAAAGACAGTGACTCTTTCATAAAGTAGGGATCATCCAAGAACTAATGGAAAGCCCCGGGACGGGTAAACAGTAAGCTTTCACCCTTGTTGGGGATCATCAGACTGACGTAACTATCAATAGCAATCCCGCATAGTCAACATTACTTCTAAAACATAACTATACCTGCTGCCTGAGGGTTACGTCAGTCTGATGACCCCCAACAAGGTGAAAGCTTACGGTACTCCTGGCCCGGGATTTTCCATTAGTTTTTAGATGTCACATACTTTAATACAAGCGCAGAACACACTGTCTTTCTTGTCTGTTATGCGCCTAACATTTTTATTTCACTACATTATTTATTATGGACACTAAAATCTTATTTTTAAAAATTACTGTTTTAAAGTGTTCATGCTGTACATAGTTAATCGGAAATGTATTGGGTTTTAAGCTAGGTCTCAGACTCATCTATTTCTAAAATATTTTAATTTTCCGTCAATTAGTTTTTAAGGTTTCTCGCTAACAGGCAGAGAGACCGACGGAATATTGCTGTTCACTATATTTTACAGTACTATTATAAGTTAATATGTGTAAACAACAAATTTACCACGTGTCACCTTGTTAAAGGCGCTACTTAAATTTGGCAACTTTGTCGGAGGCGTATGCGATCGCTGGGCGCATAAAAACTTATACAATGGAGGCTCACTAGACGTAAAATGTATGGAGGCGTGTTACATTTAAAAGTATAGTAAAAATTTGTATCTTTTTTGGATGCTTATTTCTTACCCCTCTCACGTTGCTCACGTAGACATTTACTATTTAATGCAATTTGAATACAATATACACGCAAAGCTTTATTCTTTATAGTGGAGGCATGGGTGCCTGTGTAACGTATGGAGCCCAGTTAGATAGCCATGCACGTATATATATATATATATATATATATATATATATATATATATATATATATATATATATATATATATATATATATATATATATATATATATATATATATATATATATATATAGTAGAAAAATGGAAGATTTCTTGGCCTATAGGTAATATAATAAATGTAAATGCGAAGATTTACTTCTTCGCTAGTGCAGCGAAAAGGCCGTGAATGAAAAATAAAAATAATGAGGACTATCTTTGATTCTGGTCTGGGTGACCTCCTGCTATCGATTTCTGGGCCCTTACCCATCAGCGGGCAGGCTTACACCCAGGGTGGCTGAAGAACAGACCACGATTTGACCAGAATCAAAGAGAGTCCTTATATCCAAAATGATCGGAAAGGATGGGTAAGATGTAGTGGCTCGCGCCAACTAGTTCACCCAGTGTTGCTCCAAAAATGTTTGGCTGCTAACACAATAATACTCGAAAGTATGTCGAATGTCGATTTTCTCGACGTCGACGGTACAAATGCACCATTGTACAACAATAGTAGAAAAATGGAAGATTTCTTGGCCTATAGGTAATATAATAAATGTAAATGCGAAGATTTACTTCTTCGCTAGTGCAGCGAAAAGGCCGTGAATGAAAAATAAAAATAATGAGGACTATCTTTGATTCTGGTCTGGGTGACCTCCTGCTATCGATTTCTGGGCCCTTACCCATCAGCGGGCAGGCTTACACCCAGGGTGGCTGAAGAACAGACCACGATTTGACCAGAATCAAAGAGAGTCCTTATATCCAAAATGATCGGAAAGGATGGGTAAGATGTAGTGGCTCGCGCCAAACAAGTTCACCCAGTGTTGCTCCAAAAATGTTTGGCTGCTAACACAATAATACTCGAAAGTATGTCGAATGTCGATTTTCTCGACGTCGACGGTACAAATGCACCATTGTACAACAATAGTAGAAAAATGGAAGATTTCTTGGCCTATAGGTAATATAATAAATGTAAATGCGAAGATTTACTTCTTCGCTAGAGCAGCGAAAAGGCCGTGAATGAAAAATAAAAATAATGAGGACTATCTTTGATTCTGGTCTGGGTGACCTCCTGCTATCGATTTCTGGGCCCTTACCCATCAGCGGGCAGGCTTACACCCAGGGTGGCTGAAGAACAGACCACGATTTGACCAGAATCAAAGAGAGTCCTTATATCCAAAATGATCGGAAAGGATGGGTAAGATGTAGTGGCTCGCGCCAACTAGTTCACCCAGTGTTGCTCCAAAAATGTTTGGCTGCTAACACAATAATACTCGAAAGTATGTCGAATGTCGATTTTCTCGACGTCGACGGTACAAATGCACCATTGTACAACAATAGTAGAAAAATGGAAGATTTCTTGGCCTATAGGTAATATAATAAATGTAAATGCGAAGATTTACTTCTTCGCTAGTGCAGCGAAAAGGCCGTGAATGAAAAATAAAAATAATGAGGACTATCTTTGATTCTGGTCTGGGTGACCTCCTGCTATCGATTTCTGGGCCCTTACCCATCAGCGGGCAGGCTTACACCCAGGGTGGCTGAAGAACAGACCACGATTTGACCAGAATCAAAGAGAGTCCTTATATCCAAAATGATCGGAAAGGATGGGTAAGATGTAGTGGCTCGCGCCAACTAGTTCACCCAGTGTTGCTCCAAAAATGTTTGGCTGCTAACACAATAATACTCGAAAGTATGTCGAATGTCGATTTTCTCGACGTCGACGGTACAAATGCACCATTGTACAACAATAGTAGAAAAATGGAAGATTTCTTGGCCTATAGGTAATATAATAAATGTAAATGAGAAGATTTACTTCTTCGCTAGTGCAGCGAAAAGGCCGTGAATGAAAAATAAAAATAATGAGGACTATCTTTGATTCTGGTCTGGGTGACCTCCTGCTATCGATTTCTGGGCCCTTACCCATCAGCGGGCAGGCTTACACCCAGGGTGGCTGAAGAACAGACCACGATTTGACCAGAATCAAAGAGAGTCCTTATATCCAAAATGATCGGAAAGGATGGGTCACGGCCTTTTCGCTGCACTAGCGAAGAAGTAAATCTTCGCATTTACATTTATTATATTACCTATAGGCCAAGAAATCTTCCATTTTTCTACTATTGTTGTACAATGGTGCATTTGTACCGTCGACGTCGAGAAAATCGACATTCGACATACTTTCGAGTATTATTGTGTTAGCAGCCAAACATTTTTGGAGCAACACTGGGTGAACTAGTTGGCGCGAGCCACTACATCTTACCCATCCTTTCCGATCATTTTGGATATAAGGACTCTCTTTGATTCTGGTCAAATCGTGGTCTGTTCTTCAGCCACCCTGGGTGTAAGCCTGCCCGCTGATGGGTAAGGGCCCAGAAATCGATAGCAGGAGGTCACCCAGACCAGAATCAAAGATAGTCCTCATTATTTTTATTTTTCATTCACGGCCTTTTCGCTGCACTAGCGAAGAAGTAAATCTTCGCATTTACATTTATTATATTACCTATAGGCCAAGAAATCTTCCATTTTTCTACTATTGTTGTACAATGGTGCATTTGTACCGTCGACGTCGAGAAAATCGACATTCGACATACTTTCGAGTATTATTGTGTTAGCAGCCAAACATTTTTGGAGCAACACTGGGTGAACTAGTTGGCGCGAGCCACTACATCTTACCCATCCTTTCCGATCATTTTGGATATAAGGACTCTCTTTGATTCTGGTCAAATCGTGGTCTGTTCTTCAGCCACCCTGGGTGTAAGCCTGCCCGCTGATGGGTAAGGGCCCAGAAATCGATAGCAGGAGGTCACCCAGACCAGAATCAAAGATAGTCCTCATTATTTTTATTTTTCATTCACGGCCTTTTCGCTGCACTAGCGAAGAAGTAAATCTTCGCATTTACATTTATTATATTACCTATAGGCCAAGAAATCTTCCATTTTTCTACTATTGTTGTACAATGGTGCATTTGTACCGTCGACGTCGAGAAAATCGACATTCGACATACTTTCGAGTATTATTGTGTTAGCAGCCAAACATTTTTGGAGCAACACTGGGTGAACTAGTTGGCGCGAGCCACTACATCTTACCCATCCTTTCCGATCATTTTGGATATAAGGACTCTCTTTGATTCTGGTCAAATCGTGGTCTGTTCTTCAGCCACCCTGGGTGTAAGCCTGCCCGCTGATGGGTAAGGGCCCAGAAATCGATAGCAGGAGGTCACCCAGACCAGAATCAAAGATAGTCCTCATTATTTTTATTTTTCATTCACGGCCTTTTCGCTGCACTAGCGAAGAAGTAAATCTTCGCATTTACATTTATTATATTACCTATAGGCCAAGAAATCTTCCATTTTTCTACTATTGTTGTACAATGGTGCATTTGTACCGTCGACGTCGAGAAAATCGACATTCGACATACTTTCGAGTATTATTGTGTTAGCAGCCAAACATTTTTGGAGCAACACTGGGTGAACTAGTTGGCGCGAGCCACTACATCTTACCCATCCTTTCCGATCATTTTGGATATAAGGACTCTCTTTGATTCTGGTCAAATCGTGGTCTGTTCTTCAGCCACCCTGGGTGTAAGCCTGCCCGCTGATGGGTAAGGGCCCAGAAATCGATAGCAGGAGGTCACCCAGACCAGAATCAAAGATAGTCCTCATTATTTTTATTTTTCATTCACGGCCTTTTCGCTGCACTAGCGAAGAAGTAAATCTTCGCATTTACATTTATTATATATATATATATATATATATATATATATATATATATATATATATATATATATATATATATATATATATATATATATATATATATGTTATTTTTCTTGAACCATTTATAATATTTTTTTTTTTTTGGTGTGTGTTTCTTGGGATTAGGTTCATTGTAAAAACATTTTTTATATTAAAAGTCTATTGACGTTTCGACCCTTTTCCGGGTCATTTTCAAATATATATTTATTTTTTTATTAATTCAGTTTGATAAAAGACCTAAAAATACATTATTAGTTAAAACAATTTACAACAACAGTACAATATGACAGTAAACATTAAAATCTGGACACATCTATAATTCTACGTTCTTAACAGTGAACATTTTTCTACAATAATTGCAAGATATTTTTATTATACGCACCTTGAAAACTTTAAGGTCTTTGAAGGATTAATCTGCTATTTCTTATCAGACATATTAAAACATACCAGAGTATTTTATGTGGAAAGAGAAAAAATAGTAATTTTTTTAAAAAAATGTGTAATCCTTTGATTTGATATTAAGAGGATATGGCAAATGCTGGTTAAGAGGAGATAATTTTTTAATTTGTTGTAATTAAATTAGCATATATGCGGCTAAGTCCTCCTATATCTGTTCTGTCGTTCACAGCATTTTTATCTTTTTTTATTTCTATCATTTCTTTGATGGATAATTTATAATAGTTATGATCTTTATTCAGAATTCTTGTTTGGTTATAACTAAATTCGTGTTTTGTCTCTCTTACATGTTTGCTCAGAGCTGTTGATGTGATTTTTGTATATTTGTGTCCGTTAAGTCTGTTCTTTAGTAACTGAGATGTCATTCCAATATATTTTTTTGGGCAATTTGTGCATGGTACAGAGTATATCACATTAGATTGATTCTTAGTTGGTGTCGGACTTTTTAAGTTCGTGAAAAGAGAACCAAGTTTGTTTGTTGTTTTATGACAAGCCACTATGTTATGTTTTTTAAGACTACTTTTTAGTTTTTCAGATAGTTCGTTTATATAGGGTAGTGATACATATTTGTTTGCTACTTCATCAGAGTTGTTTTTGGTACTGAATACGCTATTATAGAATTTGTGGGTACGTTTTTTTATCACTCTATTAATTTCTTTTTCTTTGAAACCATTTTGCAACAAAACAGTCCTAACTTTGTTTAAAATTTTGGGTCTTAGTTCAGGTGAGGTAAGCATAATGGCTCTGTCTGTCAAGCCAATAATGACACTTTGTTTTTGAGATTTTGAATGGTTGGAATGAACGTTCAAATATCTCCCTGACCAAGTTTAGCAAACTGTTTATCCAATATAGCAGGAAAAAATAATCATTTTATCAAAGACTCGTTCTCGTTTAAGAGGTTTATTGATTCAGTAGAAATACCAGAAAATTACAGGCTTCTTTCCCTAGACGTGATATCTTTATACACAAACATACCAAAGGAACTTGTCCAAACAGTCATAAACGCAAAATGGAATTCATTACAACAACATACCACTTTAACAAAAAATAACTTTATAGAAGCAATTAATTTAACCCTTAATACAAATTACTTTCAATACAAAGACAAATTTTACAAACAATTAGATGGTTGCGCCATGGGTTCTCCAATCTCTTCTGTCATAGCACAGATTGTCATGGAGTATTTGGAGGAAAAAGTCATTGAAAGTTTGGATTTTGATATACTTTTTTTTAAGAGATTTGTAGACGACTGTTTAATCGCTCTACCAAGTGACAAAACCAATGAAATACTTTACCAATTTAATAGATTCCATAAGAAACTACAATTCACAAGTGAAATAGAAATAGACAATAGAATAAGCTTCTTGGACGTGACCTTAATTAGAAAAAATAACAAAATAATAACAGAATGGTACACTAAACCAACTTGGTCAGGGAGATATTTGAACGTTCATTCCAACCATTCAAAATCTCAAAAACAAAGTGTCATTATTGGCTTGACAGACAGAGCCATTATGCTTACCTCACCTGAACTAAGACCCAAAATTTTAAACAAAGTTAGGACTGTTTTGTTGCAAAATGGTTTCAAAGAAAAAGAAATTAATAGAGTGATAAAAAAACGTACCCACAAATTCTATAATAGCGTATTCAGTACCAAAAACAACTCTGATGAAGTAGCAAACAAATATGTATCACTACCCTATATAAACGAACTATCTGAAAAACTAAAAAGTAGTCTTAAAAAACATAACATGGTGGCTTGTCATAAAACAACAAACAAACTTGGTTCTCTTTTCACGAACTTAAAAAGTCCGACACCAACTATGAACCAATCTAATGTGATATACTCTGTACCATGCACAAATTGCCCAAAAAAATATATTGGAATGACATCTCAGTTACTAAAGAACAGACTTAACGGACACAAATATACAAAAAACACATCAACAGCTCTGAGCAAACATGTAAGAGAGACAAAACACGAATTTAGTTATAACCAAACAAGAATTCTGAATAAAGATCATAACTATTATAAATTATCCATCAAAGAAATGATAGAAATAAAAAAAGATAAAAATGCTGTGAACGACAGAACAGATATAGGAGGACTTAGCCGCATATATGCTAATTTAATTACAACAAATTAAAAAATTATCTCCTCTTAACCAGCCTTTGGCATATCCTCTTAATATCAAATCAAAGGATTACACATTTTTTTAAAAAAATTACTATTTTTTCTCTTTCCACATAAAATACTCTGGTATGTTTTAATATGTCTGATAAGAAATAGCAGATTAATCCTTCAAAGACCTTAAAGTTTTCAAGGTGCGTATAATAAAAATATCTTGCAATTATTGTAGAAAAATGTTCACTGTTAAGAACGTAGAATTATAGATGTGTCCAGATTTTAATGTTTACTGTCATATTGTACTGTTGTTGTAAATTGTTTTAACTAATAATGTATTTTTAGGTCTTTTATCAAACTGAATTAATAAAAAAAATAAATATATATTTTGAAAATGACCCGGAAAAGGGTCGAAACGTCAATAGACTTTTAATATAAAAAATGTTTTTACAATGAACCTAATCCCAAGACACACACACCAAAAAAAAAAAAAAAATATATATATATATATATATATATATATATATATATATATATATATATATATATATATATATATATATATATATATATATATATATATATATATATATATTACCCTTATATCATTGGTAGTAGTTTGTCCATCACGTTGAAACAATTCAAAATTCTGCATTATTCGATTCCTTAACAATGGTAAAAAACAAAATTTATCCATTAAGAAATTATCGTCACAACAATGTCATTTCAATAATGTTGTTTGCAAAAATACTTCTATATACCGAAAATAAGATATCTTAGGCTAAATTTGTTAAATTTTTATCAACAAATCATAAATTTTTAAAACGGATTTCTATTAAACGCTTATAATGATTCCTATATCTAAAATCAATAATTTTGTAGAGGTAAGTAAAGTTCTTAAAGTTATAGCTTTTTTAAAAACACTCACTAAAATGGCAAAAATAATACTACAGTTGGAAATTATAAGTTTTTAATAAATATGTTTATATTATTGCACAATCGCATCACGCACACAAAAAATTATGTCGGTTGGACGGATAATAACTAAAATATTAAGGTTTAAATTTCACAAAATTTACAAAAAAATCTACCAATGGTATTACTATAACAGCGGGTTGCACAAAACTTTTAATCAAGCGTTAAATCCTAACTCTTCGTTAAAAACAAAAGATGGTCAGTTTAACAGAGCGTTAAATTTTTTTTCTTTCTGAAACAGTCCAAATTTTGAGCTAATCCGTGATTAAACATACAAATGCCACTAAAAAACCAAGGTGTTGTTTACTTCTTCATTTGTTTTTAACGAAGAGAGCACTTAACGATGAATTAAACTAATTACACGATATGCTGTGATTAAAGTCATGTTTTTCGCAACATTTTTCATAAAATATTGGTTACTTTGGCAAAATTTCATGTTCCAATACAAGAGATTGAAAGAAAACTCCTTCCTTCAATATTTTAAAATAAAACTATATACACTTTTATTGCAGATGGGCATCTTATTTATCATAATGCTTAACTAAGCAGGTACCTACCTTTACAAACACATAAAAAATGTAGGAAAAATAAAGTTCATCTGTAACGTGGATTTTACCAAAAATATACCTTTCATCTTCAATACCATAACAAAATTACTCTTTATAATATTATTTTGTTGTTGGACTTATGCAAACATAATATTCTATTGCTCAAATAATAAATCCATGGCTCAAATTCTTGTGTTGGTTATAAACTATTCTTATGGCTTTATATTAAAACAGTTTTCCTACAGTCTTCTATAAAAATATAGATATTCTGCTAAACTTCCTTTTGCTTACATTTCTTCAATCACACAGTTTTCTGTAACACCTCTCTTAGTTTAAATAGCAAACCCTTTTGTGGGTTTAAAAATAATAACTATAACAACTTGTAGAGGTACCTAGTTATTTTCTGAATTAATTACTTTCGTCCTAACGTCGAAAATTATCTTATTTACAGCAAAACACTCGAATGCAAGCAAGT
Source organism: Philopedon plagiatum (assembly GCA_963971165.1). Classification (NCBI taxonomy): domain Eukaryota; kingdom Metazoa; phylum Arthropoda; class Insecta; order Coleoptera; family Curculionidae; genus Philopedon; species Philopedon plagiatum. Next base: position 69,163,781 of record OZ020190.1, read on the forward strand.
TGTTATTAATTATTTATTTTATGTTAGTCACGGCTCTCTCGATAACAGAAAAACAAAGGGCTTGTACGTAAACAAAATAAAACCTAATTTTTAAAAAACAAAAAACTGATGCATGACTGACGACTGACGTATAACCTAACCTCAAATTTTTGAAGTACTTCACCGCCGGATCTGAGGCGTATCGACAAATGCATCGATCCGGATCAGTTTACGAGCTTTAAGCGAATGTACAATAATAGGCGATTTTAAATCAGTGACCTAGTCATGACTACGTCACCTTATTAAGACCACGTTGCTCCAGATCCTCAGTGTTTAACCTAAAATATCAAAGTATTAAGATTAAATGAGACAGTGTTGCCCAATCGTCTGACTAAATCATGATTTGGTCACTGATTTAAAAATGGCTCTTAATTTAAAATGAGGTGTCAGATAACAACAAAGTCATTTTTAAATCAGTGGCTAAATCATTACCCAGTCAGACCATTGGGCAACACTGTCTCATTTAATCTTAATACTTTGATTTTTTAGGTTAAACATTGAGTATATGGCGCAACGTTGCCAAATAAGGTAACGTAGTCATGACTAGGTCACCGATTTAAAATCGCTTCAAATAACATTGAGGTATCCTGAAGTGATCCCGAGTAATCTAATTTTTGTCAATAAAATACGGCTAAGTTCATGCACTTGAAAAACATGCGAATTTGTTTCGAGTGCATAATATTCAACTTTCTTAAATTTAAAAATAACATTAATGCCACAGATCAAACTTAAAAAAAAGCATTTCAATTATTTTAAAAAAATAATAATTTTTATTTTGGAATATTTATCTAGTTTTACAAATTTTCAGGGAATAATGAACAAAGATATAAAGTAACTGATGTAAACTTATGTTTTGAAAAATCACAAAACACAATTTATTTATGTAAATAACACATTTTTATTTAAAAGCTATTTTAGCATTGATTTGATTTGATGTCACCAGTAGGTACTTTTTAAGCTTATATTCACATTAAAATATCTGCAAGGTTTTTTCTTGTGACTTTTCTGGTACCTGTAACAAAAGAAAACAAAGCAAATGAAGTAAAAAAATTACACAATTACATAATAATTTTAATAAAAGCACAATGTTCTACTGTCTACAGCCCAAGTAAATAACTTTTTTATAGATATCTTATTCTAAATAGTGACAAGTGTTGGGGATATGGGTTTTATATTCACATGATAAAAATGGTAGTTAAGTAAACGTGCCACAAAAAAAAATAGAGTTAATGAATCATGAGCAAAGAGTTTATTAAAGGAGAAAGAGCAAAATTTTACTTAAACGAAGTTGAGGTGGCTTAAATAAATACTCTACAGTTTGCTCGAGTTTGAGCGTGACACATTAATTATTAATCGTTATATAATCGTTATACTACCAGCAATTAGGTTTACAAATTGACCAGTATACCCACCCAGACAAAGATGTTTTGTTAGCTTAACTGGACAAAAGTTATATAGTATGCTATTACGAGTATAAACACAGAACTTGAGGTAAAAATAAGAAACAAAATTGTACTCAAAAATTTTGTAACGTAGGTAGTGATAGCTACATATTTAACTAAGATATTAATGACAATATTTTACCTTATCAAGAAAATAACAACAAAGGTTTCGTTTCCAAATTTTTTCCTTGGCAGTAAGGTACATTGCCGAATATTGATTGTCTCTAGGATAACCTCTCAAATAACATTCATTTAGAACTCCATTCCTTACATGTAGGTTTATCAGGAAGTATGTTTTTGTGCTTTATCTTCCATCAAAAGTTCGATTTTTAGGGTTAGGAATTCTCATTCTTTAGAAATATTAAAATCTTTTGAATGCACCTAAAACAAACACATAAATGGATAATAATGACAAGAGGATAGTAGTTAAGAAAGCTGAAAAGCAGCAAATTTTTTATGTAAAGCATTTTTAACGCAAATATTAAAAATTAACAGAAAAATTATACAAATTTGGCAGGTATCTGTACAGTATTTTATGGTTCAATGGTTTCATACAACTTACGTTAGAAATACATATACATATGTTCAGAAGTTTATTTTCTTCTATATTTGTGTAATTTTTCTATTCGCTTTGAGTATTTTCCCAAAAACATTTTTTTTGATTCAAAATAACTTCGCTTTACAAGAAATACAAAACGCTTTGTTGACATTAAAGTCTGACGTTAATCGTTCGAGATTTCCCGAAACTGCGACCGCTTCCAAATCTAAGAGCCGATGTTAAGCGATTGCTGTTTCAAGTAGACCTGGGCCGGCTTTGATTAAATCTTGGGTAACTTGACCAAAATTTAACAACGCAATAAAATTTAACACGTTGTTAGTTAATCACGAATTAAATATTCTTTCTGCAACCCGCTGTAAGGGTAATATATATTTATTATTACTTGGTAATTATATCATAGGCGAATACAAATAACTATTATTAATTTTAGTCGAACTTTTGCCTACACTTGATAATTTTAATAAAATAAACTACAGGCTTTAAGAAATATACCAATATCTGCAAAACAGTTGATTTTAGGTATAGGAAATATTATAGTCAAATTATAGGGAATTAAATGCTGCTTTATATAAAACATTTATATATAGGGTGTTCGATTTAAAAAAGTTGAGATATTCATGTTTAAAAATTGACAAATTTGGACTAATATATTTAACACCCTGTATGCTGCTTTTGGTTTAGTCTAGAAAAAAAGAACTGAGTATCTAATAGGGAAGCTAATCTTAAATTATTTTGGAAATTGAGCAATATTAAGCATAAATACATGATATGTTTCAAATGACTGATTTCGCCGTAACAATTTTAAAAATTAAAATATCTCGAAAACTACTGAAAATTTCGATAAACATGTTCTATTAAAATTTACTTAGAATCAACCGCAAAATCCGAAAATATAAAAATATATAGGGTGTTCCATTTAAAATAAGAAAGTTGATACTTGGCCAGAAAAAACTAAACACCCTGTATACGTAAAAACTAAATACCTAAAAACTTAAAGTCAAGGCAAGAAACTTTTGTCTTTAACTTTTTTTTGTAGCCCTTACAGATTCTGAGATCAGATAGTGGGTCATCTTATGTGGACCACCCTGTACAATAGAAGATGTCGATCTCACTAGACAAATTGCACATTTATTACTTCCAAATGGTGATTTCATACATTGTTATTTTCGACACTAGTACTTGACATATTTGATATTTTCTGATGTTACGAGATGTTATTATTTTTAACAGGACTATGCATAAGAAAACACTAGGGATGTTCCCACACTAGTACACCTTATATGTGTCACTTAACAAGGTTTACAGAACTATGTCTGAGAGAAATAAATATAACTTTCAGTTTGCTAGACTTTCGGTCTACTAAACTTTACCACTGGAACCTTTTCCACACTAGTACACCTAATTTGTGTTACTTAACAAAATTTACAGAACTATGTCTGAGAGAAATAAATATAACTTTTAGTTTAGCTAGACCTTTGGTCTTTTAAACTTTTGCGTTTCTGTCGCATCAAGGGATGCGACAGCTTGACGTTGTGTACGTACTTGAAGAAGTAAGAAGTCTTTTTACGCCGGGCGCTAGATTTAACTCCGAAAGAACCTCCCTTCGTGGAGAGGTGTCAAGTACCCAACCTATCGCCGGCCACTTTGCTATGATGCTTACGAACCATATCTAGGCAGCCATTACGAAAGGGTTGAGCCAACACTGTAGTACAACGAAGTCAAGCGCTAGAGGGGTTAAAATCGGCAGTCGCAATCATCGGCCATGTTTTGCATTCCCAGAAGCTGGAACGGTAGAAAGTTGCAGTAATAAACTAATACATCAGACAGCTTTAAACGAAACTAGGCCTTTGAAGTGTCGCCGACAACTGGACGGTTTTAAAGAAATAAATTAAAGGAGAGGTTTTTCTTTTGACATTTCAGCTAGAATAACCTTTGTGCTTTGCCGATAACTGCGTATTTTTATGCACAGTGAATTCACGGAAAAGATAGGTTTGAGCTTGTTTTATTTATAAGGATTTTATACCTACTTGGTTAATAATATTTACTGAACTTAAAAAATAGAATTATAAAAATTGAATAAACAGTTGGGTTTTCCCAACAGTCGTTTTTTATATTTTTCGTTTTTTGGCATCAGCGCAGTAGACCAAAATGCGTACCACGCGCAAATCGAATTTCAGGAGATGGACTTTGGTGTATTCATTTGAACCCATTCGCTTTTAAGAATATATCTCCAATAGTCAAAGTACCACTACGTATTTAACTTTATAACTTTTTTCCCAAGTTTTTTAGACTCCTTTATTTTTTTTCGACATCTGCGCAGTAGTCCAAAATGCGTACCACGCGCAAACCAAGACGGCTAGACATGCGCACGAAATTTCAGGGGATGTACTCTGGTGTCTACATACAAACCTACCCAATTTGAAGAAAACATCTCCAATAGTAAAACTACAACTATGTATTCATTTAACATATTTCTACGATTTTATGACGTCTTACTCTTTTGAACATTCTTAATTATGTGACATTGTGACACCGCACAACAAGAATATGGGATGAAACATGAGCAAATTTATTAAAAATATATAAACACAATCTTACGGTGGTACGGAACCCTATATGCGCGAGTCGAACTCGGACTCGACCGATTTTTCATTTTACACAATCACAGCAACGCCCATGAATAAAATTATTTTTGTCAAATACCGTATACGTACGTACTTATTTTCGGTATCGACGCATCTGGTAACAGACAAGCAGTGCCTGCCTTACTTATTACTAGAGTTTAACAAATGGGGGTAATTCCAGAGACGGCTTCTAACCTAGTTGGAAATAAAATTAGGATTCGATTTGAAAATAAAATACAAATATTTATTTACCCACATTGTGTTATTTGAAAGTGCGAGATACGAAAATATCATACAGGGTGTCTGAAAAGTCTTAGCATGGGCAAATATCTTTACTATTAATAAAGATAGCAACACCAAATTTTAGTTGTACCTTATTGGTTAGTAAATCTACTTTTTTACGTAATTTGACTCTTTCAACCCCCTTGGGGGGTTACGCTAGCGAGTTGAGGTACAAAATTTTGGATGCAAACCTATGCCGTGTGGCCTCTTCGTTTAAAAGTCTTCAAAAAAGAAACATTGTTTTAGTATTTTAGTATTTATTTATTATTGTAATTCATTTTTAAATGGCAAGCCTATAAAAATTATAACTCGTAAATCGTATAATCGGGCGGGGCACAAGTCGACCATTAGTCGGCCACTTGTGCCAAACAGTACAAGTCGGCGCTGCTATTTTTTGTTTTGTATGGCACTTTTTTCTAACTTTTTTCCAACTTTACTTCTTCATTTGTCGTTTTTATATGTTTTGTTTTTTGACATCTGCGCAGTAGACCAAAATGCGTACCACGCGCAAACCGAGCGTGCTAGACATGCGCACGGAATTTCAGGAGTTGGACTTTGGTGTCTACATTTGAACCCATTCATTTTTCAGAATATATCTCCAGTAGTTAAGGTACCACTACGTATTTAACTTTATAACTTTGTTCCCAAGTTTTTTTCGACTATAGTTTTCATTTTTTGCCATGTGCGCAGTAGACCAAAATGCGTACCACGCGCAAACCGAGCGTGCTAGACGTGCGCACGGAATTTCAGGAGATGGACTTTGGTGTCTACATTTGAACCCACTCACTTTTAAGAATATATCTCCAGTAGTTAAGGTACCACTGCGAATTTAGACAACAAAGTACATCCCCTGAAATTTCGTGCGAATGTCTAGCCCTCTTGGTTTGCGCGTGGTACGCATTTTGATCAATGGTAAAACTTTTTCCCCAAGTTTTTTTCGACTGTATTTTTCGTTATTTGCCACCGCGCAGATAGCAAAAAAAGAAAAATAAAATCGAAAAAACTTGGGAAAACCGTTATAAAGTTAAATACGCAGTGGTACCTTAACTACTGGAGATAGATTCTTAAAAGTGAATGGGTTCAAATGTAGACACCAAAGTCCATCTCCTGAAATTCCGTGCGCATGTCTAGCACGCTCGGTTTGCGCGTGGTACGTATTTTGGTCTACTGCGCACATGGCAAAAAACGAAAAATAAAGTCGAAAAAACCTTGGGAAAAAGTTATACAGTTAACTACGTAGTGGTACCTTAACTATTGGGGATATATTCTTACAAGTGAATAGGTTCGAATGTAGACACCCAAGTACATCTCCTGAACTTGCGTACGCATGTCTAGCACGCTCGGTTTGCGCGTGGTACGCATTTTGGTCTACTGCGCAGATGTCAAAAAACAAAACATATAACAACGACAAATGAAGAAGTAAAGTTGGAGAAAAGTTAGAAAAAAGTGCCCCACAAAACAAAAAATAGCAGCGCCGACTTGTGCTGTATGGCACAAGAGGTCGACTAATGGTCGACTTTTGCCCCGACCGATTATACGATTTACGAGTTATAATTTTTATAGGCTTGCCATTTAAAAATGAATTACAATAATAAATAAATACTAAAATACTAAAACAATGTTTCTTTTTTGAAGATTTTTAAACGAAGAGGCCACACGGCATAGGTTTGCATTCAAAATTTTCGACCTCAACTCCCTAGCGTAACCCGCCAAGGGGGTTGAAAAAGTCAAATTACATAAAAACGTAGATTTATCAACCAATAAGTTACAACTAAAATTTGGTGTCGCTATCTTTATTAATAGTAAAGATATTTGCCCATGCTAAGACTTTTCAGACACCCTGTATGATATTTTCGTATCTCGCACTTTCAAATAACACAATGTGGGTAAATAAATATTTGTATTTTATTTTCAAATCGAATCCTAATTTTATTTCCAACTAGGTTAGAAGCCGTCTCTGGAATTACCCCCATTTGTCAAACTTTACTTATTACGTTAAAAGTTGTTTAGAATGTCCACCATGAACTTCTTGCCAGTAATAAAGTCAATTTTGGAACTCTGCCAAGAAGTAACATCTGCCATTCTCGAAAAGACCTTTAAAATGAGGTACCACACGGCATAGGGTTACATTTAAAATTTTTGACGACTCCCTAGCGTAACACCCCAAGGGGGTTGAAAAAGTCAAATTACATAAAAAAGTACCAATACAATACCAATAAATAAAAATACAACTAAAATTTGGTTTCTCTATCTTTATTAATAGCAAAGATATTTACCCATACAAAGACTTTTTAGACACCCTGTATGTTATATTACTTTTACCGAAGTAATTTCGTATTTCGCATTTTTAAATTACACAATGTGAGTAAATAAATATTTGTATTTTATTTTCAAATCGGACCCTAATTTTATTTCCAACTAGGTTAGAGCCGTCCCTGGAATAACCCACGGTTGCGAAGCTTGTACCCAAAGCCACGCTAAAGGGTTGTTTACCCCATTCCGACCGCTAGAGTGATTCCGATTGGCCGAACCGAACTCATGCGTCTTCGTCAGCTGTGTATGACCAGTTTAATAATACGGTTTACATTATTTTTGCTAATTATTTCTTAATTTGTGAAAGAAAAAGTTCATGCCGTTTAATATTAACAAAAGTTAAAGCCGTTCAATATTAACAAAATATCGTTTCGTCGCTTAGTGAGGTGCATTTTAAATTTAGTTGAAGTTGGGGTATTTATTTTGGTTTAAACAGCTTTTCTCTAGAGAGTTTTATTGTGTTGTAGGCAGTATTTTAACATTTTGAAATTATTAGTGGTGCTATGGTATGTGTTTATAGTGTTGGCTATTTATAAGAAAACAAAACATTTCCTTGTATCAAAAAATCTTGATTTGACTTACTGGAAGATCGTATGAAGGTAAAGTTTATTTTTAATTTAGTTGTGATGAATTTCGCTTAAAAATTCGGTTGTTTTATGGCAAAAGGTGATATGTGAGAAAAGTAAAATATTACAGGAGAGCAAAAAAGAAGCATTCTGCCATAAAAATATGTAATAGAATCAAACTTAGCTCATCTTGGCAATTTAAAATATAATTGTTCTTAAGGCAAATCGAGCCATATGGTCTTTAGAGAACATAGATCTTATTGCCATATAATATGTAACACAAAAAACGTGATTTGGCCAAAATATCGACATAGCACCTTTTGCCATAAATCCACCGAATTAAGGACGATATAGGTAAATAAACCTGTTAATAAATGCCAAATCTTCTATTAAATAAAATGCGTACCACGCGCAAACCAAGACGGCTAGACATGCGCACGAAATTTCAGGGGATGTACTCTGGTGTCTACATACAAACCTACCCAATTTGAAGAAAACATCTCCAATAGTAAAACTACAACTACGTATTAATTTAACATATTTTTACGATTTTATGACGTCTTACTCTTTTGAACATTCTTAATTATGTGACATTGTGACACCGCACAACAAGAATATGGGATGAAACATGAGCAAATTTATTAAAAATATATAAACACAATCTTACGGTGGTACGGAACCCTATATGCGCGAGTCGAACTCGGACTCGACCGATTTTTTATTTTACACAATCACAGCAACGCCCATGAATAAAATTATTTTTGTCAAATACCGTATACGTACGTACTTATTTTCGGTATCGACGCGTCTGGTAACAGACAAGCAGTGCCTGCCTTACTTATTACGTTAAAAGTTGTTTAGAATGTCCACCATGAACTTCTTGCCAGTAATAAAGTCAATTTTGGAACTCTGCCAAGAAGTAACATCTGCCATTCTCGAAAAGACCTTTAAAATGAGGTACCACACGGCATAGGGTTACATTTAAAATTTTTGACGACTCCCTAGCGTAACACCCCAAGGGGGTTGAAAAAGTCAAATTACATAAAAAAGTACCAATACAATACCAATAAATAAAAATACAACTAAAATTTGGTTTCTCTATCTTTATTAATAGCAAAGATATTTACCCATACAAAGACTTTTTAGACACCCTGTATGTTATATTACTTTTACCGAAGTAATTTCGTATTTCGCATTTTTAAATTACACAATGTGAGTAAATAAATATTTGTATTTTATTTTCAAATCGGACCCTAATTTTATTTCCAACTAGGTTAGAGCCGTCCCTGGAATAACCCACGGTTGCGAAGCTTGTACCCAAAGCCACGCTAAAGGGTTGTTTACCCCATTCCGACCGCTAGAGTGATTCCGATTGGCCGAACCGAACTCATGCGTCTTCGTCAGCTGTGTATGACCAGTTTAATAATACGGTTTACATTATTTTTGCTAATTATTTCTTAATTTGTGAAAGAAAAAGTTCATGCCGTTTAATATTAACAAAAGTTAAAGCCGTTCAATATTAACAAAATATCGTTTCGTCGCTTAGTGAGGTGCATTTTAAATTTAGTTGAAGTTGGGGTATTTATTTTGGTTTAAATAGCTTTTCTCTAGAGAGTTTTATTGTGTTGTAGGCAGTATTTTAACATTTTGAAATTATTAGTGGTGCTATGGTATGTGTTTATAGTGTTGGCTATTTATAAGAAAACAAAACATTTCCTTGTATCAAAAAATCTTGATTTGACTTACTGGAAGATCGTATGAAGGTAAAGTTTATTTTTAATTTAGTTGTGATGAATTTCGCTTAAAAATTCGGTTGTTTTATGGCAAAAGGTGATATGTGAGAAAAGTAAAATATTACAGGAGAGCAAAAAAGAAGCATTCTGCCATAAAAATATGTAATAGAATCAAACTTAGCTCATCTTGGCAATTTAAAATATAATTGTTCTTAAGGCAAATCGAGCCATATGGTCTTTAGAGAACATAGATCTTATTGCCATATAATATGTAACACAAAAAACGTGATTTGGCCAAAATATCGACATAGCACCTTTTGCCATAAATCCACCGAATTAAGGACGATATAGGTAAATAAACCTGTTAATAAATGCCAAATCTTCTATTCAATATGATTTAAAATAGGCAAATAAAAAAAGTACATTCTTAAGTGTTGGGAGTTTTTTGTTTAAAGCTAATTTGGAACCAAAATATTTGTATAGGTACTCCTTTTCTTTCAAAAATTTCTGGTCGGCCTAATTGAACACAATTTTACTCTTGTTTTGAATAGCTGTTCTATGGATTTTTTGTGTTGTAGTATTTTAACTTTTTGAAATTGAATGTTTTAAAAGATTTAGTATGATTTCTTACTTTAAAGATAACAAATATATTATTTTTTCAAATCTGTTACTTATATAGGAATATTCTAGAGAGAATTGGCAACGTCACAGTGACTACTGATGTCAAAACAAAAGTTTTTTTTCTGTAACTGACGTTTCCCGCTGTTTTTATATGGCCATGTGTTTATTGCCAGTGGTGAGCTGTTACTTAAAAAAAAAATTTGAGGGCCGATATCAACCTTTTTTTATAGTGAAGCGCCATTTATGAATATTTTTATTCAATCTGAATTCATATCAGGAGTTAACCATTCCAATATATTAAATGATTTCCATACCACCCTATATATATATAATATATAATATATATATATATATATATATATATATATATATATATATATATATATATATATATATACATATATACATATGTACCTAAGCAAACCCAAACCTAAGCAAACCTAAGCAAACCCGAGATCCTTTTTTAACAATTTATGTGTAAGCTGAGGTCCGTTTTGCAAGGCGAGATCCGATTTCGGACCTCACCTTTTTTTGCGTGTATCTCGTCGCCGTGACTCATACCTAACAATAATAAATGGATTGGGAATTTTTTTGTTGGATGTCATCTTTAAGCTCTTCATAAATTTTTATACGATTTGGGTTCAATATCACCATTCCAGAGGGCGCCTAGGTAGATTAATTCGGCTCGTTCTATACATCTAAGCTGAGGTCCTATCACCGCGGCAACACTGGGAAACATCTTTTATGGTTGGGTAAATCTGTGGTATTGGCCTTGCGCTGCTATCAACGAGAAACTTGAGACGCTTTATTTCCTTGCGAACTGTGAGCTTAAATTTAATATAAGGTAGGTATAATTTAACATTTTGTATGTTAATACGATAATTTATTTTATAAACAACTCGAAAAAAGGCACTTTTGTTGTGATATAAGCAAAAAATCAGAATTTTCTTCTAGGAATTGTAGAAAAATAATTGAATTTAAGATTTTTCCGAAATGTAAATATGTTTTTACTAAAAGGGTTATTTTCGAATAACGACTTTTCGGACATATTATGAGTAAAGATTTGTTAAAATTTCTTTAGATTTGTATGTTCGGCAAATTTTAGCGTTCACCAGGTCACGATTGGTTATGCTTTGTGGTTACGATTTCCCTACTTCAACCAATGCAGTCTGACAAAAAATGCGATAGAAAATTTTGTAACCATTTATGTTACCTGGTTAACGCCAAAACTTGCGCATTTTTTTTATACCTATATGTATATCGCTAGGGCTCGTCAGGCGGTGGGAACTCATTGCAAGTTGCTCGTTCGGCTAGGTTCGGCAGCCAGGATCATTTGTTTAGGGGGTATTATGCACTATATTCGAAACTCATATGTTCGAAAAGCCTTCTCCTTGCAGGTTTGTTAAAATTTCTTTAGATTTGTTATATGTTATCCTAATGGGCACCCGCAGGGAGGGGCCAGGGGGGGCCGTACCCCCCCTGAGATTGTGAGATTGTCATACTTCGTACTTTTTGTTGGACGAATTGCCAAATATCTATTATTTTTGTAATAAATAATATTTCTTTTTATGATAAATGTTGTATATTTTTGTGATGTTTGAACATCTTTACAAAGCCACGTACCAAAACATCAATTAGGATTAGGAATATTATGTAAACCCAGTCCTACCTCAGTGCAACCGGCACGGCAACCAAATTACTATAAATTTTCTGCCGCCTGCATGTTTATTTTATGAAGAAGTTTTTAACATGTTTTTTTTGTAGTGTTCCGTGCTAAAGTTAGCAAAACGGAATCACCTCGGTGTCCATCCGTCCGTCTGTCACAAGCAGTTTTCTCCTTAATTCTTGGACGTAAAAATTTGATATTTAGCACAGAAATAGAGCGCGGTGGCCCAATTATAGATGTGAAATATAAAAAGTTGAATTTTGATTCTGGGGGTTAATTTTAGGGGGTAAATTGGGAAATGGAAAAACATGAAAGCTTATTGAAGGACGAATTTATCACCTCGGTGTCCATCCGTCCGTCTGTCACAAGCAGTTTTCTCCTTAATTATTGGACGTAAAAATTTGATATTTAGCACAGAAATAGATGTGAAATATAAAAAGTTGAATTTTGATCCTGGGGGTTAATTTTAGGGGGTAAATTGGGAAATGGAAAAACATGAAAGCTTATTGAAGGACGAATTTAACAATATGATTTATTTTTTATGCTTTTTTTGAAACAATTTTCGGGAAAAACGCCTAAAAATTGCTGTCCCCCACCCTCATCGCCAAAAGAAACGCTCAGAAAAATCTGAAAAAAAATCATGAACATTGAGAATTAGGTGTGGATTGAGCCAAAGTTATTCAGATTGAAAAAATCCAGCGCAATCAATTGCTATAAACAATTTAATTGTATATTTCCTTATAACTGCTAAATCTTTGGCTTTAGAGAATAGGTTTTTCGACAAAAAACATATCTCATGACGTAAGGAACAACATTTGTTTTTACACGTTTTTCAAAATTTTTAATTTGGCTCAGTCGAAACGCTCCCCACTCAGCTCCGCGCATACGCGATGTAATACGGCGTTGATGCTGTCGGCGCCGGGCATAGCGGGAGATGGGCGGAGATTGGGCGGCCAAGGTTTGCTCAGGTTAAGTGGGGGGGGGGGGGGGCTAATGGCACAGAACACTAATTGTGCAAGTATGGCTTGCATTTTTCTGATTTTAATTATTGGTGTATTTGTATAAATCACTACAAATAAAATATTTAAAATAATTTTTTTCATTTTGCCCCCTCTAAGAAAAAAGGCTGCGGGCGCCAATGGTTATCCTTATATTATTCAAACAAGCGAGTTTTCGAAACATTTGGCCATTCAAAGAAAAGATTTTAAATTATTTTACCATGGAACAAACGCTTTTCCAAGATATGAATTTCGGACTTTCGATATAGAATTATTTAAGTGGGATATGTAGGTATTTACCGGGTGTACAACTAAGAAAGGCTGGCTGTATCTCGGAAACCGTTTAACAAGGAGATTTGAAATAAAAATTATGGTAAAAGTGGCCCCGAGAAATTGCTGGAACTTATTTTTAAGTTTCTAATGCAAAACAAATAACTATTGGTTTAATTAGTTAACCTTTTAGTAGCAAAAAATCACACATAGGGCGTACAGTTATTTAGAGTTGGGGAATAGTTCTGAAAATTCACCTAAACCTTTCATACAAAATCATTTGTTTTGACTCAGAGCAAGATAACTAAAGAAATTCGATAATAATTAATAATATTGACCTGGGAAGCCATAATTTAGGATTAATTACTCTTTTTGTCGACGTTAACTAAACTATGTTTGTTATATTGTTTAGGAAGGCGCCAAAAAAAACATGGTATTAGGATTACTGTGACGTCAATATTTAATATAGAAATTAAATAAAAAATCATTTAATTTTTTTTAAGAATCGCTCAAACCCGTCAATTTTAATTTTTGTATACAAAAATTATGTATACAGGGTGTCCCAAAAGCAGCTTAGTTGGTGTCAAATTTGTTTATTTTTTAGATGGAAATACAATTTTTTTTACATTTTCGGATTCTTTGTTTAAGTTTAAGATTTTGATGAAAATTTTCATTTTCTAACTTTAAGTGACTGTAAAAACCAAACTGTTTAACTCAGAGCAAAACGGCGTGCACAATCCTCTATGAACTTTTATTTCGCATCATTTTTTTAGTCAGAAATGTGTTAGGAAAGAATTGCTCCAAATCTAAGTCAGACGCCTATGGTCATAAATTAAAGGCATAGTGGTGACCTGTCAGTCAAGTGTGGGACGAATGTTTACTTTTTGGGGACGTAGAGGTTCAAGTGGCAATGAAGGTTTAGGTCTGTATGAACGTTCTTTTATGTAACATAATTATTCTTTGAATATACTCGTAGTTACTTTTATTTTAAAAGTATTGACTTTTATTGGTTATACCTGACAAATGATCGGAAATTATTGAAAATAGAACAAATCATCATTTCCGGCTAAAACTAAGATATGTTTGTGCATACGATTTTGTTTTATAAAAACAATTGAATTTGGTTATATATAGGGAATGTGACATAAAAAGTTCTCTAATATGAACTCTCTGTATATAAAACACAAAGCTGATACCTGAACAGCTGTTTTTGGGACACCTTGTATACATACATATTCTTTGTGGAAACAATGTCCACCAAAAATTAAAAATTGAGGGTTTCGAACAATTCTCGAAAAAATGCACCTCAAGAGGGAATATGCGTATAACCCAAATAAATCTGAAATATATTTTTTTTATATTCTCTACATAAATTAAATGTTTATGGCGGTTGCTGTTATTCTTTTATTTGGGTCTTTATTAACAAAAAAAGGATTTAAAACTGCAAATTTTCGCGCGAATTTCGAAACTTGTAAAACGTGATCCCATTGGCTGTGTCGTCAAAACTGAACTTATGACTCATCATGAGTATGTGGCGAATTCCAGTCTTGGAGAGTCATGGACAACTCAATAAAAATGGTATTTAATGCGTAACTCATCCAATGAAATATCCCGGCACTTAAAGTAGAAGGTTCCTAGAATCTTATTCATGTATACTTCAAGGCGAAATCGGTCCAGGAACCTTTCAATTTTGCAAGAAAAGTTGGCATTTCTGCGAAATTTTGACATAGCATCTTAATAATTTCGAGTAAATAAACTGCAATTCTTTATTTTCATGGCAATCTTCGAAAATTCAAAAATTTTCAAATTTTAGATGTCCCCGATGCAAATAAACCTATTTATTTATAACTTTACCGAAAAAATAAGCGATTTAAATTAGTGGGAGGTATTTCTAGATAATTAACGGATAAAATATCCCAAAAAGAATCACTAAATAAGGTAAATAGTTTGGAATAATGTCGGTTCAAAATAGGATTTGTCAGAAAAAATCAAGAAAATTCTAATTTTACCCCTTAAATACGCTCCTGAATGACCCATTGGGTATTCATTTTAAAGTGTGAGTATCCCTTTATAAGATAGTGCTAAAAAATTGGGAAAAAATTAGATAGGTGAAAATACAGAGTGATTCAAACGTTCCGATGTCGAGGGCAAAAAAAAGTTAAAAAATCGAAATTTAATCAGCGATTGCTCCCTTCCTATAGAGAATGAAGAAACTAAAAAATATGGATATCATATACTTCGATGAGCTCTTTCCGATGACGTATATGGGATTTTAATTTGAACCATTTTGACCCCACAAAAAATTAAAAACCGTGAAATATTTGGGTCAAAAATCTAAATTTCCAGTTTTTTCCAAATATTTCCATTTTCCAGTGATTTTAGGTTTAGGTGAATGTATTGCAAAAAAGTATTTGAGATTTTAAAGTTTCACTTATGAGTCCGTTTTTCGATCTGACGTTTTGTTTTCGAGTTATTAGGTGTCAAAGAGGGGTCTGGAAATGGCATTTTTCGACCTAAAAAAATTCAAAAGAATCACTTGCCATTTTCTGATCCTCACCAGTTTCAGCGGAGTTCTGACGCTCCGGGTCCCCTACAATGTCCGAAATTTTAGATCGATTTAATTCACATTTGCGACCTGTACCCTATTTCAACGGAAATCGCGGAAATTTCGACTTTGACGTTTAATAGCTCCCAAACGAAACATCCTGTATAACCTAATTTTTTGCCGAAGCTAGTTGAACTATTCCTCTATCAACCTAAAAAATTCGATCTCTCTCGCTCTGACTGTTTCCGAGAAAATCAAACCTGTTCGACTTTAAGTTACTTTACGTTAACCTGTAGATTTTTGCTGATCTCCTGACGTCACTTTTCACTAAGGACAAATGGCTGCTTTTTAAATTGTAATAAATTATACCAAAAAGTAAACATTTTTTGTAGCTACATTATTCTAGTAATTTTCTTCAAAATATTTTTTTTTGGGTTTGTAATGACTTCCTTAAACGATTTATGCAATAAAAAAAATATGTGCATATTCCTTATTTTTATTGAATTTTAATAGGGAAAAATTCCATGAAAACCCCCATTCATGTCGGAAAGAATTCATAAACACGTCAATCTTAAATTTTGATTTACTTTATTTTAAACACATTTTTAGTAATTTTACCACCCCTTGCTTTTATTTTCAAAATCAACTATGTTATGTCGTTAAATCGGTTGAGAGTGCGAGAGGAACTTGCTTTTTTACGGGTAGCTTTAAGGAGATAGGCCAGTGGTGCAAAATTTCTATTTGTAATGCGAAATGGTGCAAGGAAGAAGTTGCCACCTCGAAAACCGAAATCAGTTAGGTGCAAAATGAGTGCAAAGGAGGCTAACTTGGCCGACTTTTTATACCTAATACCGGGCGTTATTGTATACTTAAGTTACGCATATTTCTATTCTAACTAATAATAATCCCTATTCTCTGAACTCTTAAAAACATGCCACCTACATCTAGCGCAATAAACTTTAAAGTCCTTTTTGTTGCTTTCATATTATGTTTTTACTCATAACCTATTTATATGCTTATGATAATTACTATTACGCATTTATTTCAATTAAATTAATTGAAATTGAAGAATTATACTTAAAAATAATAGTATTTAGGTATAAAATTACCATAATATATTTTTAACTTCCAAATTAAAACAACGTTCGTCGGAATTCGTGTTTTTCGCCAGGACTCGTATTTGCTCAAATTTATTGTTTTGAGGGTGGTTGAGGTCTAGGTTACTCCTCTCAATCAGCGTGTCGCTACAACAGGAGGACTCTCTCCTGCAACGCTATGAGAGATGGAGTTTCCCCCCATCTGCCGCACGGTGTTTACAAACTCCAAAATTCTAAAATATTTATTTTTCATGTAGGTATTTGTAAATACCACTGCGTAAGGCCCTCGCCTTGGCCCGCCCTTTTTCACGCCTGAACATAACATTTATAATGCTATTAAAGTCAAAGTGTACAAGTGGCAACACTGCTGGATCTCATCTTATCACATATGTTTCATAATTTGCAGAGTAGGATCTCCTCTTCCATGTTTTTTTCGGGGATCTCTACTTTGCCTCACACTTGGTGTATATAAAAAAGTTAAAAAAGCTTACCCCTCTGTTAACCCCATTAATTAAACTGCTTTTTTATTGAAAATTCTAAATCTAAAATTTTATTACATACGGCGTATGAACAGGATCTCGGGTTGTCCACAATTTATCCGGATCTCGTCTTAGTAGAAAAATAGGTATACATATATATATATATATATATATATATATATATATATATATATATATATATATATATATATATATATATATATATATATATATATATATATATATAGAGGGTAGTCGTTGCTGACTAGTTAGGCAGTAAACTAGTAATATTGGGTTGCGCAGCAAATGAAAGAATACTCTTTAAAGTTGTTCCAAGCTTTCGAAAATATTTATTTTCATCTTCAGGGAGACTACAAAGAATTACTAGTATTAAACATGGTTCTTATATTAACCATTGTTTTAAGTGAGCTTATAAGCAGATTTATTACTTACAACTTAGTTGAGGATGTTCATTAACGGTGTTAAAATATTATCTAGGGAATCAGTGAAGTTCTCCAGAGTGGGATCGAAAACCAAGCGTCATTAATTACTTAATTATTCTAAATTTACATTTATTACACAATAGCACAGACAGATTAAAATTACATGAAAGTCATTAATTAAAAAAAAAAGGAAGACAATTAAAAATCATTTCTTTCTCCGTTTTTTGAAATTCATTTTAGCCATGCGGCACGAGATGACAGACTGATTTGATTGAGCGGGAAACTCACTATGGACTGTCAGAAGTCAGTTATTAGCGACATCTGTGTATTATATTAAATTATATGCGAAACGTGATTACAGAAGTCTGTAAAGTTAGGTGTGTTATATACCTTGTAGAGATAACTTGTTGGATTTATATTGCGCTCAGGAAGTACACCCTAGCGGCTGCATTTAAAAGCTTATTTATGCGACATCTATGAATTTCAATCAGAATTATTTGTAATTTGATAAAGAGATTTTGTTATATGTAGGAAATGGGTAAGTATTCTTGAATTTGTTGTGAAGGAAAAAAATAATTTTTATTATACAATCAATTGTCATTATACTTGAATCTCAGAGTCGTTCAAACGATGATCCTTGTCTAAAAATAATAAATATGAATATATTTCACTTAGGTGTTTTATATCGGTTTTTTTATTTATGCAATTAGGTTCTTGTGAAATAAAGGCCATTTCAAGAAAAGATCTTTTAGAGTTATTTTTCTGTGTAGCAAGTATCTTGGTTGCATCGTAATCAAAGTTATGTAGTGAGTTATTAGCGTGTTCTGCCAGAGCACACCTCTCTGGATGCAGTCTACAGTCACTCTTGTGTGCTGTGATTCTATCGGCCAATGGTCTTGTAGTTTGGCCTATGTATATTTTTTTCACAGTCTTCACAAGGAATGCTGTAAACCACATCTGTTCTTCGAGTAAGAGGGACCTTGTCTTTAAGCCTGGAGTGCACCGAAGAAATTGTGAGTACTGGTTTGTTCGCGATTTTGACATTAACTACCTGATTTATTATTCTGGACAGCGCCGGAGTTATCTCTCTAATGTAGGGAAGTGATATGAATTTATTAGTTTGTGTCACTTCAGTTATATTATTGTTATTATTTATTAGGTTATGTTCATTTAATATAGGTATGTTGATGGCAGGAGTGCTGAACAAAATTCTATTAATCAGCTTGGGTGGATATGAATTATCGATGAATAATTGAGCCAGGATATCTAAGTTTTTTTTATGTAGAGATGGATCTGAGATTTTTAGAATTCTTGATTTCATTTGTTTAACCAGATTCACTTTCATATTATGTTTATGATACGAGAAATAATTCAGGTATCGTCCTGAGCTGCAAGGTTTCCTGTACCAATCTATCACGATTTTGTTGTTGTGAGTTCGTGTGAATTTGGTATCTAGGAAAGGAACCGAGCAGGTAGGGTCTTCGGTTTCTATAGTGAACTGGATGTGTTGATCGAAATCATTTAAGGTTTCTAGTATCTCGTTGATTCCATTTTGTGGTAGTGCTACAATTATATCATCCACGTATTTTTTTAAAAAAAGGGGATTAAAGGAGAGAACAGGAAGAACTGTGTCCAGCAATTCGTCCATCACATATGTTGCAAGTATAGGAGAGACAGAAGACCCCATTGGGGTACCAAAAGTTTGTTTATAGTATTTGTTGTCAAATGAGAAATATGTGTTATCAAAAAGAAATTCAATTAATCTAAGAAAGGAGTCTCTGTCTGTGTTACAATAGTTACTAATGCGGTACCAACACTTATAGATGGCCCTGTGTGCAGCATCATAGTATACATTGCTGAAAAGAGAGACAACATCGAGGCTTGCTACCACATAGCCATCAGGAAGCTGTAATTGTTTAAATTTTTCATAGACTTGGAAAGAGTCTTTAATATAATATTCATTATCGAAGTCATATGCTTTTGTGAGGATTTCGGTTATAAAAATTGCAATAAATTCCGTGGGTGCACCAATTGAAGCTACAATTGGCCTGACAGACAAGGTTGGTTTGTGGATTTTAGGTAATGAGTAAAATTTTGGAGATGTACTCTTGTAACTTGTAAGCTTTTTCTTTGTGGCCTCATCTATTTGTCCTGTATTATACAATTGTTTGATTAATTCATTGCACTTTCTTTGAATCGAAAGTGTGGGGTCTCGCGGTAAACTGATGTAAGATTCATCATTCTGGATTAATTCATTGGAGAGTTGTAAATATTGTTCTTTCTCCATGATAACAGTTACATTGCCCTTGTCTGATCTAGTTAATATAATGTTAGGGTTGTCCTTAAGGAACTTTTTTGATTTATAGAGTAAGTTATGGAAAAGTGATTTGTTATGTTTGTTTGAGTTTATATAATTTCTGAGGATGTTAGTAGTTCTTGAGATGGTGATATTTTTTATTGCAGCATCATTTATAGATGAGGTAACAAAGTCAAGATCCGCCAAGATGTTTTTTATAGGTATATCATTTCCCACAACCGGCTCAACACTAAACTTAGGGCCGAGAGACAAGAACTGGAGGATATCATTAGGAATCTCTATGTTGGTAAGATTTTTTATCCATTCCGGTTTAGTCTTAAGGCGGCTGTGAAGTTCGATAGATTTTAAGTTATTTAATTTGTTAATATTGTTTGTTTTAATTTTATGGAATAATCTATTGTAATTTCTTTGTTGTTTGCTAGAAAAGTTATTGAAGATGGCTTCATTAGTGTTTTCAATGATTGCTCGTTTGAACGATGTAAGTGAGGATTCTAGATTACTATTAGTAATCTAGAATCCTCACTTACATCGTTCAAACGAGCAATCATTGAAAACACTAATGAAGCCATCTTCAATAACTTTTCTAGCAAACAACAAAGAAATTACAATAGATTATTCCATAAAATTAAAACAAACAATATTAACAAATTAAATAACTTAAAATCTATCGAACTTCACAGCCGCCTTAAGACTAAACCGGAATGGATAAAAAATCTTACCAACATAGAGATTCCTAATGATATCCTCCAGTTCTTGTCTCTCGGCCCTAAGTTTAGTGTTGAGCCGGTTGTGGGAAATGATATACCTATAAAAAACATCTTGGCGGATCTTGACTTTGTTACCTCATCTATAAATGATGCCGCAATAAAAAATATCACCATCTCAAGAACTACTAACATCCTCACAAATTATATAAACTCAAACAAACATAACAAATCACTTTTCCATAACTTACTCTATAAATCAAAAAAGTTCCTTAAGGACAACCCTAACATTATATTAACTAGATCAGACAAGGGCAATGTAACTGTTATCATGGAGAAAGAACAATATTTACAACTCTCCAATGAATTAATCCAGAATGATGAATCTTACATCAGTTTACCGCGAGACCCCACACTTTCGATTCAAAGAAAGTGCAATGAATTAATCAAACAATTGTATAATACAGGACAAATAGATGAGGCCACAAAGAAAAAGCTTACAAGTTACAAGAGTACATCTCCAAAATTTTACTCATTACCTAAAATCCACAAACCAACCTTGTCTGTCAGGCCAATTGTAGCTTCAATTGGTGCACCCACGGAATTTATTGCAATTTTTATAACCGAAATCCTCACAAAAGCATATGACTTCGATAATGAATATTATATTAAAGACTCTTTCCAAGTCTATGAAAAATTTAACCAATTACAGCTTCCTGATGGCTATGTGGTAGCAAGCCTCGATGTTGTCTCTCTTTTCAGCAATGTTTACTATGATGCTGCACACAGGGCCATCTATAAGTGTTGGTACCGCATTAGTAACTATTGTAACACAGACAGAGACTCCTTTCTTAGATTAATTGAATTTCTTTTTGATAACACATATTTCTCATTTGACAACAAATACTATAAACAAACTTTTGGTACCCCAATGGGGTCTTCTGTCTCTCCTATACTTGCAACATATGTGATGGACGAATTGCTGGACACAGTTCTTCCTGTTCTCTCCTTTAATCCCCTTTTTTTAAAAAAATACGTGGATGATATAATTGTAGCACTACCACAAAATGGAATCAACGAGGTACTAGAAACCTTAAATGATTTCGATCAACACATCCAGTTCACTATAGAAACCGAAGACCCTACCTGCTCGGTTCCTTTCCTAGATACCAAATTCACACGAACTCACAACAACAAAATCGTGATAGATTGGTACAGGAAACCTTGCAGCTCAGGACGATACCTGAATTATTTCTCGTATCATAAACATAATATGAAAGTGAATCTGGTTAAACAAATGAAATCAAGAATTCTAAAAATCTCAGATCCATCTCTACATAAAAAAAACTTAGATATCCTGGCTCAATTATTCATCGATAATTCATATCCACCCAAGCTGATTAATAGAATTTTGTTCAGCACTCCTGCCATCAACATACCTATATTAAATGAACATAACCTAATAAATAATAACAATAATATAACTGAAGTGACACAAACTAATAAATTCATATCACTTCCCTACATTAGAGAGATAACTCCGGCGCTGTCCAGAATAATAAATCAGGTAGTTAATGTCAAAATCGCGAACAAACCAGTACTCACAATTTCTTCGGTGCACTCCAGGCTTAAAGACAAGGTCCCTCTTACTCGAAGAACAGATGTGGTTTACAGCATTCCTTGTGAAGACTATGAAAAAATATACATAGGCCAAACTACAAGACCATTGGCCGATAGAATCACAGCACACAGGAGTGACTGTAGACTGCATCCAGAGAGGTGTGCTCTGGCAGAACACGCTAATAACTCACTACATAACTTTGATTACGATGCAACCAAGATACTTGCTACACAGAAAAATAACTCTAAAAGATCTTTTCTTGAAATGGCCTTTATTTCACAAGAACCTAATTGCATAAATAAAAAAACCGATATAAAACACCTAAGTGAAATATATTCATATCTATTATTTTTAGACAAGGATAATCGTTTGAACGACTCTGAGATTCAAGTATAATGACAATTGATTGTATAATAAAAATTATTTTTTTCCTTCACAACAAATTCAAGAATACTTACCCATTTCCTACATATAACAAAATATCTTTATCAAATTACAAATAATTCTGATTGAAATTCATAGATGTCGCATAAATAAGCTTTTAAATGCAGTCGCTAGGGTGTACTTCCTGAGCGCAATATAAATCCAACAAGTTATCTCTACAAGGTATATAACACACCTAACTTTACAGACTTCTGTAATCACGTTTCGCATATAATTTAATATAATACACAGATGTCGCTAATAACTGACTTCTGACAGTCCATAGTGAGTTTCCCGCTCAATCAAATCAGTCTGTCATCTCGTGCCGCATGGCTAAAATGAATTTCAAAAAACGGAGAAAGAAATGATTTTTAATTGTCTTCCTTTTTTTTTAATTAATGACTTTCATGTAATTTTAATCTGTCTGTGCTATTGTGTAATAAATGTAAATTTAGAATAATTAAGTAATTAATGACGCTTGGTTTTCGATCCCACTCTGGAGAACTTCACTGATTCCCTAGATAATATTTTAACACCGTTAATGAACATCCTCAACTAAGTTGTAAGTAATAAATCTGCTTATAAGCTCACTTAAAACAATGGTTAATATAAGAACCATGTTTAATACTAGTAATTCTTTGTAGTCTCCCTGAAGATGAAAATAAATATTTTCGAAAGCTTGGAACAACTTTAAAGAGTATTCTTTCATTTGCTGCGCAACCCAATATTACTAGTTTACTATATATATATATATATATATATATATATATATATATATATATATATATATATATATATATATATATATATATATATATATATATATATATATATATATATATATATAGATACTTTGTTACTTTTCTTGAACCATTTATAATATATATTTTTTATTGTTTGTTTCTTGGGATTAGGTTCATTATAAAAACATTTTTTTTTATTTTTTTTTATTATTTTTTATTAAAAGTCCATTAACGTTTCGACCCCTTTTCGGGTCATTTTCAAAATGTTTTTTTTTTATTTGGTTTGTTAAAAGACCTAAAAATACATTATTGGTTAAAATTTTTTTTACAAAAACACAACAACACGACAGTAAAGGATTAAAATTTGGACATATTATTTTAAAATTCTACGTTCTTAACAGTAAACATTTTTCTACAATTGGAAGATATTTTTATTATACGCACCTTGAAAACTATAAGGTCTTAGAAGGACTAATCTGTTATTTGTTATCAGACACATTAAAACATACCAGAGTATTTTACGTGGAAAGAGAAAAAGCCGTCGTTTTTTTTTTTATAAAAAATGTAATCTATTGATTTGATATTAAGAGGATATGACTAATGTTGGTTAAGAGGAGATACTTTTTTTAATTTGCTGTAATTAAATTAGCATATATGCGGCTAAGTCCTCCTATATCTGTTCTGTCATTCAGAGCATTTTTATCTTTTTTTATTTCTATCATTTCTTTGATGGATAATTTATAATAGTTCTGATCTTTATTTAGAATTCTTGTTTGGTTGTAACTAAAGTCATGTTTTGTCTCTCTTACATGTTTACTCAGAGCTGTTGATGTGTTTTTTGTATATTTGTGTCCGTTAAGTCTGTTCTTTAGTAACTGAGATGTCATCCCAATATATTTTTTTGGACAATTTGTGCAAGGTACAGAGTATATCACATTAGATTGGTTCATAGTTGGTGTCGGACTCTCTAAGTTCGTGAAAAGAGAACCAAGTTTGTTTGTTGTTTTATGACAAGCCACTATGTTATGTTTTTTAAGAATACTATTTAGTTTTTCAGATAGTTCGTTTATATAGGGTAGTGATACATATTTGTTTGCTATTTCATCAGAGTTTTTTTTGGTACTAAAAGCGCTATTGTAGAATTTGTGTGTACGTTTACTAATCACTCTATTAATTTCGTTTTCTTTGAAACCATTTTGCAACAAAACAGTCTTAACTTTGTTTAAAATTTTGGGTCTTAGCTCGGGTGAGGTAAGCATAATAGCTCTGTCTGTCAAGCCAATAATGACACTTTGTTTTTGAGATTTTGAATGGTTGGAATTAACGTTCAAATATCTCCCTGACCAAGTTGGTTTAGTGTACCATTCTGTTATTATTTTATTATTTTTTCTAATTAGTGTCACGTCCAAGAAGCTTATTCTATTGTCTGTTTCTATTTCACTTGTGAATTGTAATTTCTTATGGAATCTGTTAAACTGGTAGAGTATTTCATTGGTTTTGTCACTTGGTAGAGCGATTAAACAATCGTCTACAAATCTCTTGAAAAAAAGTATATTGAAGTTCAAACTTTGAATGACTTTTTCTTCCAAATGCTCCATGACAATCTGTGCAATGACAGAAGAGATTGGGGAACCCATGGCGCAACCATCTAATTGTTTGTAAAATTTGTCTTTGTATTGAAAGTAATTTGTATTTAGGGTTAAATTAATTGCTTCTATAAAGTTATTTTTTGTTAAAGTGGTATGTTGTTGTAATGAATTCCATTTTTCGTTTATAACTGTTTGGACAAGTTCCTTTGGTATGTTTGTGTATAAAGATATCACGTCTAGGGAAAGAAGCTTGTAGTTTTCTGGCATTTCTACTGAGTCAATAAACTTCTTAAACGCGAACGAGTCTTTAATAAAATGATTATTTTTTCCTGCAATGTTTGATAAGCAGTTTGCTAAATATTTGGACAAACCATATAGTGGTGATTGAATGCACGAAACTATTGGTCTAAGGGGTATGTTAGGTTTGTGGGTTTTGGGTAATCCATATATTTTTGGTGGTACCGCATTATGTATGGTTAATTTTTTAGCGTCTGTGTCATTTATTTCTTTGGCATTGAGAATTTTTTTTATAAATGTGTTATTAGTTTTTTGATATACATTTGTGGGATCGCTATTTATTTTTTTGTAAGTGTTTTCATCATTTAATAACGTTTCTATTTTTGATTCGTATTCTGTGGTATTCATTATGACTGTTTTGTTGCTTTTGTCGGATTTAAGTATTGTGATTTGAGGGTTATCTTTAATAAATTTTTTTGTTGAGTTTAAATTTTTTTTAATATTACTCTGTAGTTTATTAGTTTTTAATGTTTTATGTCTAATTTTAATTTTGTGGTTTGTGATTACGTTTGTTATTTCGGCTCTTATTGTGTCTTTTTCGTCATTAGGTTTATCTTGTATTATAGATTCCACTGCAGTTATATACTCTGTAACAGGCAACTCATTTTCATTTGTTACGTCTAGTGCAAAACCGGGCCCCAATGACAAAACTTCTGCGATTTCATTTGGTAAAGGGGTGTCAGAAATATTTTCAATCCATTTTGTGGTATTGTTTTGTTGTATTTATCCGTTGTAAGCATTTGGAGGCTTTTCCAGGTTTTTTGAATCTGAACGTGAATCATATAAGCTTTACAGGTACGTACCTTGAAAACAAATTTAATAACATCATTTCAAAAACAAAAAAAGACATTTTAAATTTGTCAATTAAAGAAACAACACTTAAAATAAACGATCTAGACAAACTGATTAAACAAAAAGAACGAGACATAGTGGAACATTTACCGGATAACATTGCTGGAAGGTTTCTTGAATTGGAAAATAATAAATATCAAAATTTACATAATAAAATAAAAGTAAGACATCAAAACAAAATAAATAACCTAATAAAGAAGAATTTTCCCAATAATTATCCACAAAACAATACCACAAAATGGATTGAAAATATTTCTGACACCCCTTTACCAAATGAAATCGCAGAAGTTTTGTCATTGGGGCCCGGTTTTGCACTAGACGTAACAAATGAAAATGAGTTGCCTGTTACAGAGTATATAACTGCAGTGGAATCTATAATACAAGATAAACCTAATGACGAAAAAGACACAATAAGAGCCGAAATAACAAACGTAATCACAAACCACAAAATTAAAATTAGACATAAAACATTAAAAACTAATAAACTACAGAGTAATATTAAAAAAAATTTAAACTCAACAAAAAAATTTATTAAAGATAACCCTCAAATCACAATACTTAAATCCGACAAAAGCAACAAAACAGTCATAATGAATACCACAGAATACGAATCAAAAATAGAAACGTTATTAAATGATGAAAACACTTACAAAAAAATAAATAGCGATCCCACAAATGTATATCAAAAAACTAATAACACATTTATAAAAAAAATTCTCAATGCCAAAGAAATAAATGACACAGACGCTAAAAAATTAACCATACATAATGCGGTACCACCAAAAATATATGGATTACCCAAAACCCACAAACCTAACATACCCCTTAGACCAATAGTTTCGTGCATTCAATCACCACTATATGGTTTGTCCAAATATTTAGCAAACTGCTTATCAAACATTGCAGGAAAAAATAATCATTTTATTAAAGACTCGTTCGCGTTTAAGAAGTTTATTGACTCAGTAGAAATGCCAGAAAACTACAAGCTTCTTTCCCTAGACGTGATATCTTTATACACAAACATACCAAAGGAACTTGTCCAAACAGTTATAAACGAAAAATGGAATTCATTACAACAACATACCACTTTAACAAAAAATAACTTTATAGAAGCAATTAATTTAACCCTAAATACAAATTACTTTCAATACAAAGACAAATTTTACAAACAATTAGATGGTTGCGCCATGGGTTCCCCAATCTCTTCTGTCATTGCACAGATTGTCATGGAGTATTTGGAAGAAAAAGTCATTCAAAGTTTGAACTTCAATATACTTTTTTTCAAGAGATTTGTAGACGATTGTTTAATCGCTCTACCAAGTGACAAAACCAATGAAATACTCTACCAGTTTAACAGATTCCATAAGAAATTACAATTCACAAGTGAAATAGAAACAGACAATAGAATAAGCTTCTTGGACGTGACACTAATTAGAAAAAATAATAAAATAATAACAGAATGGTACACTAAACCAACTTGGTCAGGGAGATATTTGAACGTTAATTCCAACCATTCAAAATCTCAAAAACAAAGTGTCATTATTTGCTTGACAGACATAGCTATTATGCTTACCTCACCCGAGCTAAGACCCAAAATTTTAAACAAAGTTAAGACTGTTTTGTTGCAAAATGGTTTCAAAGAAAACGAAATTAATAGAGTGATTAGTAAACGTACACACAAATTCTACAATAGCGCTTTTAGTACCAAAAAAAACTCTGATGAAATAGCAAACAAATATGTATCACTACCCTATATAAACGAACTATCTGAAAAACTAAATAGTATTCTTAAAAAACATAACATAGTGGCTTGTCATAAAACAACAAACAAACTTGGTTCTCTTTTCACGAACTTAGAGAGTCCGACACCAACTATGAACCAATCTAATGTGATATACTCTGTACCTTGCACAAATTGTCCAAAAAAATATATTGGGATGACATCTCAGTTACTAAAGAACAGACTTAACGGACACAAATATACAAAAAACACATCAACAGCTCTGAGTAAACATGTAAGAGAGACAAAACATGACTTTAGTTACAACCAAACAAGAATTCTAAATAAAGATCAGAACTATTATAAATTATCCATCAAAGAAATGATAGAAATAAAAAAAGATAAAAATGCTCTGAATGACAGAACAGATATAGGAGGACTTAGCCGCATATATGCTAATTTAATTACAGCAAATTAAAAAAAGTATCTCCTCTTAACCAACATTAGTCATATCCTCTTAATATCAAATCAATAGATTACATTTTTTATAAAAAAAAAACGACGGCTTTTTCTCTTTCCACGTAAAATACTCTGGTATGTTTTAATGTGTCTGATAACAAATAACAGATTAGTCCTTCTAAGACCTTATAGTTTTCAAGGTGCGTATAATAAAAATATCTTCCAATTGTAGAAAAATGTTTACTGTTAAGAACGTAGAATTTTAAAATAATATGTCCAAATTTTAATCCTTTACTGTCGTATTGTTGTGTTTTTGTAAAAAAAATTTTAACCAATAATGTATTTTTAGGTCTTTTAACAAACCAAATAAAAAAAAACATTTTGAAAATGACCCGAAAAGGGGTCGAAACGTCAATGGACTTTTAATAAAAAATAATAAAAAAAAATAAAAAAAAATGTTTTTATAATGAACCTAATCCCAAGAAACAAACAATAAAAAAAAAAAATATATATATATATATATATATATATATATATATATATATATATATATATATATATATATATATATATATATATATGTTAAGGTTGGTTTGTTTTTCTTGGACTTTTCTAATGTATTTTGTTTTTTTTATATTTATTCTTGGGTTTTATAGTCCTGGATAAAAATTAAAAATTATGTGTTGGTTTTTACATATTCTTTATTTGTCGTCAATTAACGTTTCGGTCTTTTTTTTCCAACTTTCGACCTTCTTCAGAATTATTTACTGCTAAAAGGGATAGCTTATATCAAAAAAATATTTTTCTCGTTTTTAACCTCGTTTGTCACTATATAAATTAAACACGAGAAATACATGAAAAAAACAGACATACCTTGAAGGAAAATCCTTGGCAGGTTTCTTTAACAACATATAAAACTGGTAGATATAATGCATTCCATATCTTAATTAAAACAACAATTTTTAGGGGGGCACAAACACGATCTTTAAAAACAATGCAGTAATTATCGGAATATATATGTACAAGTGAATACTGACGGGATGATACTATCTATTATTAAGAATGGCAAGCGGAATTTCTGTTTTTCCTTCCTGTTTTTTGCTACTTCCTTTTTTAGCATTTCTTCTTGGTGTTGTTTTTTTGCTTTTGTGATAGTAGGGGGAAGGAAGAATATGTTTATGGGTTAATTAGTGTTACTTAATTATGTTATGATAAATTTTGCTTAGATTTTTTGTATCGGTTTTTGAATTTATGTTTTTTGAGTTTTTTTGAATTTCAATCATTTCATAAAATTCTCTTTTTTTTGTGTGGGTTTCTGTCCGTAAGATTTTTACGTTTTCGAAATCGAAAGTGTGTTGTTTTTCTACACTATGGTTGGTTAGGGCCGTTTTGTTTTTTTTATCATATTTATGGCTGTTAAGTCTATTCTTTAAATATTGACTAGTTTGACCTATATAGACACTGTCACAGTCTTTACAAGGTATTTGATAGACTACATGACTTTTTTTGTGTTTTGGAATTTTAGATTTAAGGGTGCTAAAATTTCTTTTCTTTAGAAGGTTATATCCTTTGTGGGCGATTGTAATATTATGTTTACTAAAAGATTTTTTTAATTGTTCTGATAAGCCTGAGATATATGGTAGGGAAAGAAAGTTTTTGTTTTTTGGGTTGTTGTTTTGTTGGTTTTTGTTGTAAAAAATATGTATTCTTTTTTTAAAAATGTTGTTTATTAATTTTTCAGGGTAACTGTTTAATTTAAGTGCTTGTTTTGCTCTTTTTATGGCATTTTCTCGATATTCGGTGCTGGACAGTTTAATTGCTCGATCTGCAAGACCAATGATTACAGATTTTTTCTGGGAGATCGGGTGCTGAGAGTTAAAGTTTACATATCTGGAAGACCATGTTTCTTTTGTATACCATTCTGTTTTTATATAGTTGTTTTTATGATGTAAGGTTAAATCTAAAAAGTTGATTTTGTTTTGCTTTTCTAGTTCTATTGTGAATTGGAGTTTGTTATGATAACTATTGAAATGGTCTAGTATGTTTTGAGTTTTGTTGTTAGGTACTGCTGCGATACAGTCATCAACATATCTAAAGAAAAAGGGGGATTTGGTAGTTTAATTTATTAAGAATGTTTTCCTCAAGGTCCTCCATTACGAGTTGGGCTATTACGCTGGATATTGAGGCACCCATTGCACAACCTTCAATTTGTGTATAGAATTTGTCTTCATACAGAAAATTAAACTACCAAATCCCCTTTTTCTTTAGATATGTTGATGACTGTATCGCAGCAGTACCTCGAAACATAACTCAAAACATACTAGACCATTTCAATAGTTATCATAACAAACTCCAATTCACAATAGAACTAGAAAAGCAAAACAAAATCAACTTTTTAGATTTAACCTTACATCATAAAAACAACTATATAAAAACAGAATGGTATACAAAAGAAACATGGTCTTCCAGATATGTAAACTTTAACTCTCAGCACCCGATCTCCCAGAAAAAATCTGTAATCATTGGTCTTGCAGATCGAGCAATTAAACTGTCCAGCACCGAATATCGAGAAAATGCCATAAAAAGAGCAAAACAAGCACTTAAATTAAACAGTTACCCTGAAAAATTAATAAACAACATTTTTAAAAAAAGAATACATATTTTTTACAACAAAACAACAACCCAAAAAACAAAAACTTTCTTTCCCTACCATATATCTCAGGCTTATCAGAACAATTAAAAAAATCTTTTAGTAAACATAATATTACAATCGCCCACAAAGGATATAACCTTCTAAAGAAAAGAAATTTTAGCACCCTTAAATCTAAAATTCCAAAACACAAAAAAAGTCATGTAGTCTATCAAATACCTTGTAAAGACTGTGACAGTGTCTATATAGGTCAAACTAGTCAATATTTAAAGAATAGACTTAACAGCGATAAATATGATAAAAAAACACAACGGCCCTAACCAACCATAGTGTAGAAAAACAACACACTTTCGATTTCGAAAACGTAAAAATCTTACGGACAGAAACCCACACAAAAAAAGAGAATTTTATGAAATGATTGAAATTCAAAAAAACTCAAAAAACATAAATTCAAAAACCGATACAAAAAATCTAAGCAAAATTTATCATAACATAATTAAGTAACACTAATTAACCCATAAACATATTCTTCCTTCCCCCTACTATCACAAAAGCAAAAAAACAACACCAAGAAGAAATGCTAAAAAAGGAAGTAGCAAAAAACAGGAAGGAAAAACAGAAATTCCGCTTGCCATTCTTAATAATAGATAGTATCATCCCGTCAGTATTCACTTGTACATATATATTCCGATGCTTACTGCATTGTTTTTAAAGATCGTGTTTGTGCCCCCCTAAAAATTGTTGTTTTAATTAAGATATGGAATGCATTATATCTACCAGTTTTATATGTTGTTAAAGAAACCTGCCAAGGATTTTCCTTCAAGGTATGTCTGTTTTTTTCATGTATTTCTCGTGTTTTATTTATATAGTGACAAATGAGGTTAAAAAGGAGAAAAATATTTTTTTGATAAAAGCTATCTCTTTTAGCAGTAAATAATTCTGAAGAAGGTCGAAAGTTGGAAAAAAAAGACCGAAACGTTAATTGACGACAAATAAAGAATATGTAAAAACCAACACATAATTTTTAATTTTTATCCAGGACTATAAAACCCAAGAATAAATATAAAAAAAAACAATATATATATATATATATATATATATATATATATATATATATATATATATATATATATATATATATATATATTATATATATATATATATATATATATATATATATATATATATATATATATATATATACATATATGTCGCGGTTAATCCGGGAATTCATCCGTTCGTTTGATTTGTTTCTAGTTGAAACTTGCAGACGTTTCGCCAAAATCTCATTTGGTATCTTCTGTGCTTACTCGCTGGTCGTAGAAAATAAACTGAGGGTGGCAGCCGCAGTGCGTGGTTTTATAGTGGATCGCCTCGGTCTTAGGTCGTATCTATTGGCCGGCGTTGGCTCCGCCCCCTGAGTGGTCTGCTTGGGAGCTGTGTTCGGCTTCACTTGGTTCTCGACCATCGTGGTACTGTATATATATATATATATATATATATATATATATATATATATATATATTTATTAGGTGAGTATTGGAAAAACTTTTCCGGGGGATCGGTTCTGCATGTCCGATAACCTAAAAATCGATTTTGACATACGTCACGTGACCACTGGTATAGCGTCAAATAAAAAAAAATTGTTAATTTACAAAAAGTGAGGTTAGTTGACGAGATATCAAAAAAAGTTATTTGAAAAAATTGCTTAGAATTAAATTCTAGGTCCTTGTGCAAAATTTTAAGATTTTATTTAAAAAAATTGGAAAACTCAATTTTTTTTAAATATTTTTTTATCGATTTACAAATTTAGAGTTTTTTTCGTTTAGATAGCTTGGCTAATGTAAAGCCCATGTATCTGGATGAAAATAAACGAATGTAGTAGTTTTTTCTACAATTGATAGGACAAAATTAAAAAAAACAGGGTTTCGCCGGACGCTAGCTGTTGCAATGATTTGTATCTAGCAGCAGTGCCAAAATTTTAGAGACATTTCAATGAGATTACATTGAGAAAACCTTAATCGTCTTAAATATATCTGAAGTTCGACTTTTTGTAAAGTTAAGGGGAGTAAAATAGATAATAAACAAGAAATTACCTGTTTATTTAATCGAAATTTCATAAACGAAAACCAATGTAAGAAAAACTTAAAAGTAGTCAAATTCTGTACTAACAACATAAAAAATCATTGTTTTTCCTTGGGTGCACAAAATTTAAAACTCAGTATGACCACCATTTCTCTCCATACATACTATTGTTCTCGAGCGCAACTCTCGATTAACATTTCGGAGCATTTTACGATTTATTTGCAATACACAATTTCTAATGACATTCTCTAAGTTTTGTATATTCCTAAAGGGTCGATGTTTGTACACAGAGTTCTTTAGGTATCCCCACATAAAGAAATCTAACGGAGTCAGATCTGGTGATCTCGCAGGCCACGGATTTTCAGAAAACCTTCCTATCCACTGGTTTCCAAATTCTTGATCCAGCCATCTCTTCACCTCATTTGTGGAATGAATGCTAGCTCCGTCTTGTTGAAAGTATAAATTTCTTCTTTCGGCTAATGACAAATTGTCTAAAAAGTCAGATATCTCAGTTTGTAGAAATTCTAAATAT
Organism: Philopedon plagiatum; assembly: GCA_963971165.1. Lineage (NCBI taxonomy): Eukaryota > Metazoa > Arthropoda > Insecta > Coleoptera > Curculionidae > Philopedon > Philopedon plagiatum. The sequence continues at coordinate 69,197,450 of OZ020190.1, forward strand.
CGTTCTGAATTTAAATTGTCTCTAAAGAAAAAAGGTCCCACTATTCTGAGGTTGAAAATTCCGCACCACACATTAACCTTAAAACTATATTGGTCTTTACTCTGAATTACAAAGTCTGGGTTTTCGGTGGCCCACCATCTACAGTTTTGTGAACTGACGGTTCCGTTAGAGGTAAATGTAGCTTCATCCGAGAAAAGAACGTTCTTTGGGAAATTAAAATCTTCCTCAATCATACCCTGGAACCAGGCACAAAAATCGAAGCGGGCGTCATAATCCCTATCTTTTAATACTTGTACAAATTTAGGTTTGTACGGATGAAATTTGTTTCTTTTTAATATCCTCCGCACAGATCTTTCGTGAATGTTAGTGATCTCCGATATTTGACTAACTGCTAATTGGGGTGTTTCTGTGATCGACAAACACACATCCAGAGAACCTTCGTCACCTGTTACCGGTTTTTCATGGGAAAATTTATACTGATTTTCTACCGATCCCGTTTCTTTAAATTTATTGACTAGACGAGATACTGTGGAATAATGGAGGGATTTATCGGGGTGCCTCTCATTAAAAATTGCTGCTGTTTCTCTATGGCTTTTGTAATTATCTCCAGATATTAAAATAATTTCTATCTTTTCCTGAAGAAGTAGTGTGGGTGCCATTTTAAGGAATAAAATATTAATAAACTTATGTAAAATATCAAACTTAGTAAGATGCGAGACATAAACCAATGACATAGGTTGAAATCAAACAAATTATAATTTGTTTGACATTTTTCTGTTGTTTTTAACCTACTAGATTATTTGGTTGTTTTAATTTCAGAGCCTGCTTTGGTAGTTTTAAGTACAACTAAATAGACCTGGTTGTTAAATTTATGTGCGAAAAATCTTAATAAAATCTTGATACAGTCATTTCATTAGATTCAAACCATTGCAACAGCGAGCGTCCGGCGAACACCTATTTTTTCGATTTTGTCCTGTCAATTGTAGAATTGTAGATCTGACTCCGTTAGATTTTTTTATGTGGGGATACCTAAAGAACCCTGTGTACAAACATCGACCCTTTAGGAATATACAAAATTTAGAGAATGTCATTATAAATTGTGTATTGCAAATAAATCGTAAAATGCTCCGAAATGTTAATCGAGAGTTGCGCTCGAGAACAACAGTATGTATGGAGAGAAATGGTGGTCATACTGAGTTTTAAATTTTGTGCACCCAAGGAAAAACAATGATTTTTTGTGTTGTTAGTACAGAATTTGACTACTTTTAAGTTTTTCTTACATTGGTTTTCGTTTATAAAATTTCGATTAAATAAACAGGTAATTTTTTATAAAATTCCAAATATCGAACAAAGTTCGATATTATGGAATGTACATCAGTTTTGATTTCTCTCTGGCGCCTCATCCCCGGACGCGTTTCGCCGTATCACGGCTCATCGGCGGGGCTAGAGACGACAGAGAGAAATCAAGCTCGAAGGCACTAATAGCTGTACCAGCATAAATAACGTTACCGACGAGGATCGTCTTTGAGATGCGCACCACCTAGCGGTCACCCTGCAATTGTGACTTGATGTCTTTGCAGGTGACATACCACTACTAATTGTGACATAGGTCTTTAGTGGTGGCGCTGGTGTGTGTATTACTTGGCCTAGATCTGCCGAGATGGCGCTACCCGTAGCGTTTTGCCAGGTAATTTTTTGTTTATTATCTATTTTAATCCCCTTAACTTTACAAAAAGTCGAACTTCAGATATATTTAAGACGATTAAGGTTTTCTCAATGTAATCTCATTGAAATGTCTCTAAAATTTTGACACTGCTGCTAGATACAAATCATTGCAACAGCTAGCGTCCGGCGAAACCCTGTTTTTTTTAATTTTGTCCTGTCAATTGTAGAAAAAACTACTACATTCGTTTATTTTCATCCAGATACATGGGCTTTATATTAGCCAAGCTATCTAAACGAAAAAAACCGGAAATTTGTAAATCGATAAAAAAATATTTAAAAAAAATTGAGTTTTCCAATTTTTTTAAATAAAATCTTAAAATTTTGCACAAGGACCTAGAATTTAATTCTAAGCAATTTTTTCAAATAACTTTTTTTGATATCTCGTCAACTAACCTCACTTTTTGTAAATTAACAATTTTTTTTTTAATTTGATGCTATACCAGTGGTCACGTGACGTATGTCAAAATCGATTTTTAGGTTATCGGACATGCAGAACCGATCCCCTGGGAAAGTTTTTCCGATACTCTCCTAATAAAAATTTTTCCCATATGTTGCGAACTTTTTGCCGGTCACTGTATATATATATATATATATATATATATATATATATATATATATATATATATATATATATATATATATATATATATATATATATATATATATATATATATATATATATATATATATATATATATATACAGTACCACGATGGTCGAGAACCAAGTGAAGCCGAACACAGCTCCCAAGCAGACCACTCAGGGGGCGGAGCCAACGCCGGCCAATAGATACGACCTAAGACCGAGGCGATCCACTATAAAACCACGCACTGCGGCTGCCACCCTCAGTTTATTTTCTACGACCAGCGAGTAAGCACAGAAGATACCAAATGAGATTTTGGCGAAACGTCTGCAAGTTTCAACTAGAAACAAATCAAACGAACGGATGAATTCCCGGATTAACCGCGACATATATGTATATATATATATATATATATATATATATATATATATATATATATATATATATATATATATATATATATATATATATATATATATATATATTCCTAACCTTTGTTCTGCGACCAATGATGAATCGATTCGTGCCCTAATTTTATTTTCTTTTTATTTCCCCCTCAGGGTTTCTAATCAAACCAACCAATTTTTTTTTTGTCCAAAAGTGACAAAATTAAATCCATAATTTGAGCGTTAAATTGTAAAACTAACGTTTTTTAATAATGAATATGTTTTAAATTTGTGTTTGAATTTTTCTTTTCTGGACTTTGAATTTTCATTTTTGAGGGTAAGTCCTGATAGTAGGCAGTGAGTCTTCAAATAATTTTTTTGAAAAAATTCAAACACGCCGATAGAAAAAAAGAAAGATAAAATAAGAATGATTTCCAGGTAGTTTAAATAATTCACTTGTTGGTAAATTATAGGGTTTTTAACAGGGGAGAAAACTGGAGAAAAAATTAAAATTTTATCGCGAAAACTTGATAAATAGTTTGGCTATATGTGCTTTGGCCCAGACAAAAAAATATTTATATTTCTTACCTTATTTTCAATATTCGTGCGCTCAAAATAGACACTACAAAATCTTTTGGCAAGCAAATTTAAAATAACTGTAAATTCTGCCAATGCCAATATAGTTGCTCTTGAGACTTCTAAGGTATAACCCAGCTTCGAAATGTATGTTTGCTATAAGAAATAGTTACCGAGGAGTCCAATATTTGGCACTATCCTAATCTTAGGCAACTTCCCTCTACTAATGAAGCAGTACAATCATGACATAGTACTACTGACTTTCTCCTTCACTTCATCGACTGTTACAGCAACATTGTATTATTTACCCTTAACTTTATGTTCAGGGCAAACTTTCCCTTTTTATATGCACATGTCGCTTTCTCCTTCTAACTGTCCACACTTCACAAGAGCTCTTTCTATCAACACTAAAAGGATAAGAAGGTATACATACCATTTAATAACTGCATATTATGATATTATCATTAATAAGTTTTAAAATTTGAATGTTAACTTGGATAATGCTTAATAGTTAGTATTGAACACGATACACTTACAAAGGTATGTTATTTTATGACGTCATTTCGAGGGAAATCTTAAATTGACTAGGCGCTTACCTGAGTAAATGAATTATGACAATAATATTTTAATAAACGTCAACTCAACACACTACCCGACAATAAACTGACCTGTAATAATATTTGAATAAACGTTAACTCAACACACTACCCGACAATAAACTGACCTGTACTTATGTACAAGGGGTGCAAGCGTCTAATCAATTTAGGATTTTCCCTCGAAGTGACATAGCGTAGCACACCGTTGTAAGTGTATCGTGGTATTGAGGCTAATACCTAGCGGTATGCAAAACATTACTGATTACATTTTTAATGGGGTCACTTGGTCCAATCAAAAGTAGATTATGAAACAGTGTTGTTATCTATTACATCACTTTAGAGGAATACTTAACTGGATCGAGTACCCCCTTATAAACTTAATCATCTATAGAATATAATTTCTAGGATTTCTATATCCATTGCTTAGAAAGCTTTAAAAAATAAGATGCATACCTAATACATATTATATTTTACAATAATGAAATTTTGTAAATAGATAGAGAAGATAATGAGCATGTATCTGTTTTAAAAAACTAACAAGCATTTAATACTACATAAAGATCGTACTAAATCATAAAAAATTAACCTAATTAGGAAGTTTCCTATTTCAGAAATATCGAGTAACTTCAACATCATTTAATAGTCTTTCACTTAACTTGTCGAACAGAAAAAAATTATCTCGATATCTTCAAAAGTGTCGAACTTATTCAATTTCTTATTTAATAACTTCGCGCGCGGCTTTTATCGGCCGTGACGTCAAAACACACAACTCTGTCGCCCCATGGTCGTCGGGCTAGCTGCCCGCTGCTGCTTTCGCGTGTTTACTTTAATGCATTATATCCTGTCCGGTAAGAATAACACTAAAGCTTAAATGGGGTCCTATTCCGCTGTTGACGGAGTTGTGTGTATGGACGTCATCGAGCCTCAGCCAACGTGAGCGTAGCATCTCAGACTTTGAAGGACGATAACTTTTGTATTTCTACAGATAATTAAATACAAAAAATACATATGTTTTTTACATTTTTAGGACTATTTAAGGTGCACGCTCACTTAGGCGAAGCGTCGCGAAGAGAAGAGAATTTTATCCATCCAAGAACTTTACATGCAATCAAATGGGAGCCCGCACACTGAGGCGGCGAGAAGCGTCGATTGACGCTCGGAAAGTCTGGAGAGCAAGTAAACGACGCTTCTCTTCGCCGCGCTTCCCTTCGCGACGCTTCGCCTAAGTGGGCGAGCACTACTGGGGCGAAGAGAAACGAAGCGCAGAGAATCTACGGCAAAAGATATCCCATCCTATTTGCAATACGGGAAGCGCCAGAAAAACGTCGTCTACTTGCTCTTCAGACTTTCCGAGCGTCAATCGACGCTTCTCTTCGCTTCTCGCCGCTTCTCTTCGCTTCTCGCCGCTTCTCTTCGCTTCTCGCTGCCTCAGTGTGCGGGTTTCCATTTGATTGTATGTAAGGTTCTTGGATGGATAAAATTCTCTTCTCTTCTCTTCGCGACGCTTCGCCTAAGTGGGCGCGCACCTTTATTAAGAGAAAATGAAAAAAATGGAAACTTCCTAATTACCTTCAGTTTTCACACCACAAGTAGAAAAAACGGAGCAGCCACAACTGCATTCACTTTTGAAAATTTGTTCGAATATGTTTTATAAACCCGGGTTCAGTAATTTTTTATTAAATTACAGAAGAGGAAGTTTTGTCACCAATTAAAAAACGTAAACAAATCGTTCGCGGTGAAATCTAACCCCACTTATTTGGCAGTGATTACAACTTAGTACGTCGTGGGCAATCGTAATATACTTCAATAAAAATTATTGTTACGACGCTGTTTTACGCTTAAAAATATTACCTGTGTAATCCCAGATATTATTTATTAGACATTATTTTTTAGATATCTTGTTTTTTAATGGAAACACATTTTTAAAATTGAACAAATGGTCTACCGGGTTTTTAAGGTCGGCTGATTGACAACCACTGTTGTTGCTGTAACTATTTTCTCCAGCGTTGTCAACAGTAAGTTATCCAAATATCCTTATTGTTTCTCATACATATTGATATTTTGGATTAATTATTATCCTTGGAATATGACATAATTCTACATGTTTTATAATTACTATCCTTTATACTGAAATTATCATTTATAACGCCATTGTACAATTTTATAAATGATGTACAGTAAATAGTTGGCAACGTCAAAGTTTGGTCAGAGTGTACAATTATTGTCGAGGAGATGGCAACGTCTTGCGGTTTAGTGACGTAAACCAATCAAAATTGTTTTTGAAGATGTGAAAATTTTACAATTTTATTTTTTAAATATTTCGGAAAATACGTCGTTTTAAGGAATAGTTTTTTTATTTAGCTTTTAAATACCATTTACTATTAAAATATGTTAAATTTAAAAATATTTAAATTTTGTGCAAGTACCCTATTGTATAGAGGCATAAATTTTAAGACAACTTTAAAATCGCTTTCCTCTAAATTTTGCTTTTTGTAACTTAACACACTTTACCTTTGAGGTACGGAGATAGATTTTAAGAACTAAATAACATTTTAAGAAGCAGCCTAAATGTTTCAAATCTATTTTTCATTATGTAACCAAATTTTAGAAATGAAATTTCTTATTCTAAGAGTTATTATACAAAAAAATATAAAGCAATATAATTTGGAAAAACGGATTTATTGTTAAAATATAAATACAAAACTCAAAAAAACATAAATGTAGGTACTAACTTATTCTCCACTTGATGTAATAAAACATTAAATTGTCTATTTCAAAACGCATAATCAAGCAACGATCGGCTGTAAAATTATTAAATGTTCATATGCATATCCCACGGTTGGTTCTGGCATGAGCGCTTGTGGCACTTTACCGACGAAATTTCCCATTTCGGATTGTACTTGTACGCCAAGTTCGCCGCAATGTCTAAAATGTACAGCTTCGCGGGAAAATCCTTCCGATGGCGAAAACTACGATCCGACTATACTCAATTCAAATGAAATAATTCACTGCATCCCGAAATCGGTTAGTACAACCATAGCAGATTTGTTTAACGAATTGCCCCGTTCTATTGTCGGATCGCTGTCCGGTCTGGGCAATATACTGAAATATGTAATTTACGCTTGTATAGCTTTCGGATGTTTTTACCTAATCTTTAAACTGTGGAATCGAAGTACGGGAAAACCAATCGAAATTGTCAATCCCCACGATTTACTATATCCAACAACCGGTAACGATATGTTCAGAACTAGAATGCCCGCCTCTCAGTTCCGGCCAGTCATATTTAACGGTTCGGACCGGCGAGTCCAATACATAGGACCTAATGGAATCCGATATCAAACCATTTCGGAGGAAAGCGGTGTGAATCGTTTTGAAGAGGCTCTCGAGAAACTCAAAGAACAAGGCCGATCGTTCGAACGGTTAAAAACCGAACTGAAAACAGAATTGAAAGAACATCGGGCACAAATCCAACAAACAAATAATCAATTGACGATGCTATCAAACTATTTTAAAATACGCGACCAAGTTAGCATGAGCAAAGATGTGGACACTATAAAATCTTTCGTATTTCAATCTCTTGTGTCAATTCAGCGAACAGCCACACCCAATACAACACATATTCCACAAATTAGCTACAGTGACTCGTTGACAGTTTAATATTGTCCAAGATGCGTTTAGAAACTTTATTCGGTGCCACTCACCAAGACCGTATTCGTTTGGCGCTCAGCCTAGTAACCAACGAAGTAATCGAAAGTAATTTTTGTGACAAGTACGAACACTATTGCCAAATCGACACGGATCAATTACCGTGGAGTCCGATCGTTCAACAAAAATGGGATAATCGATGTAAACGACTCAATTCCTCTATTATGCAAACATTACACATTAACTGTGATTGCTTTGTCATTTACAAGTTTCTCAACTCCCCGCACGGAACAATGATTAATCGACATTTTTCCCCAGACAAGCGGCAACTGTCGACGTACACTCTAAGCTTAAAACAAATTACCAATGAATTTCCCTTTTTGAAAAAGTTGTTCTTTGACGTGCAAAACGTCGAACGATTTCAGGCCTCACAAAAGTTGGTCGCTTCTTTAACTTTCCGTGCCAGCGGTACCATTCGCAACGAAATAAGAATTAGACGTTTGATTCACAAGCCCTATCTCTATTTAAATCCTTTAGTTGGTGGAACTGTCGTTGGCAGCGGCAATCTAATTCTTTCAAAGCCCATGGACATTAGTAAATTTGTACTACGGGAAAAAATTGGTCAATGTTCCCACGAGTCCGTTAGGGTGGTACGTTTCAACGATCGATCACACGACGAAGGAGAATCTTTCTACAATGTATGTAATATATGTTATAAGACGACTAATAAATTCTCCTCTTAATGGATGTACTTCGTTTTATTTACCGGAGCGATATCCTTCTTAAAAGTCACAAAATTATTACAGACTTGATAAAGTCATATCCAAAGTTGTTTGTTCCGAACAAAACGTCCCAACAACAACCATACGATATTGACGATATACAAGATACGATCGAAGATTTAATTGCTTGGGTTTTCAAATCGATTTACCGATTGAAGCCCTATACGATTTGGTGGGTGACGCGTTAACAAAGCAAACGCTCAACGAGGACGCTTTCGAAAAAATCTTCAACGTTCTGGTTAATGAAAAAAGTTTCGTTACCCGATTAATGGGCCAATTGATCTTTAAACGGAACATCGAATGACAATTAACTGCATTTTTGCACGACTACAAAGATTACATTAAAATGGGATACGATACTGCTAAACTGTTACTTTTGAACGAAGACAAACAACAGCGCAATGCCTGGCTCGAGAAAAATAAGCCAATCATCAAAGAATTTATTCGACAGCTAATGAGCTGTCGAATAAAATGTTTATAATGATAAACAACAAAAGTGACAGTTATTACGAGGAATTTAAAAAAAGAAAGTATGACATTCGGAATTAGACACGGGCCCCGGACGTATTAATATTGGGTTGCCCCGCGAAAATCTCGACCTAGATTAAAAATAGTACGTTTTTTTTTAGTGTAACTTTGTATTTGTGCACCAATCACTGTAATGTGCGGGCAAGCATAATTCGTTACTCTCACCGGCATATGGGCGTTGGCAAGAAATACTAATGCCATAAACATGGCTAAAGATATATTTTGCGGTACAATTAAACTGGATGCCATCAATACGATCATGAACCAGGCAAGAATAGTTTGAATACCGAGACCGGCGAGAGTATCGCAATTGTGCCAAATTATACCGAAAGGTTTGTTCAAATGATAGTCCGGTAAACTTTTACACGTCAAACAAAGGTACTTAACGTTTTCAATACGTCCGACGCCGTGATAATCGAATGGTTTCAAGCCCGGATGCAATTCGTACCGAACACCGCTCCCTTCTGAGTTTAACGACAAAAGTGCAACTACCAATTAATATTGAGAATGTCACGACGCGAATTAAAATTATATGCGAGTTGTTCAAAAACCATAATGTAGAACCGATAATGGGAGAATGTACAAAGTGGAGCGTCACTCGTAGCTATAAAAGAAGAAAAACTAGAGGTCACAACTCAGAGCCTGTAGAGCGCGAACGGAGAAATCGTCTAAAGAGAAAAAATACATCAGAATCTGTGGACGGTGAACCGAAAAGAACAAAATCCTTGGACAGTGAACAACCAGACAATAAGCAATCCAACGAAACTGAGGTGCAGTAACGAATAGACGAACTAAATCTAAAGTTACTTTCGAGTGCTCACGATTTTGAATTGGGTGAAATTGTAAATCATTTATTAGCAGAGGAAGAAGAACAACAACTTTGACACGATGATAGCGGATGTAGGTGATGCAGATCCCAACAGCGCGATAATGGACTCGAATCGGACAATGAAAAAGAACAACCAATTTATTTTACGGCCAACGGCACTAATTTTGACAAAGGAAAATAACACTACAAATAATGGTACAATTTCAACAAACGATGCAAAGAAGGTTGATCGTGAATTTTTTAATGTGACCCGGGAACCACTCTTTGGTGGTTCGTCGATGGGCCTAGGACCTACTGGCCCTGATCAATTTACAACGGCCATTATCTTGGCGGATGCGATCAAATATTTTAGTAACGACGATTTATTCGATTTGGTCGAAAATATTAGCAACGAAACATTTGAAGAAGACAAAAGCATCTCCAAAGAAGATCGAATTAAACAACTCGTCAACGATAAAGACTATCGACGTTTTCGAGAACGATTGTCGGAATTTGTTCATTTGGTGCTTGCAACGTGTTCAAACAATACGGCCAGCAATTTGGTCGAATTTGTGAGCCTTCGCGGCCGCTACTTAGGCCTGGATCAAATGGCAGGTGAATCTCATATAAATGTCATTATTAGTTTTGCCGGTGTCGAGGACATAAAAATGTCTGCTCAAAAAAGATTCCAAGCGTTGCGAGATACAATGATCACTTCGGAGATGGTGCAAGAATTTTTGAAACTTAGTTCTATTGTATCAAAAATTCAGCATTCTACAAGGTGGTAACTCCGAACAAATCGAGTAAATTTCCCATCGATTGGGAACCACCCGCTTCTCTGGTCAAATCAACCCAACTGATAAAACAACCAGAGGATCCCGATGTGTTGTATCTAGCTATTACTTCGAGAAGTGGACTGTTTAATTCCCAGACAAAATTCGTTCGAAACGGAGACGGAGAACCACGGAAAAAGGTGTACACTTTTTTGGAAACATTTCTCGTGTCGCAATTTTGTGTTAAAGCGAAAACGGCACCGAGAGTAAACATTCGAAAACATTGAAGATATATTGATTGTAGAGTTTATAGGCAATAAACATTACAGTAATACATATACCTTTGTTTTTTTTGACTAGCACAAAAATTTACGATCAGAGTATGGCAAAGTACTATCGCAAAAATTTACGATAAAGGTGTTCGAAAATCCTATTGTGAAGTTCATTATTAGCAAATCGAACATAGGAAAGTATCCAAATTAGGGGAATGGTCAAAACTAATAGAGGTTTAAACAAATCGATTAACGAAAACGCCATAAAGCCCATAACAACGATTATAATTACAACGGTAAGATATTGTCGGACTTTAATCAGTTCTGTGTAGGTGATTAAGTCGGTTTTGGCAATAAAGTGGCTATAAATTTCATAACGGGTAACCGTATCGTCCGTCTTTGACACGATATCACTGTCCCAGTCGTAACGTTGACCCAGTGCATTGGACGTCCGGGCATTTAGATAGTCACTTAGAGCTGAAATGTGAAAGCGCATTTGATCGGGATAGATTTTGGTCGTTTGATCACCCCTTCGTTTTGAGAATTTGTCGCAGAGTCTTGATAAATGGGATGGGCGTAGGAAAAATGTGACCCCCCGTCATTGTCAGATTTTGTCGTATCTGAACCGATTTTTTCATTCAGTATATATTGTGTAAAGAAAGACGGACCAATTTCACAATTAGGATCGCCCGTTTTGTATCGTGCCTCAATGGCCTGTTCGCGTAACATATCCAAGATTCGAGAGTCCATTTGATTTTGCAACCCGAGCGGATCCCAACCGAACATTACCAAAACTTCCAAAACTAGAGCAATGTCGGCGATAATGCCAATTACACTTGCTCCCGCGACTGCTAGTTTGCTCATTATTAAAATGAATTTTGCTGAAAAATTCACTAGTATGTGGGCGGCTATTTGTCCCATTAAATGACTGGCTATAGTGTCGATTAAACGAACCGAATTCTCCGTTAATAACGTGGACATTGTGGAAAATGCTTCACTCAATAGCTCCTTGAAAACGGGACCCAATTTACGACTAAACAAAGCCCAAGAGATATCTGTACCGATCTGTATGTAAAATTCCTTTTGAACAAACATTTGTATTAGTAAAGCGGCAGTAGTGCTAAAACGATCCCCTATCGAATCCCAGTAGTTGTGACCACCCTTACTTCTCTTAGCACGCCACGAGGATAACTATATAGAGAGGTATCTCGCTAGTTCTAGGTTGCAAGATTTACGGACGCTTATGTACTGTATGGATGCCGCCAGCCTTTAAACAGTGGAGAAGGGCCAGGTTCATAAAAAGATTTATAGAGGGCGCCACATGATTTTATTTAATCCACCAGTACCAACCTACCTACCTATCAACCAAAACCATGAAAATGATAATTTCTTCCTCGTAACTTCCCCAACGGAAACTATGCAGTAGCGAGGGACGCTCCCTCAGCTAAGCCACCTAGACTGATCGTCCTACAATCATTGTTTTTCCTATATTTTTTTCTTTTTGACACCCAAAAAGAGTCCGGGTAATAAGAAGCGTTTTTCTTTGAAAATATGAAATATATTAAGTAATGTTGAAGATTTTGGGTAACACCCTAAAGATCAATTTAATTTAATTAGTGATTTTTATAATATAAAATATCTCATATATTAAGATTTTAGGTAACAACCTAAAGATTAATTTAATTATTGATTATTAATATTGCCTATTCAAAATATGGTCTGTAGGCTTATAATTAACTTTTGGTTTATTTTTCCGAACCAAAATTACACGAGGAAAATAATACAATAACACTTAGACTACACATCCTAAACCGTAAAATATAGCACACTAGTGAAAGTATACTTTGGTACCCAAACGGAAATATTTACACGATTCTAAAGCGACATAGAGTTATCAGGCGAAATAAGTCACCGTCCGCAGCTTACGTAAGCGTAGTGGAGGGGGAGAGAATTTTCTTTATTAACGCATGGCCTTTGAAATTTGGTGAACCGAGTTAATGTTTGAGAATAGATCACCTTCACGCTAGGCTATTTACAGAACTCAGGTTTTGTTAATTATTATCATTATTATCTTTGTTTTATGAATATAACATGGTATGAAAGAGAACCAATTTTGGTTTTATGAATATAAAAAGGTATACTAGTGAACCAATTTTTGCCTTATAAATATAAAAAGATATAAAAGAGAACAATGGCCGTCGTTGGTAGTTAATCCCCTCAAACGCGCAGAACAGTGTAGAGATCGGAATTTTAGCCCAGGATTACCACCCTGAAATATTAAAAAAAAAAAATGGAACGGACTTACTCAATCACTCCAATTCACACCTCATTAGATTGGTTGAGGGCTCCTAGGATCAATCGTTGATCTCGCCGTGATGACTTCCAACCAACAAAGAAAATGACCGGTACCAGAAAATACCTTAAAAGAACAAATTACCCAATAAATTCCATGAAATTCCATAGGGAGGAAATATTTACAGTGCTAAACTAATGGACAAATACACTTAGAAAACCTACCTGTGGACTATGTCGCGGACTGCAAAATCACGCCGGTTTGGTGTAAAATGGCGGCTCTCAGTTAAGACGAATATTTGTCCCGAACATAACGGTTGTGTTTTCTCATACGACACTAAACTTCAGGTTGGCTTGAACCAATTTCAACACAACCACCTAACTATAAGAAAACACTGGTAAAACTAGAACTTTAACTCCCACAACCAAAGTGGATTACTAGAAAATCGTTTTGTCTTAGCTTTACAATCGTCTTATTTGAAAAGAACTTCTCAGATCTCCACGAGGAACCAAAACCCTACCGGTAAGAAATTTGTCGAGAAAAATCTCGAATATTTGCAAGAGAGCGTCCGTCAAGTAGAAGTCGTAACGTCAACGTAATATGATCAACTACACAAATTATTTAACCCTACTCTTTTAAATCCGATAACCTTACTGATACTATCAATGACTGATTGCCTACAACCACCTGTTGTAGTCAATTCAACCATTTATCCTATATTTAACATCCCTAAAATTAATCATCTAGAATTCTCCCACGTCAACCCGTTATTCAGTGTGGTTGTTTGAGAACCCTATCCAGATGTAGCAGGTAATCTCGACAAAATCACATCTTCTCGGCACCCTTGCCGATTAGTGCAACTTTTCCCAACGATGCTGACGTCATCAGTCCATCTCTGATTTGTACCTAAACAATTACCACTTTACCAGAACGTACATAACCCAAAATTTGCAAACCAGCACGGGTAGATTACAAAATAACCCTCCATCTCGCATCTTTTCTTTCACAACCCCGGTGGCCCCAAGGGAAAATGTCCACCGCCATGCGGCGACCACTTCCGCGAAATCGGACACGTAAACTTGGCAACGTGTTGTCTGACCGCGCCAAACTCGAAAATGGCCAACTCAAAACACCGGTATCAGTAATTTCTGTGAAAGTTATAAAATCTTGCAGTCTCCATCCAACTTAATATAATAAAACTTAGAGGATTATAAACTTCCAACATTAATTCAAGTGTAGACAGTGTTTGTGGCTCGAAAAATCAAAGGATGCTGCCAAACAAATGCTTAAAACCTATCAGTGGTCAGGTCAACAAAGTTTTAATTTGATGTTTTTGTGGTTTTTCCAATACTTTTCGGTGAGTAAAGTTTAAAATACAAGAGAATACCGTTGTCTAAGTTAAGTTGCTCTTATGAGTTCCCTTAAAATAACGAAAAAACCCATTGGTAAAATTAGGTTGTTTATTTACAATAACATTACCTTATCCTCTATTGTCTTAAACGCTATTTATCATTGTAACGACGAACCAGAACGTTACATAGTCGATCGTCGGCGTACTAGTAATATCTCGGCGCATTCTTCTACCCCTACTGTCATTTTTATTTTGATCCAAGGGCGCTAACATTTGAAGATATTGATTACGGGACAAAGAGCGATTTGTTACACGTTCCACGGAATCGTAAAACAAAAATCGTTCAATTATACCGACTTTGCTATGAAACATGAAATGGCCTCGTTTTACTGGCGTTAACATGGTTGTTGTAAAACCTAAATCGCTCAACAGTACATTCAGTTTAGTGACCTTAAAATCTTGATTAATGTGCATTTTCCAGTCGTGCTTATTCAGTAAATGCGACGGAATATTTTTCGTATTAGGTTTCAGCAAAATCTGATCTCGCTCGCCGGCATTCGGGTGAATGTCTTGTTGTAAAAATTTTACTGAACTTTGATCCATAAATGTATATCCGAGTACGTCGCTCCACCACGGTTCCTGTTCCTCGCAATCGTTCCCCTTTAATTTTTGAAAGAAGGCGTCGCAATAGTATTGGTTTATTCTACCTTTAATCGTGGGAATGTCGTACTCATCGCTTTCGTATGATACGTCGAAACCGGTGGCAAGCGTATTAATTCGGCGCGCATATCTCGCATTAGATCGAACGGTAGGATCGGTCATCCAAGCGTGAATAGCATTCATTACCCAATAGCATTTTCCTTTATGGTACTGTGTTTGTAATGAATGCACGCCCACATTTGTCGATGGTAAATCATTTCGAAAGAAACAAGCCGGTTCACAGGATGTCCACGTCGTATCACCTGAACGAAAAGCGAAAGGTGTACTGTTGGCCGTACAATCGAAATTTTGACTGCGGGGATTGCAGCTAATTTTCGTGCAACCCGTCTCAGTCCAAGTCCAATCGACCCATATGGCCCTTCAACTGTTCTTCATACTCGTAATCGTGAGGACTGATGGCGGGCCGTATTACTATATCACAACAACTGAAAATTTCGGGGTATTTGATTGCCATTTGTTCGGATAGAAAAAGTTTGTTACGTTGTGCCGCGTAGGTGGCCATGTCTAAATAATCTGCCTCTTGGGGTAGCACTTTGTTTACCATCGCGTCTGTTGGCACTATTATAATCAAACGGTAACTTACTGGCACATTGGCATTATGAAAGCTAAACAGTAACAAGTAAAAAGAAATGCTCATGTTTGCCCATCTACCATAAAGAATTAGTGGCGCTATAAATTCCTTTATACATTCCACTGATTTTTTTACCCGTGGATTGGGCCATTTCTTTTACCTTGTCACCGACGGTGAACACTATAGAATTGTCAAAGTATCCGCATTCGCCAGGAAATAGAATCATATCGTGATCGGCACAAATATTTAGAGTGGGTTTACCGTCTAGACATATTCCCGTGCCCGTTTTATTAACATAATGTAAACCGGGAAAATCTATACCGAAATCGCAATCGTTTCCTTTATCTTCGATCCAGATGTCTTGTTCTTTCGCATGTGCAATAGTCAATTGTTCGATCCACACTCCGTTCAAACTATTATTTAGTACAAAGTTGGTATTTGGAGGGACTGTTAAGAATTTTTCATCCAAAATGTACTTTTGCGATCCGAAATAGAAAAGTACCCCTTTGTACGGAAATCCATCGGCATTATAGTAACGAGTTCGATCGGATTCGAACGAAGCAAACGTTTCGTACGGAATAATTTTCGATATAGTTTGACCGGTACCGGTCGTATGTGAAGCGATTGCAGGATCGGGACTATCGGGGAATATTACCATTTCGTTTTTGGGTGGTTTTTCAGTATACCATGTACAATTACCTGATACTCTGGCGCCCAGTAGTAATATAATTTGCCGTCTTCCAGCACCGTTTTACTTTTCAGATGTGAGGCACAGCTTATGGCAATCACTTTACCGTTACGACAAACTGTTTGCCCAACAAGTATCCTTTGAGGTGTGACCTGTAACGTTTCCATATATTTTTTTACAAATACCTCTGAGCCTTTAGAGCCGTAAAGACTACTAATGCCCGAAGAATCGACTCCTTGTGGGCAAGTAATTTTTGTCGCTTCCAATCCGTTACAAATGAAAAAAGAAGTGCTATCGTGAGGTACGCGACATACATCGTCGTCTTTGTCATATTCTAGAAACGGTTTACAAACTGGATTCATTCAACGTAAACCGTTAAAGAAGGGATTCGATTTGGGACAAGTGCCGTGTACTAAAACACTCCCCTGGCATTGATAATATTTCGTAGCGTCTTTTACGTTCGACCAAATATAATTGTCCGCTTGGGTTTCGCATTCGGTCCAACTACGACAGGAAACTAGTGTCGAATCAAATTTTTGATTTTGGCAAAGAACAAGATCGGGTTGAGATCCCCGTTCCTTACAGAACCATTATCCATGCTGATAGAGATTTTCGCCGAGAGTTTGTGTTTTATAGAAACGGCTAAAGGCACTTTGAATAATTGGTATCCGGCCTGGTTGTTCGCGGTACAATTTGATCGACGTTCGATAATTCGAAATCTTTGCCTAGATTAAATTCGAGGAAAAGTTGCCGTTCGTGTGTAAGGGTATCGGTACGATACAATTTGGTCCCTTCAAAGTTGTACGTATAAGATTGGGCTCGCCAATGGCCATGATCGTAAATTATACCGTCACCCGGTTCTAGATTAAAGGAATAAAGAACCGTATTCCAGTCTATCGTTTGTTTAATGAGACAAAATGGAAATACACAAACTTTACCGATATTCGTGATGGCCGAAATGGTCGTTAATTGTACGTTGCCCGAAACTCCCGTCATAAATTTGTGCAGTGTTATATCGTCCAATTGTCTTGCGGGAATAAACATGTAAGTAAAATTATCAAACTGACAAGTATCGATGTTACAAGACCCATTATAATTTATACGATTATTTTTCGCGTAATTCGGTAAACTTTTGCAATGTCTACATTAGCAGGTTTCGATTTTCTGACCGAACTAGACGAAAAGAAAAAATCCAGTTGCTTTGCCTATCAGGCCAAAGTGTTTCAGGCGGCAAAGTATTTTGCCAACGAGAATGCTCAAAATCATCTTCAAATGCGTTGGTACTTTAATTTTCAAGGTGAAATTGTAATTGATTCCTTGGTTCAATTATGTAGTGTACGTGGAAAAGCGAAACGACGGTGCCGATGATGACGACGTTACCAGATCCAAACGTCCTCGACTTTCGATACCAACAACAGTAATCAAACATGAGGATATCTCACGTCAATTGCAGAATGTCAAGTTTAATTGTTGTTCCGATTTTAGTTATCGTTCAGACACCGTGGATTGGTCGGTAGTAAGTGACCGTAATATGTTTACAGGTAAAGGTATGAAGACAATTGACAAGCTTATCAAAGCGTTCGAGGTAAAATTAGAATCGGACCAATTTTGTCCAGCAAGTTGAAAATATTCTGGAACGGCGACGACAACAAAGTACAAACGAACAAAATGTAATATTGGTCAATAGTATTGCGGGTTCCGGGGACGACCAAAAAACTGGTTGCCGAATGCCATGCGTATGGCGTTATGGCACAAACAATTTGTAAATTTCTCATGAAAGGTTTTCATTGGTCGTTCCCCGAATATGTCGAAGTAACGGAAGATCTGACGACTGGCAATAGTTCGGAGAAAACGTTAAATTGCGATCACTTTGACAGCGGCGAGGAAACGTACGATATCATATTTATCGATGAAGTTTCCTTGATCCCTTCGGCATTACTTCGTGAACTTTCTCGATTTGCCGCCCGAATGTATTTGATTGATTTGTTAGTGGGCGACGTTAATCAATTATGTGCTATCGGTGCCTACGAAAACGATCTGTACAATTGTCTAAGTTACGTGGATCGAGTGCTGTTTATCAAGCAACATATGCGCTCGCAAGATCCAAATTTGAACGAACTATTAAGACAATTTGAAGCTGGCGATTCTGTCAACGACAACATTATTAGGTCGCTAAAAAATCGAGACATTAATTTGACAAAACTTTTCAACTTGAACGGATCGTTTAGAGACTTTAAATTTATCTCCAAGTTTAATAGGAACGTTTTACTAATTAACATGTCGCTGATCAAACTTCAATATGTTCTATTCGAAACGGACACCTATTTGGAACGATGCTACGTAAAAAACGTCAACGACGACCGGCTTAGCGAAAACGATATTACGGTTGCCCTACAAGTTGGGGCGCCGTACGTTTGTCTCGTAGACACTTTTAAACCGAAAGGAACAAGATTTCGATTAACAAAAATTAATCGTAATGAAAAGCATCACCGAGCCGTCGTAATTTCTGTGGACATTGAAGACGAAAACGATGACACAATTTTAACATTGTATCGTACGTTTCATCAATACTCTCTTTATGGTCGAGAACATGTACGTTTCGGTTTTCCCTTGTTACTGGACTTGGCCGTATCCACGCACCGTTGTCAGGGTAGCACCTTTAAAGGATTTGTATTTATCGAAATGGGCAATATGTCGCAATCCGAGGCCTATGTGTGTCTATCACGAGTAACTAGTTTGAAAAATTTACAACTGTTATAGCGATGCCCAGAAACGAGATTTGGGCCCGACTTGAGACAATTTAACCGATACTATTGTGGGAAAATGTGGGTTTTTGGTGCCCAAACGGAAGATGTGGGCTTCGTAATGATAAAGAGTAAGAGGGGTCCTTATCGGATTCGTGAACTTGTATAAAAGCCCGGTCCTCGGATCGTCTAGCTTCAGAGTTTGTGATAATGGTTTCTTTTCTTAGTTCGAACTTTGTAATGTTAGTGGCGGTCGTTCAAAATGTTTTTTACGTTCATAAACCGCCACAAGTAACGAATGTCTTTGTTGAATTTGAAGCGCAAAATTTTTCCACTAACGGCTTTTGGACGCCGTGTCTGTACAAACAAATACACAACGAAACAGTTCCAGTGTTTTTTACGTGGCTTCCTACGAACGCAACGAATTATTTGCAGTACAAGTTGAGACTGGAATTTTTCAACAGATCCCTAATGAAGAGTGCGAATTGGACTACGATTGCAGCGGCAAAGACCATTTACACTAGAAATGACTGTATTACCGGGAAAAGTAACGACTACACTACCGGGAAAAGTAATGAAACGTTCAGGTACACAAGTAACGACTATACTACTGAGAAAAGTACTGAGAAAAGTATTGAAACTATCATTTACACCAGTAACGACGATACTACTCGGAAAAGTAATGAAACGAGAAACAATTTAGATGAGAAAAGTTTTGTTTCCCCGTCGAATATTGCGATAGACGAGAACAAATCAAACACGGTGAAACATCTGAGTGATTTGAAACTTAAAGAAGCTGTTAACGAATCTGAAGCAGAGAACAAGGTTTTAATTTTACTCGGCTGTCTAGTTTGTCTGGTGGGTATATGCACCGCTTCAATAATGAGTTATTTGTACGTGTTAAGAAAAGCTCGGATAGAAAACCCAACCAATAAAACTGGAAGTGCGTGCACATTTTCGCCTATATAATAGTAGATAAACCAAATCATTCCAATGTTAGTACTCAATTACCAAACAACATTAAACAACGACGATGGTCAGTTACATAGAACTGGAAGAGTTGGATTTTTCGCTAGAAGAAGGCAGGCTAAAAAGTTTTAGCGTCAACGAATGGCCCAACTCGTTGATGTCGCCCAATCTCTTGGCCGAATGTGGATTTTATTACGAAGGATGGTCCGATGTCGTTACGTGTTACCAATGCTGTATTAGGGTACACCGATGGGACGGAAATGAAGACGTCTGGCTGGTACACGTTAAAGCGAGTCCTTACTGTGATTTTCTCTTTGAAGAAAGAGGAGCAGAATTTATTCGAGAACAGTTCAATCGACCTATGCCCACTTCTTTCACGTTTGAGCACACATGTCGTGGCGATGGAGCAATACCACCGGACCGAGGCGACCCTTTCATTCACTTTATGGCACCATATTTCACTTATCGGCACAAACAGTGTAACTGTAAATTAAAAAGTTATCAAATTCGAGCCGGATGTTTAATGTGTGAACGAACTATCCGCGGTGCCGTATGATACCTTGTGGACATACAAGTTGTTGTAGATATTATAGCCGCAGCTTAAAAACTTGTCCTATGTGTAAATGTCCTATTACGTTTAAAATAAATGCAATGATTAAAAGCTGTGTGGTTGCTTATTTTTAACCCGTATTATAAACTACCCCAGTTTATTTTTTCGCAAAACCGAAAAGTTAAGCCGTAAGCAGACAAAATGCTTTCCCTTACACTTTTCACGATCCTTCTTTTGTGGGGCTTGTTCTAATTCAGATAGATATTATAGCCGCAGCTTAAAAACTTGTCCTATGTGTAAATGTCCTATTACGTTTAAAATAAATGCAATGATTAAAAGCTGTGTGGTTGCTTATTTTTAACCCGTATTATAAACTACCCCAGTTTATTTTTTCGCAAAACCGAAAAGTTAAGCCGTAAGCAGACAAAATGCTTTCCCTTACACTTTTCACGATCCTTCTTTTGTGGGGCTTGTTCTAATTCAAATGTGTTATTTTATCGACACTCGAATTGTTTCGAATCGAGTGCGAGTTTCTTATACACCGGGACATATTCCCAGTTCGGATGTAGATTATATTCTTGCGCTCTTCAATTTACAAGAGAAATATGTGAGATTTATCAATATGTTTTACGCACAAAATTCTCACATAGGTGGAGCAAGCTGACCTTTGCAATTTGAAACCTATAATGGGATTTTTATCAAAGCAATTTAACCCAAGCTAACGTGAGCGGCTTTTTTGTCGTAATTTCAGGTTCGGCCAACGCGCCTCAATTTATAAGAGAAATGTGAGAGATTTATCAATATGTTTTACGCACAAAATTCTCACATTGGTGCAGCAAGCTAACCTTTGCAATTTGAAAATTACAATCGGATTTTGATCAAAGCAAGCAAACCCAAGCTAACGTGAGCGGCATTTTGAAGCAAACCCAAACATACATTTTTGTCGTAATTTCAGGTTGGACCAACGCAACGATCTGGCAATCGTTATACCGATCGGCGGTAGTCGATTCCGGGTGGCTTGCTTCGATTTGACCACCAACAAGTTAGAAATGACATTTTTCTGCCCGCTCTAAGAAACAGTTATTTTGATTGCTCGATAATTTTTCGTTTAAAGATCGTTGGCAGTTTTACCGTTTAAACATAAACTAATCATACGTCCTGTCGACTCGACGGCGTAAACTGAGCGTTTTATTGTTCAAAGATCTTTGGCAGTTTTTGGGGGCAAACCTGGGGAAAAAACCCAGTACCCTGGGAAAGTTGTTTATTGTTTAACCAAATATATACATGTAAAAATCTACGTTTACAGACAGCAGTTGTGCGAGTTTAATTTAACTTGCAGAAGAATTAAATAGTAATTCCAGACAAACATCACACTTGTCGGCCCAGTCGTCGTAAACTTTTTGTCGTTCACTTGGCGAAATTGCCCCAAAGTCCTCTTTTACAAACGACCGTAAAAACTGGTGAGTATGATGCTCTACCATCAGACGGAAAACCAGAATGGGCTCCAAATCATTGTAAAATTTCTTGATGGTACATTTCTCCCGTAAACAGGTCAAAATACGGCCTAGCTGCCGGAACCGGTGTGTGCGTCGATCTAGTAAAAATCGTGGACGTGCCAATTGCTGCCAAGTTCCTTGCACTCGAATGTGCTCTATCAACATCCTAGGCATGGAAAATTGGCCCTTCTTTCCCCAACCGGTCATTAAATCTTCCACGTCCAAATAGGGTAACAATTCTTCAAACAGAGGTGTTGTTTGATAGAGACAATTTAGTGGCCACTGTCTACTTGCAAGAATCAACCGGTTCAGTGTTTCAGATTCCATGAATTTAATCATGTCCGAGCAAATCCGGTCATAGCTCTTATTCTCTCGGATATCGAGGAGTGCTGCGATAAAACGTTGAGAAGAAAATATTTTCAGCTCGATCATCCTTGTTGCATCAGGCATGGCAAGTTCTGAATGCATATTGTTAACGTAAATCATATTGTTAGCTGTAGACAACAAACAATCAAACTGAATAGTTTCACTAGAAAATCGTTCAATTTATGCTAGTTTGACGTATGTTTTTTGCTTGGGTTTGCTGTCGATCGAGGTATTCTGCTAATGTAGTATTTGGTGCAGCCATATAATTGAAAATTGTCGATTTATCACAACATTTCGTCCATTCGAATATCATTTGACGTGAATTGGGGAGTTGAATTGTTCCTTGAGTAGAATTAAAATGTTCCGTGAATTTTTGGTATAACGAATTTGGTATGAGACTTGCAAGAATTTTCGATGTATTTTTATCGATTCGCATGGGATTGCCGGTCTTGGAACTTTGAAAATTGTCCCAGGGAAATTCGTTTAAAAGTTTAAATCGTACGTAACCGCCCAAGCCAACGTAAATGCCATTGTGAAATACCCGTTCCACCGTTGCCCACTGTTCGGAAACACATCCAAGCGAACCTTTCGCAACCAGAGAGCCCAGATTCATTGTTATATCGACTCGTTGACCGTTTTCACGTAATAAACTGCTAAAATCGGCATATTCAGTCATTCTCTTGTTACCGTGACAATTGACGATTTTCGCGTTATATTTTGGATCGGTGGTATAGTGAATTAAAACAATGAGACTAAACGTTTTATCCATTCGTTTAAAGTCAATTTCGATTTCATCAAAGGAAATTTCGTGCAAAAGTTCCAAGTAGATTTCGTACCGGTACGGTGGTGCATCCTGGCACCCTTCATTAATGGTAAATTTTTTGCTTTCAATTTTCAACGGAGCCGCACTCAATATGTAACCGAAATAAATCTTATAACCGACAGATGGTATTGACCATATTTGCCTGTCGGAAATAAATGTGATTTTCTGATTGAGAGTTTCTTTTTTCAGTTCGCATGTAAATTTGGTCGTTAGTCGAATGTTGAAATTTACATGATCGCCAACAACGTATCCGTCTTCTACGTTGCGATTTTTGTAATCATAGAAAATGGCAAATAGTTCGAGTTCTTTGGCATAGCAGCCTTGCGATTGTTCGTGAGTCGTTGTCGCTGTGAATTTGTGCATAGGTTCTATAAACTGTCGTTTGGTCGCCGTCATCGACACGTGTAGTTTACTTAATTCGGTATTGTTGAGGTATCCAAACTGTAACGAATAAACGTCACAATTCTCACAGAAATAATAGGGGACATATTGAAATTTGATTTCGCTGTAATTAGTTAGAATATGACGCCGGCACCAGCCTGGCGTTGGATCGTAAACAAGTCCACAACGCGCCAACGGATGTCTGCTCAGTGTCATTTTGGCACACGTGGACGTTTCCAGTTCGTTCATAGTCAGCGGAAATAGGAGAATGTCACTTTGTAATCGAATATGTATAAACTTGTCACCCAATTGTGTAACAACACATTACGGATTAAACAATTTCACGTGGAAGTAAAACTGTTCAAATTCGAGCGAGCTACGAAACGCCGTCAGTACAGAATTAAAGACAATTTGCCATTTGCCATGTTCGTCGTACAACGGTACAAGTTTCAACCATAAAGTGCCACATTCGTGATCCAAACAAAAAACAATATGAGTACTATAGACTAAATTCATTCGTTTTCCGGCCGACGAAATATTTCCGATGCTCGTATTGGCCAGGATTCGTTCGTGATTTTGTGGTATAAACATGGTCGAGGTGCGTTTTTTCTTTTGCGACGTACAACGTTTCACTCGATTAAAGGCAGCTTTCATAAAGTACGACTTTTCAAATAACGTTTGCATACCGACGGGATTATTGCTACTACCTTTGGACATTTTCGTATCGCTTGGTGTGGTACGGCCTTTCATCGAATCCAAAATGTTCTTGGAAATTTTCTTTTGAGACTTGGTTTGAATTTGATTGGTCTTTGAAATGAGAAATGCCATATTACCCGTGCGAATAATTGTGCGAAAATCCTTTACTCGTAAATTATCCATCTTTTCGACCCTATGTCGTAACTGAACATACCACAGTTTAAGTAGATAGGCATAAGTAATTACAAATTTATTGTCCATTTCGTCGATGTTTAGCTTTTCCTTGCAAATGGCATTAAAAAAGTCTGTCCATTTTGTTGTATCGTGTTCGATCAGGGCGGGAAAATTTACACCCAAGCTTCTACCAAACGGATCCGTTAACGATTCAATATCTAGAATGTGTTCGTAGGCGTGGGGAAAACGACACCAAATTTTATCATCGGTCGCCTGCAGTAACATGTAACCGTTCGAACTTTCGTCATAGTAAAATGCTCTCGGTTCCATACTTATCTAACCATTCACGTTGTACTTGTATAAATGAATTTGCTTCACGTTATTACAAAGAAAATACGGAACGTGACAATAATCACGATCTTTGACAGATCCCACAAATCCTCGTCGTATATTGTTCGGCGAATAAAGGTCCAATGCACTTCCAATTATGACGTAAAGAATTTTACAAAAATGATTCTGGCCGATATTAAAACAGCACATAAACGGTTCTGAACCGGTAAATGTCCTTTCACCATCTATTACATTATCGGGACAAATAAAGGCCCCGATTTCGTCATACAATTTATCAATCGTTTCAATAAACTAAATCTCGTGCCATTGCCATGAGCTTATCGAATCGAGAATATTTTTAAGCTCCTCAGCCGTGATATCATCAGCGACGGCGTCTTTAAAACAAGAACCGCTCGCTTCTATAGATGGTTCGTCTTTAAAACAAGAACCGCTCGCTTCTATAGATGGTTCGAAACTTGCCAACTTATCCAAATCCATACTAGATAATTGGTCGACAATTGTGCCGAATTACGGGCCAGTTTTACGTCGCTCGTTAACTGATAAAGACGGATACATTTCTAGTGCTATTTAAATAGGACTATTTAATGCACTACCCATTCGATATGTGCAAGACCAAGAACTCGACCCACGATATACGGTACAAACATTTCCCCTCGAAGTCGCCTTAAGGTCGTTAAACGTGCCAAAAATCGGACCCGAAAAAATAAATCTCTTGATGCAAGCTTGGAAACTGGCATTTAACGATAGAGATATTGTAGGTAATCGATCTAGCGACATAGATGTGATTCGATTAAAGGAGGTCGCTATGCTTCAGGAAATTGAAAAAATAACAGAATGGAAAACGTGGCATCGTGAAAATGAACAGCGGCAAGGAATCGTCGGAGTAGGGCGTGTGGGCGATCAACAAATATTGCAGTACGAAGGATATATACGATTATTACAGGATTACTATCGTTCTTTCACTTTTCGCTTTCTTCCGTTCGCCAAAGGTGTAGCGAGATTTCAAGAAGGCATCTCGAACTTTATTGGCTCTATTTGCACATTACTATGGGATTAGTAAAAATAAATCGAACGGGCGAACAAGAGTTTGTAAAATTATTAGAACGTTTCGACTGGTATCTACTTTGCAGAACGTGCGTTCAAGAATACAAAGAACAAGCTCCCACGTTAATGAAATTGCTCGTCAACAGAGAAGCAAAGCTGGTCTCGGACGCCGAAAGAATCCTAATTAATTTTCACAATTCCATTTCGTTACGTACCCGTCACGTCGGTCTGACACATGATCAGGTTGACGAGAATATAAATTCCTATCGAGACCTTGCCGTTACCGTAATGAATACATAATTATTACCTGGCCGCCGCCGTAATAATTAACAGGCTATTTTTTCACTTGGATTGTGTTGCAGTTGTCGACGCAATTACGCGTTTAATATCGCAACATCGATTGTTCGAAATTAACAATGCTTGAAAGATGGCAGTAGTGAAAGATAGTTCCTTCACCATCACGCCGTCCACCGGTGGAGGTGATGTTGTAATCTAGGACGTCCTATCTCGGCCACCTTTGCGCATGCGTAAATTACAAGTACGTCATCGAAGTCTACGTCAGTGGAGCTTACGTCAGCGATATAAAAGTCACCTGTCAAATGTCAAATGTCACTTGTCAAATGTCAAAATGAAAAACTGACGCGGGTCACGTGTACGAAATGACGTCAGAAGACATGTGTAAAAGTATGGCGGCTGTCACCTGTCATTTAAGATATGTCAACTGTCACCTGTCACTTGTCAAACGTCAAAATAAAAATTGAACAGAGGTCACGTGTTCGGGGCGGCGGGAGAAGGCGTTTAAAGAAAGAATGGCGTCGATCGGCCCTTTGATTCCGGAGATATAGTTTTTTGCGATTAACGGCCGAACGGCTGAAGGGGGAGAGCCGAAATTCGCATGGGGGATAGTGGCGGAGCAGATCTTTCTATTTATCAAATGATTTTTCAAAAATCTCAACTGGTAGTAAAAAATTAGATTTCAAAATTTTTACATCATCCTGTATAGTAAATTTTCGATTAAATAGATAAATTATGAATCTAATTGGATTTAATAGCAGAAAAATATGCATTAGTACATGCAAGCTTAAAAGGATGTGATCAGCAAAAAAATTAGATGTCAAAATTTCCACATCACTCTGTATAAGAAATTGGGAATTTAAGTATATTTTTATCAACTCAAGCGAACTAAATCACGAGGTAAGGTTAGCGTAAGTGTGAAGTTAAACATGTTGACGAAGCAATTAGTATATTTGTATTACATGTACGTGTTATCCTGAGTAAAGTGGTGCGAAGAGAAGTCATATTGACTTAGCAATTAACAGATTTGTAGTACAGGTACAATGATCATGCAATTTAATGTAAAGCGTGAATAGGTACGAACAGTTAGCATCAAAAAGTATTAGAGTGAAGGTAATTGGGAAAAAAGTGGACATCAAAGTGTTGGGCATTTAGACAATCAGAGTTTTTCTTTGTGAAGCGAGTGTACTGTGAAATCGGGGTAAGTACTTAGAAGATTTACTTGGTAGCGTATTAGTATTAACGTGTAGACTAGGAGGAGTGCTTGCGTGGAGTTTTTTTATTTTATTTGTGTCATAAAACGTACGTTTTTAAGATTAGAAAGGACCGCTGAAATCGAGAAGGGTGTGACAGAGGGTTTTTTTATTTTATTTTTACCATAAAGCGTACCGTTTTTAAGATATTTGCATTTTTTCGTTTTTTATTTGTGGACTGGAAAAATTTTTTGCTATATATTTCTAATAGGGGTGGAAAATTTGAAGCTAGCAGGCTAAAATTTTTATATGTTATAGAGGGATGCTTAACTCTATAAGGGTGGGATAGGGTGATATTTTTATTTTATTTTCGTTATAAAACTTACCGTTTTTAAGATATTTGCATTTTTTCCGTTTTTTTATTTGGGGACTTGTAAAATTTGTTGCTATATATTTTTATTGGAGGGTGGAAAAAATTTGAAGCTAGCAGGTTGAAACTTTTGTATGTTATAGAGGGCTGTTGAAATCGATAAGGGTGGGACAGGGTGTTATTTTTATTTTATTTTTGTCATAAAACTTACCGTTTTTAAGATATTTACATTTTTTCGTTTTTTAGTTGTGGACTTGTAAAATTTTTGCTATATATTTTGAATAGGGGATGGTAAATTTGAAGCTATCGGGTTGAAACTTTTGTATGGTATAGAGGGCTGCTGAAATCGATAAGGGTTAGGTAGTTAAGGTAGTTATTTCCAAAAACTTGTTACCAAAAATTTTTTCCGTCATGGAGATTGTCGCATAGCGGTCAAGATCTGCGACGTCTGCAGTGGACTTTTCAAGTCGGAGGGAGCTCTTCTTCGTCACCAGAAGGAGAAACACCCGGTTCCCAAAAGACCAGCGACTACCACGCAGACATCCATGGCGAAAAGAGCAAGACTCGTTTCGACAGATGGTGGGTATTTAAAATTTAAATTTCTGGTGGTCGAAAGAAGAAATTTGTCTTTATAGAACTCGAGTACTCATTATGTATTTCCGATTTTCAGAACCATCTACGTCAGCCACACAACATTGCGCAACATGTCAACTAGATGTTCCTATGAACCGATGGGGTGGCCATCTCAGGACCCTGGGGCATCGTGAGAAATGCTGCGTGATGCAGGAGGAGGAAGGTGTGGAGTTGGTGAAAACATCATTCCGGAGCCGAATTGCAACGTACCGACTTACTTCAAGCCAGGATCCGACCAGCGTAAAGGAGTATATGCAACATCTAAAACAAAAATTCATGAAGTTGGTGGGAGACATCCGCGCGAAGTACGACCAGCTGAAGGTCGGACTGGAGCTTTTCGGCCGCTTCCTCCAGCAGTCGAGCGAGTTGTCGGAGGTGAAGTCCTTTAACAGCAAATACCAGATGGTGAATGGAGCTACGGACTTGGAGGAGCTGTTCGGGCAGTTCAGCACCATCCTGGATCGAAAGTATTCCGAATTTCGGGAAAAGGATAGTGGTGAGTGTAAAACTATTGCAAAAAAAAAATTTGAAAACTGTTTAAGATTTCTGACTAATTGATATTTCTATTGTTACAGGGTGGTCGCTCCAACAACTCCTCCACTTAGAATTAGGTATCAACAAGATCCAGCCACTGAAGTCATCCTCCTACATCCCGCTGCCAAAGGAGATTGAAGCAAAGAAAGCTGTTCTAAACATCCGGAACACCGATCAAAAATGTTTCCTATGGTCAGTCCTAGCCGCCTTACATCCAGTTCATTGGACTCAAAATGCAAATAGAGTCGCGAACTATTTGCCTTTTGAGAACGAGTTGGACTGTACAGGTATGGAATTTCCGATTAAACTCACCGACATCGCTAAGTTTGAGCGACTCAATAATATTTCTATCAACGTATACGGACTGGAGAAACAGTTCGAAGATGGTAAAAATAGTATTGAAGTCGTGGGGCCCTTATACTTTACAAATTCTCGTAACAGAGAGCGACATGTAAATTTGTTAGTAACCAGTGATGACCATGGGAATAGTCATTACTGCTTAATAAGAAGTTTATCTCGCCTGATCTCAAGACAATTATCCTCGCATCATGCTACCAAGTATTTATGTGATGGGTGTTTATCATATTTTTATTCAGAACAAAAATTAAAAGAACATCAGAAGCACGATTGCGGGCACATTTTAGCTAAAGTCCCAACAACAGATTTAAAAAGAATAAATATGGCGAAGAGATTCCCGAGAATATTTTGAAATGTACAAACTTTGAAAAGAAATTAAAGGTGCCTTTCGTTGTTTATGCCGATTTCGAAACTATCCTTGAACCTATCAATACAGAGGAAAATGTACAGGATCCCGATACGTCATACACTGTGAGAACGCACAAGCATGTCCCGTACTCGTTCGGTTACTACATCAAATGTGACTTTGATGATACTCATTCGATTTACCAAAGTTATAGGGGTCCGGATGCTAACAAAGAATTCGTAAAACGCTTGGAGACTGATTGTAAATCAATCTATAATCGCTTTATGAAGGAAGTAGTACCCATGATTCCGATTTCTGCGGAACAAGAGATTGAGCATCAAAATGCTGCGGTGTGTCATATATGCGAAAAGCCATTTGATGTAGCATTAAACGATCGCGTGCACGACCACGATCACACCAATGGCCAATATCGGGCGGCCTCGCACTCTGTATGTAACCTAAATTACAAAATCCCTCAATTTATACCCATCTTTTTCCATAATATGTCCAACTTTGATTCCCACCTGTTTGTTAAGGAATTGGCTGCCAATGAAGAAAAGCTGGATGTTATCCCTCAAAACAAGGAAAAATATATATCATTTACTAAACATGTTTTGGTGGATAACATAGAAAACAGGGATGGTAAACAACGGCAGGTATTTTTAAAGTTACGCTTTCTCGACAGTTTTCGTTTCATGGCCAGCGGTCTAGATAAACTTAGCCAAAATTTAAAACCAGAACAATGTCGAGAAGTTAGGAAATATTTCGCGGAAGAAAATAAGTTTCAGCTTATTCGACAGAAGGGTGTCTTCCCATATAATTACGTGGATAGTTTCGCAAAATTGAACGATACTAAGCTACCATCACATAAAGACTTTTACAACCAGCTAAAGAAAGAAGACATTAGCAAAGAGGATTACAAGCGTGCTTGGGCTGTGTGGAATTTATTTGAATGCAAAACTTTAGGCGAATATTCAGATATTTATTTAAAATCCGACATTTTATTATTAACAGATGTGTTTGAAAGTTTTACAGACGTGTGCCTAGATACTTACCACGTCGACCCTGCGCAGTATTTTAGCGCACCAGGACTTTCGCTAGATTCGGCCCTTAAGGCCACGGACGTAAAGCTTGAGTTACTGACAGACCTAGACATGGTACACTTCTTTAAACACGGTATTCGCGGCGGGGTCAGTCAGTGTAGCGTTAGAAAAGCTTTTGCGAACAATAAATTTCTACCTCATTATGACGCTTCCAAACCTACTTCTTAAATCATGTATTTGGACGCCACCAATCTGTATGGTGCAGCCATGTCACAATATTTACCAACGGGGAATTTTAAGTGGTTGAATGAGACCGAAATTCCATAGCTCCACCGGAATCAAAATTCCAAGACATTACAAAATTAATTCTAAATTTGAAAAAGAAAGAGAAATATATAATTCATTACCAAAATTTGCGTCAGGCTTTAGATTATGGGCTTAAGCTCACCAAAATTCATCGCGTTATATCGTTTGATCAATCGCTATGGTTAAAGAAATACATTGACCTAAACACAGCTATGCGCAATAAGGCGAAAAATAAGTTCGAAAAAGATTTCTTTAAACTTATGAACAACGCTGTGTTCGGTAAAACGATGGAAAATGTGGAGAAACGGGTAGATGTTAAACTTGTTTCTCATTGGGAAAATATTGGGAGAAGGCTGGGAGCCGAAGCGTTAATCTCGAAACCTCATTTTAAAAATCGCACTATTTTCAGCGAGAACCTAGTAGCTATACAGATGAAAAAACAAAAAGTCACATATAATAAACCTATTTACGTGGGTTTTAGCATCTTGGAAATCGCCAAGACTATTATGTATGACTTTTTGTACGGATATATTAAGCCAAAATACGGTAACAACGCGGTATTACTCTACACTGACACCGATTCCCTTGTTTTAAAAATTACAACTGAAAATTTCTATAATGACATGCGAGAAAATTTAGATAGATTCGATACGTCCAATTACTCACAAGATAACCCACATGATGTTCCTGTAAACCAGTCAATTTTGGGTAAAATGAAAGATGAGTATGCAGGAAAAATCATTTGGGATTTCTACGGTACCGGGGCGAAGGCATATTGTGTAAATGTGGAGGGAAAGTTAACGAAAAAAGCTAAGGGAGTTCCTGACTACGTCACCCAGAAAGAACTGACTTGATGATTATAGAGAGGCGGTTGACGTAGAAGGAACTCACATTCATCGACAGATGAACACTTTCCGTTCACATTTACACGATATGTATGTCGAACTGAAAAATAAGGTAGCGCTATCACACGCGGACGATAAACGTTACCTTATTCCCGGCGACTTAGAGAATACGCTTGCTTGGGGTCATCGAGATATTGAAAAGTACAAGGAATCATCGGAAATTCCATGAGCTAAGACTGATCACCGAGAGCTAACTTTACTTTAATCACCTTTGATAGCTAAATGGGTGACTTTAGAGGCTATGATATTAGGCTAGTAATTTATTTTAGATATTTAATTATTGTATTTATTTTACCCTAATCTACCCTATTTACTGTATTTACCTATTTACTTTATATGTATATTTGACCCAAGTTTACCCTATTGTTTATATTGTTTGTTTATTGTACTCTATTTCCTATTTACAGACCACTGTTCGGACACTTCAATCACCTTTGATAGCTAACTGTGTGACTTTAGAGGCTGTGATATTAGGCTAGTAATTTATTTTAGTTATTTACTTATTGTATTTATTTCACCCTAATCTATTCTATTTAATGTATTTACCTCTTTACTGTATATGGATATTTTACCCAAGTTTACCCTATTGTTATATTGTTTGTTTATTGTACTCTATTTACGATTTACAGACCACTGTGCGGTCACTTTTTTACTTTTTTAATTTTTTACACAGTAATAAATGCTGGTTTTTTGTGTGTCTTTATATTGGCGTTTTATTTCCGTAGTTAAGGCAAAGAAAAAACAAATTGACGTTCGACTATTTATTTAGTAACAGTATAATATTCAAGATTAAGCTTATACAATTCATAAATATGCTTTGCAAATAGGTGTATTAGCTTCTCGGTCCATCTAAATAGATACTTGTCTGTTGTGGCATCTTCAAACTTTAGACTTCTCTTATCGCCATTGCGATGAAACACTAGCGTGTACTGTCCAATTATCATAAATATATCTACCCAATGGGTATTGAAACAATCAAAAGTGCTTAAAAACTCTTCAAATTCATCACTAGAGAAAGAAATTTTGCCATAACCAATAGTATCCAAAATTACTTGTTTGCGTTCCTCTTCTGACGCAGTAAAAATTACAGTTATAAAGTCATCAATCTCGTAAACTCGGTTTGGCTTAGTCTTAAGAACTGGAACATCAGGACATCGAGAAGGCGATTCAAACACCTTATCCCAGTCGGATGAGGAGGAGGAGGAAGCCATCGGTAAGTTTAAATGGTGAGTTTCAAAAATATTCTAACCACAGATTTCTTTTCTTTGTAAAACTTAATGTCTCTTTTCAGCTTGCGTATTTTTTTCAAATGCTCGTTTAATTTAACTGACAAGTCGACCGTCTTTGCCATGCGCTCGAGACTAAATGCCCAAATTTCTCAAGGGGTTCTAATAATATAGGATAAAATTAAACATGTAATACAGTTCAACTTATTTATTTAGGTAAAAAATCATAAATATATTCATACAAAATTTTTGAATTCTTAGCACTACAAGTACAATATTCTAAACCATGATAAGAACAAGTGGTTTTACTTAGAGATAATTTCGGTACATTAACACCGTCGCTAGTAAATTCTAAATTAACAATATCGTGGAAAAAGTTTCCAGTAAAAAGGCCTTCTTTGCATGTCCCTTCACATAGATGACATCAACATCCCGTAGATCATTGTAGATAATACGGTGAAGTTCATTGTAATCGGTTTCACCAGAATTGTAGTATAAACCATGTCGGTTCCCATATAGAAACATTGCTTGCTTCTGGCAATCGTAGGACAGCTCATAAAACGGTGTAGTGGGTTTAAAAAGATAGGTTTTTATTTGCTTTCCATCGTAAATAGCCAATTCTTTAGCTTGAAATTCTGGAACGCTGAATCCTTGAACGTCAACCACAACAAACTTCATCGTGCTGAGAGGGTTGAATAGTAAATGACTACAACAGATCACGTACTTGACCTGTTAAAGCCTGATACTCAAGCACTCGGTCATGAATAATTATACAAAAGGCACGTGACTCAGCCGAGAAGTTTTCGGAACTTTGAAACTCCAACTTAACGTCAATAGTGTTACTCTTGAGGGCTTCATTTTGTTTGGAACAGTCAATAACAAAGAGGGTTCTACCAGCGAAAGCGAGAAAATCCAAGAGCGGCTCCGACCGCTGCTTTCCCAAATAGGTTTTTTGAAAGTCCGTATACATCTGATAGGTTTCTGCAAACTGCCTATTGACAAAGTTTAGATTTAACGACTCATAGGGGTAAACTTCAGAATTTAAATGCAACTTAACGTCGGTGATGTTTAAATTATCAAAGTAGGTACAATCAGCTTCCGAGTTATCTTTTCGCTTCTTCATAAAAAAGACAATGACATATCGGGCTCTCTCAGACATGGTCTTAACGGTCCAAATATCACGCTTTGTTGTTCTCAAAGCAGGCAGTTCATGTAGTTCCCAGTTTCTAAATGGAATATATATCGGTTTGTTCTTTGCAATTTCATCCAAGAGCCTTAATTTCACTGCATCACTCGGGTAAATATGTTTCACTTTCAACTCAACCGTTTTTAAGGTTATTGTTGCCTTCTTAGTACCAGTGGACTTATAGCAGTTGTCATCATGACGGGCACGAACTAGTTTAATTTTCTGTTTACCCATTAATACATTGTGGTAATCGGCAAACACTCCAAACAAGATTGAAAGTGGGATGCGAAAATTAAAGTCTTTAGAAGTTTCGTCCAAGGTCTTAACAGTTCCACTAGGCCAATTCCATCCGGCTATGTCTAGAGCACGGCTTTCTTGCTCATTTAAACATAGCATATTTTGAACGGTGCTAACAATACCTGGATCTCGAATCTTTTCAATCTCCTTACCATTAACTTCATAGGAAATGCTGTCGAAGAGAAAGGCTCCAGCATTATTGGTTAGATCGCAAGTACCGGTCTTACCGGTGGCATCTGCTTCCACCTTAAAGGTGCCCTCGATGTAGAGTTGAGCTTCACTCATATCCAAAAAGACATCTTGCTGATTGATAACAATCTCGATTTCGTCATTGTTATTAAAGGAGTTGGTAAAGGGGTGATAAGTGTGCCATTCTTCACGAATGACCGACTCATCGCTCTTGATCTGATTGAAGATTTGAAGTTTTTCTGACATGGTAACGGTAATGAGTGCTTCGAGACTGCAAATATACTATATTTGAAAACGTGAGTGACCCCTTAGACTTCTGATCACTGAATGATCTGCCGGTTGATGTATTAGTGTTTAAATACCCTTTAAATACGAGAACCATTTCGTCTGAGCTCTAATCGAATTACTACTTCTTCACCTCGAAAATTAAGAGGCCGAGAATCCTGGTCTACTAGCGTGAGAGTAATGTTATAGATGCTTTTCTGGTTCACAGGTAAATAGATTAGATTCCTAGGTTCGATATTTATACTGTAGCCGGGATCGACAGTTGGTGAAAATTCGTAAAGAGTATGTGCGGGATTATTTGTGTAATACGAGCCGGAAATGATATTACACTCTACTCTAACAGTAACAACTTGTATAATATCCACAGGTTGATCTGATTCGTGGAATTCGCCAGACTTTAACACTTGAGGTGAAAATCCCAACAACTTTGCAATACTGTCTTTTGGGTTAAAGTTTATGTCGTAGACACTGGTTAACTCGCACTTTAACGTATTGTTATTGGGTTTAAGCGATAAGATGCGATTCCGTTCGTCTGCATGAGCACTGGGATCTAGGAGCTTACGTTGTAGAAACTGTTCGATATCTTCCAACTCGTAGGACCCTGTTGGTATTTCCAATACTCGCTCCTCCTGATTATTGACAATGTAATAGAACTTGTTTCGTCCCTCTGCTATATTGGAAATCGTGTTCCAAGTGTTTAGCGAAATTAATGCTAACGAGTAATCAAACCGGGAATCGAGCTCTATGGGAGGTACAAAGTATGCTTCAAGTCGGTGAGAGCGACCTTTTAACGTGAATGTCTGTGACATGACTGATGTCAATAAGCATCGACACCTGCATTTATAAAGTGTCATTGTAGAGAAATGCTAGAGCAAGATGCCCACAATTTGTCATTCCATAATCCTGATACTGATCGGAATTAAAATAGATTTTCGCATTTTTCATGTACTTGACAAATTCCTTGGGCGGTTTCAAGTTGCCAAAACTATCGAAATAGACAACTCGATTTCCGTGTTTCTTGTAAGCTACCCAATGTGTTCCGAATCCTGTGTTCCGATCCAAATTAATAACACCACGTTCTGTTTTGAGGGGTGCGTTCTGTAAAGTGTCTCGCATAAATACTCCTCTAAAATGCGGTATGTTTAATCGAGTGACGTATGACTTAATATCGTGATCGGATAACGGATTTTCAGGTAGCTTTATTGGTAGTTTTTTGGCATTTTTCGTAAAACCAATCCATAGCCAGTTTTGTGTTTCTTTAAATACATGCCGCTACCCTTTTTTCCCAATGCAATCGCTTCCATTGTTTCGTTGTGTCGTTTCGATTCTTTCAACTTCTCCTTGGCACTTTGAGCGCTATTAATGGCCTTCGCTATCCCCGCGGCGCCCTCGCTTAGTGCTCCTAGGGCACTAAGTCCTGCAAATATGGGAATAAGTGGTAGAAACCCACCCTGTTTCGGTAAGGGTATTATTCTCGGTACGGTGATCCTCTTACGTCCTCCCACCTTCTTGACCGTTACTCGTGCAGCTTTAAGTATTTTACTGAGAGTCCTTTTCTTATTAACATCACCAGTACCCGTATGTCGAAGTTGTTTCTTAAGCACAGTGACCACTGATGATAGGGGTTTCATCGTCTTCTTGCCAGCACCCAACTTGCGTTTTACCTTCATAGCGTTAGTTACTAACCACGCTGAAGCTTTCTCCCCAAAACTGGAATCGTTTGCCTTTACTCGTTCCCAAGCCCGATTCTCCAACACTCGATCGGCTCGATGTCTTTGTTCCAACTCTTTAGACTTTGCGTATTCGATAACGTGATCGCGACAAGCACTATCCAATTTGTTCTTTGGGTGATCACCTCGAGCCAGCCGCTCCTGAAGTTTGGTTCCTGGCCCGCAATAGGAATAACCCGGCAAATGAAGCTCGAACGGGAGCTTGTTGATAGCTGTATTTAACACACCTGCACCCTGCAGAGTCTTCATTAGTAATGAAGTCCTGAGAGGGTGTATAGTAATATTTATAGAGATGCGTCAAGAGAAGCAGAAACTAAAAATCCAAGTTTATAATTGCGATATGAAAAAAGACAAGTCCCTAAGTAGCAAGCACGGTCAACTTTTGCCGTCTACAATTCGAGCGTTAATATGTGGTCCGAGTAATTGTGGCAAAACCAATGTAATGATTAGTCTTTTGATTGATGAAAATGGTTTAAAATTCGAGAATGTGTACGTGTATTCAAAATCTCTGCAGCAAGACAAGTACGAGTTTCTCCAGCAGGCTATGAAACATTCCCGTTTAGGCTATTTCGGTTACAGTGATAATGATGAAGTTCTAGATCCTGCCAGTGCCCGACCTCACTCGGTATTCATATTTGATGACGTAGCATGTGAGAAGCAGGATAAAATACGTAATTACTTTTGTATGGGCCGACATAATGCAATTGATTCCTTCTATTTATCGCAAACTTACTCGAAAATACCTAAACAGCTGGTTCGTGACAATGCTAATGTATTAATTTTATTTAAGCAGGATGACTTAAACTTGAAACATATCTACGACGATCACGTTAATACAGACATGACATTCGATACATTTAAACATATTTGTTCCGAATGTTGGAAGAATCGGTATGGATTCCTAGTACTGGTGAAAGACAGTGATATTGCCAAAGGTCGATATCGTAGCAAGTTTGATGCTTATATCATACCCTAAGCCCTTGAGGTTCAGTGTAACACTTGACGTCCTAGAAGGTAGATGTGTTAAGTCTCTAGAAACAGATCTCTAGAAACAGGTTTCTAGAACCACAATCTGTTTCATTAGCGGTTCAGCTGTTGAGCGGTTAAGCGGTTAAGTGGTTCAGTGGTTGAACGGTTGAGCGGTTGAGTTGTTGAGCGGTTGAGTGGTTGAGCGGTTATGACTACTCCTTTTAACCAGCTTGATAAGGACGTTAAGCGTCGAATTGTCCAAGCTGCTAGAACAATAAGAAAGAAGTATTTAGCATTAAAGTTGGAGCGAGGCGAAGAAGATGAAGCTCTTAATAAATTCTTAACACCTATTACAGACCCTCTGAATAAGCTCGTGGATGCTTCCATCGATACAAAGGCTAAGAAACGTAAAATTAAAGTGGAGGGGAGTGACGGTGTAAAACCGGTGAAAAAATTCGAGCAGCCTGCAGCGATCTCTTCCTCTCCAGCCCCGGGAGTAAAGATACCAACGCCCTCACCATCCGGAGCTACTGAGTATAAAAAGGGAGACCTTTCCGATGATGTGTTTGAAGAAGCACAACAAGACCTAGCAGAGAAATCCGCTCGAGATCTAAAAGCCGAGTTTGATGCTTCTCTTCGACGACCGGAGGTGTATAGCAGCTTTGTCGAGCAATATCCTAAAATTACACAAGAGTATTTGAAAACATTTTGGTTTAACTCTGCTGAAATCGATGCTAACGGTATGAAATATGATATGACTACTGATTCTTGGCATTTGGGTACACAACCCGTCAAGTTTTTGACGAACGGTGATATTCAAGTAGGATCCATTACTTATAAGGGAACTGTGGGTTTATACGATTTATTGTTTTTAAAGGATCCGAAATATAATACCAGGGCTGATGAGAAAGACTATGGAGATATTTTAAAACGAACAGACTTATACCTCAATGAGAATGGTCAAATTAAAGGTAATAAGTCGCGTAAATATACTACAATTGTGAGGCCACTACTTGTAACCATTTATTCAAAGAGTGCTCCTCCTACTTCAAGGATGAGATCTGGATCAGTAAAATCAACGAGCTCAGCAAAAACATCTCCAAGTACAACAAGAATCCCAACACGGTCAACGTCGTCACCATCATCGTCAAAATTGGGTCAAGCGTTAATGGAATACAACGAGAAACCCAAAGAATATGTCTACTACGATGACGTAAACGAGCTGGTTGAAAGGCTGAAAAAGCTAGACGCTTCCAATCAGGTTGGTAACAATAATAACATGAACGAGATTTGGAGCATTTTGCACGAATTGGAACACCTTGGAGTAATTGAATTCTATAAATAAGTTTGTTTAAAGCTGTTTTGTCTTAGTACCGCAGTAATCATGAATAAGTTTGGACGTTCCTTGCCCACGTCGTCTAATCAGAAAAGAGTGAGAGTGTTGCAAGCACCCAACTTGATCACTCTTACAAAAGATGGCGATTATGATATTCGAGATCATCGGCTTTGTAACGTCAAATCACCAACAGATATCGCTGATGCTGTAAATAAAAAGTTTGTTGAGAGTATGCTAACTTCACTTTCTACTACCATTGATCGATCGTTGAATGATAAAATACAAGTATCCCACTTGGAGATGTTGAAACAAGTACAGGTGTTGGAACAAAAAGTAAACAACTCTATCGGTAGTATTGTAAAACAAATGGAGACCTTTACAAAAACTAATAAGGATTATGTAGACTCGGTATCCGAGCAACTTCAGCTACTTGACAGCAAATTAAAGAGCGAGACTTTAATTTTGGATACAAACCTGGATCGCCTATCTACCCAATTCAAGGACCTCGAAAAACTCCTAAAAGTTTACACCAATCTGGCTATTCAAAATGCTCTCAGACCAGTCAGGGCGGATATGGAAAAGATTCGTGAAGAACTCTCAAAATTATTACAAACAGTTGTTTTGCTAAAGAAAAGATCTTCCCGTCCACCAACTGTCTAAAATTTCGAACGTATATAATTCGATATCTTACTGCAGAACCTCATTATTTGGGAAATAATGGCTAAGGGCATTACGAAGGCGAGAGAACAAGTTGTTAAGGAACTACATACACCAGCTAGAATCAAATTTAAACGTCGCAGATTTATCCAGTATGGTTTAGACGATACGTTTGCCTCCGATCTTGCGCAGCTCGATCAGTACGGTCGTGAAAACAAGGGATTTAAATACATCTTGGTTGTTATTGATTGTTTTTCCAAATTTCTCTGGACCCGGCCTCTCAAGTCAAAAAATGCTCAGAATGTGACTAATGCCATGAAACATATACTCAGACAGTCTCGGAGGATTCCGAAAAAGCTGGTTTCAGATAATGGGAAAGAGTATTACAACGCTAGCTTTCAAAGTCTTATGAAGAAGCATGGCATACATAATTATAGTACCTTTAGTATTTTAAAGGCTTCTATTGCTGAACGAGTAATTCGAACGCTCAAAGAACACCTGTTTAAGTTGTTTACCTTGAATGGCAATCATAAATGGATCGACTTGTTGGAACAAGTTACAAATACTTACAACGACACCAAACATCACACAATCCGCATGAAACCGAAGGATGTTAGCAAGAGTAATGAGAAGAAAATATTGGACTCTGTTTATAGTCGTTTAAAGGTTGTGGGGAGGCAAAAATTCAAAGTTGGCGATATTGTTCGCATAAGTAAGGCTAAGCACGTGTTTGAAAAGGGTTATGTGCCTAATTGGACCACGGAGTTGTTTAAAGTATCTCAGGTTAAGATTACCAATCCCACGACTTATTTGCTAGAGGATACGAGTGGTCAACCCATTAGTGGTGGATTCTATGAAGAGGAATTGCAAAAAACCAAACAATCTGGCGTATTTCTTATTGAACAAGTTTTGCGTAAAAAGGACAAAAAGATGTATGTAAAATGGCTTGGGTTTGATAAGTCTCATAACAGTTGGATAGATATGGCTAAGGATGTGGTTTAAGCCCGATCTCTGTACAAATATTCGATATTTTTCCGGTTTTCGTCAGTTGAAATCATGCCTTATTGCAAAGAGTGTGATATTGAAATTTTATCTTGTAGTGCTCATAACCGTACCACAAAACATAAGCAGCAATGCAGTGAGAACTTGTACTCTCATGTAAACCTCGTTCGAACTGCTTTTAAAAACCGCATACTAACTTACCATCTGACGAGTGACTTACATTCGACTGATGTTAAGCAATATTTAGGAGACCTCAAAGATACGGTTATTACTTTACTCACTGATCCTTTACAGACTTATCCCCAGCTTAAAGTTAATATGGAGCTCTATGGTTGTTATCTGTTGGCATCCACACAAGAACAAGACATAAAATCGTTTAATACCAAATTTAGTGTTATTTCTCCCAGCACTAATTTGAAAGACTTTTACAGCGAATATCAGATCTCTCTAGTGAAAAAAGCTTCCGAATTTACCGAGATGGGAAGCGGATGGGCGTTATTCAAACTGCTGTTTCTCGAACTTAACATCAATAAATGTGGAGTGGGGGTATAGTTCTCCCTATGATTACACTACTGCGTTGGTTGACGTCACTATTTTAGTGTGAACCATGGCAAGTAAAAGTTGTACCGCTGCTGCTGCTGCTCCTGAGTTGCTAGAAGAAGAAGACGATAGTTCCCGAACCTCATCCCCCTATTGGACATATCTAGACAGCATGATTCTTCGAAGTAACAGAGAAATTCGCAAGGAGAATAAACTCTTGGGCGAATTTTGCTATCCTACTGGTAATTTTACAGTAATTGTGGGACTCAGTGTTGCCAGGGGGATGATACCAAGTGTTAAACTAGTTCCCACAACGCCTGAACATCAGCCAGTCTCCCTAAGTCATTCTGATTGGATCGACTTTTTAGAGATCATTGAC
This sequence comes from Philopedon plagiatum, assembly GCA_963971165.1. Taxonomy (NCBI): domain Eukaryota; kingdom Metazoa; phylum Arthropoda; class Insecta; order Coleoptera; family Curculionidae; genus Philopedon; species Philopedon plagiatum. The sequence continues at coordinate 69,239,117 of OZ020190.1, forward strand.
AAGATGTTTGAAGATATTGATGGAAGTGTGACAACAACGCTGCCGTCGTCATCGGAAAACTTTACCCTATCCAGTGCTATTCTTTTAAACGAGCGAATATTTCGACTTGGAAGCAATGATGTAACTTTAACGTTTTCTTGTAATGATATAAATTCTATTGTTAGCATTAAGCATTTAATTAACTATATATTAGAATTAGTTAACCGTTTACAATTTAGAACCTATTATGATGATACTTTACAGTATGCCCAATGTTTTGCTGATATTAAGGAAAACTTTTTTGAAATTATTACCAATCTCTGTAATTTAAACCCGTCTGAACAAAGTTATTACATGTTGGAATTCTTGCATTACAATCAGCAAAAATTGTTAGATGACTTTGATAAACTATATATGTATACTGATGACTCATAATACTAAGTATCCTGATGACTCCTAATAATAATAAATAGTTTAAAGCTCAAGGTTCTTTCCTTTTTTCCCCTCTCCCCTCTCCCTTATCCTGCTGCTGCTGTTGCTGCGGTTACTGATAAATACAGCTCGATTCTAGCAGAGATTTCATAGTTGTTTCAACCTTCGTTGCATACAGTTCGAACCTGTCAGGACCTGTCGCGTGTGTTGATACCTGTTTCGCAACATTCTACAATGAGTATTTCCAAGCAAGCATTAGCGGAACTGAACGCTCGTATTAACAGCGATGTTGTGAACTTCCCCGAATGTAGAAAACTTTCCACTCTACCTGTAGGAGTAGCGTATCCTATTCAAACACTGAAATTTGTAACCACACGTTATGGGAGAGCTCTTGTTGCGACATTGATTGACTTAGCCCAGGAGGATGTACTCTTTCAAACCTACTTACCACAACGGATAGCTGAAACTATGCCGCAGGATCTGGCTGACAACATGAATCGATCGAGTGCTCAGTATACTCTAGCATATTTGGGACAAAGCTTGACTGCTGTTGGTGGTGGTAACCCTCGCACCCTAATTCAGTTTAACTGCTCGGAATAAACCTGTTTCAAGAGATATTGATGGTAGTGGTGGTGGTATATCTTACCTTACTTAAAGCCCTTCCGTGCCGTAAACTGTTTAGAAGTTAGTTCGACACCGTCGTTGTCGTTGCGTTTGAGTCTAACCAGTGTATGCAAGATGTCACAAGACCATCAGGACGTTTGCATCGATCTTCAAGGTTACCCTTTAGCCAGTGGGGTTATACCGAAGGAGTTGGCTGTGTTTGATGGCGTACGATTTTGCAGCTTTCTCTTCAAACCTCCGTATGGTAGGAAATTTTTGAAACCCGAAGATCTCAAAATAGTAGAACATTTGGAGGAAAAATACCATGGACTAATGTGGGAGTCTGGCTGTTTGGACTTGAACCAATTTGAAAGTGTTTTACGCCACATCCGTCTTCAGTATGACTCTCCTAAATTTCTGGTTAAGGGCGATTTAAAGGCAACTTGTTTAAAGCAGATTTTTGATTATTGTCTTATATTTAGTGTTCCTTTAAAGACTGAGCCTAAATTAAGTAAATATAAGAAAGTTGTGGAATGTTTTCACCATAAGGACTTTAATGTTTGGCATTGTGCCGGTAATAATGTTAAGTTATTGTATAATTTCCGACACTGTTTTTTAAATGACATGGAATAAAAGTATATAGCATATTTTGTTTGTTTTATTTCTTAGTATAGCTCGATTAGTCTAAGTAGAACGACGTAAAATGATTGGCCGCAGTGTAGATTGTACTGATTGCTTAGACGACGGTCTGGGCGTTATTCGTACTTTTGAAGAACGACTGCTTACGTTTCAAAATTGGACAAATAAAGTTAGCCCGAAAGACTTAGCACAGGCTGGTTTTTATTACACCCAGCGATTAGATATAGTTAAATGTGCATTTTGTCATTGCGAGTTTGCTGATTGGAAGGAAGGAGATGATCCGCTAGCCGATCACTATAAGTACTCTAAGCATTGTCGACTAGCTAAAGTATTGTGGAAGTGTCGACCACTGAAAAAGAAACCCCCGCCGCAAAGCTTGAAAAAGATTCAACCAGAACCGCTCCGAACTATCCATGTTAGTTCTCTGCTCTTAATACCACTGTTGGTGTTATTAGCCAGTGGACTGATGCACCTCTATGATATTATAAATCTCCATTCCTCAACGCTTTAGCTCACGTGAGCTATGGCTCTGTTAAGTTCATCCTTCATTCTACTGGTTGCAGTAGTACACAACGTCTTCTACGTATATCGGCCTTTAAATGTTAAAAACGCCTCTGTTTTGTTCGATTTTGGAGATTGCACCTCAAGCAGACCATGGATTCCGTTGGATTTTAACCCACAGAACGCTGACCATATGTCTGTATTCGCCGCCACGATACCTACATCAAACAGCAGCAGCAGCTCTTTTCGCTACAAGGTTCACTTTCTCTTTCAAGATTCAACGATTGGTGAAACAGGATGGATGACGTTCCTTAGCGAGTGCAAGAATGAGACCGCATCTCCTACTATTTCTACTAATTCTACGCTAACATCATCTTTCCCCACAACTCTGAACAGTATTTCTAGTTTACTTGTATTCATAGCTATAACTTGTTTAATAGTATTAACTAATTTTGTATTTAAGGTTGTGAAATCTCGATATATATTGTGGTTAACTAAATAATTTTTCTCATTCCTAGTTTTATTACATATTCGTACCTCGCAAAACGCGTCTAAACGTGTCTAAACGACTGTTGCGCTGACCTTGCCTCGTGTGTGCTAATTCTTTAGTTCGCTTGAGTTGATCAAAATATACTTAAATTCACAATTTCTTATACAGAGTGATGTGGAAATTTTGACATCTAATTTTTTGCTGATCACATCCTCTTAAGCTTGCATGTACTAATGCATATTTTTCTGCTATTAAATCCAATTATATTCATAATTTCTCTAATTATTCGAAAATTTACTCTACAGGATGATGTAAAAATTTTGAAATCTAATTTTTTACTATCAGTTGAAATTTTTGAAAAATCATTTGATAAATCGAAAGATCTGCTCCGCCACTATCCCCCATGCGAATTTCGGCTCTCCCCCTTCAGCCGTTCGGCCGTTAATCGCAAAAAACTATATCTCCGGAACCAAAGGGCCGATCGACGCCATTCTTTCTTTAAACACCTTCTCCCGCCGCCCCGAACACGTGACCTCTGTTCAATTTTTATTTTGACGTTTGACAAGTGACAGGTGACAGTTGGCATATCTTAAATGACAGGTGACAGCCGCCATACTTTTACACATGTCTTCTGACGTCATTTTGTACACATGACCCGCGTCACTGACGTAGACTTCGATGACGTACTTGTAATTTACGCATGCGCAAAGGTGGCCGAGATAGGACGTCCTAGATTACAACATCACCTCCACCGGTGGACGGCGTGATGGTGAAGGAACTATCTTTCACTACTGATGGCGATAATGGACATGCCCGAAGCGATCAACATTTTTAAATTATTGTTCCAATTGAGCAAAAAGCTCAGCCATAGCGTCACCGAAAATAAAATCATGACAAAGGACGCATACTGATTTTGGGCCAATATAAAACCGCAATCTTTCAATACGGTACGAAATTGTTCGCCTTGTCGTGCCGTTATTTCCCATATACTTCGTTTACCACTTTCTTTATTATCCATAAGCACTTATATAGTGATTTTCAATACGGTCAATTTGAAATGGATCAATTACATGCGTTCTGATTACTCGTCGCGTTTACAAATCGTGCTGGCCTACTTTTTTACATTGTTTTTGGTATCGTTAGTAATTGTCAGGGATGCTAATCCGAAACAAGTATAGTTTACGTTTAGACGCTAAAGAAAGGAAACACATACAACGGTTAGAAAGAAGGGTTTTATTATAACTACCTAATTATATTTAAAGCTGTCGTTTGCGTAGGTTTAAATTTCAACAGGTGTCGCTTTTTTGGGCTTAAGCATTGATATGTCCTTTAATATAATTAATTTGGACGTCAACTTGGGAAAAATTTGTTTGATCAGCGCTTGCGACTTTTGTTCGACGAGAAATACTCGCTTCACATCGCCCTGTGTCTTTTCCAGAATTCCCACTATCGGCAACCATAGATTTGCGTAATTGATCCCCCTCCTGGACATGTTTTCTACAACGCAAGTGGGAAATGGAAACAGTGCGCGTTCGATGCACAATTCTTGAACGCCGACAGGAGCCCTCGAACAATTGTAGACGCCCGTGAAATCGTTGTTGCGTTCTAACAATTTACGACGCACAACGGTCCACGATACGTTTCCGTAGGCATGGCTTAAATCTATTCATGTCACTTTTTGAAATTCGTCCAAGGCTTCGATAATTTCACACATATTCGAATCGGTTTGATATTGTCAACGGGAGGTTCGTTTAAATAACATCTAGAAAAGATACCCGGTTCGTTGTGAGTTTCGTGAGCGAATGTGACCGGTTCGTTATTCAGTAATAATGGAAGACGAGTAAACTTTCGCCCCGGATCTAATCGGTACTCTTTCGCATTACGATATCCACTTTCCGAGATGAGAGAACTGAACAAGTTTTTGTTGGTACTGAAACGAAAGGGCTTGCGACCCAATTCGTACGTCAACAGGGCAAACATAAAAGAGTGAAACGTGCTGCAAGTTCCATTTTCAAATACAAACAAACGGGTGAAATTTACGACATAGGAAATAAAATCTTTGTAGAGCTCGCGGTTCGATGTAAAATAAAGCGGTCTATCATGGAGAGCGTTATAAAGAAGGTTTTCGTTTTGTTTCAATACCACAAACACTTTTAGATCGTTGCCCATATCGGTTTGCGACTCGATAATTTTCGTCAACTCCTTTAGTATATCAGCGTCGACGGGTTTAATGTACGCGATCGTTGTATATTTTCGATCATTCCCGCTCGAATTAATGAAACTTTTAAACGAACCTTCCAGTCGACCATTGTGTTTATTGAGCACTTCTTTTTGCGTCTCTTGGTAAATGTGCGGTAGAAAATTTAATAGGAAATAATCACCATTGGCAATCGGCCGCGCAATCTGTAATAATCGCTTTTTTGTTTCGGGATCCATATTTAACAATCTCTCTATATCTTTCGGAGTAATAGCCTCTTGATCGTCGAAAATCGATCGTGCTAAATATACGCTCAGTTCCGGTCCAAAATCTACAACGTCGATCGAATCGATAACATTGAAACTTTTCCAATTCGGTACCCAGTGGTGGTTACAGCTTTGATTTTTGCTTGGGTTTGCTTGCTTGTTCTCCGACGATATATATCGTCGGAGAACAAGCAAGCAAACCCAAGCAAAAATCAAAGCTATACGACGTTTATATAAACGTCGACCCATTTGACATTTTCCCGTACAATATCAAACTCCCCGACATGCGGAAAATTAATAATCATAATGGCAATGATAGTATCCAAATGCAGAAGGGACAATGGAATCTTGATAATTTCCAACATCTTCGCAGACTAAAACTGTTTGCCCTGGTATATAATCATACTGGTACGTTGAAAAGGCTTAAATACTTGAAAGTTACGAGGACAAATCTTCGATACAAGCGAATCACCAAAGTGCCCGAACCACTCAAGAAAATCAAGATGAACATATTAAAGAAGCATGCATATTTTACTATGGATGTTTTAATCAAGTAACAATAAAGCGTTTCTAAAGTCGATTTGTTGTTTTACGTTCCATTTTTGGTACTCGTAGCCACCGGCTGTGTTGTCTAAAAATTGGGTTTTTGTTATTCGTTTGGATGCGTCCAAATATTCCGGAAGTGGGGCACGCATTAAGTTTGCATAAAGTTTGGCATCGTTAGACTTTAGTTGTTTTTTCCACAACGATACCGTTTGCGGAGAGACAAATTGGCTGATGTTCTCTAGAAAGACTTTTGTCAAATAATCACTACCTTGACGGATGTCGGCGCGTAGACTGGTACGGGGCATTAATTTGTCGATTACAAAGTCTTGGGCTCGATGGGCACGCAAAAATATGTTCAGTGAATTTTCTTCGTTCTCGTGGCCCGCGTTCTGTTTCAGCAAACCCAAAACGCGTAGCCAAGCGGCAGCATGGAATTGTTCATCTCGCATAATACATTCGTTGGCTTTAGTGAATTCGCCCAATAGATTCTTGCAACGTATCCAACAAAACAATGCAAATGCAAAATTGAAAATAATCCCTTCTAATGCCGCCCATTTACTAACTCGTACCCACAGAACGGGATCGTCGTCGTCGAGCCAATCAAACAATACCGGTAAATTTGAAGAGCCCCACATTTCTAATTCTTTAATTTCGAAACTAGTTAATTGAGTCGTCAACATTTTCGTATATACCTCTCGGTGCACTAATTCGATTAGAGTTTGTATGGCGGTAAAGTATTGACGGTCGGGTAAGATATCAAATTGAGACGCATCGCCTAATTTTTTCACGACGATATCATCAGCCCGCATGAGGAACGCTAAAGCGGTCATCACGGCTTGTCGTACATCTGCCGGGCAATCGTGAAGGGAATCTTTGCTAAAGTCGATGTCACCCGCCACCCAAATACAGACCAAATGATCTCGAACGAGCTTCATCATTTTTTCGTCAAATTCACGATGAAGGTATTCCGGTAGCATCGCACTAGAACAATCGATATTGTACAATTGAGAAATATTCGGAGAAGACATGTTATTGTTAATAAAGCGCACTGTGTTTTTGTTGGGCTTTATATAACTTGTAGAGAAACGGAAAAGCTACACGTTCGGGAGGTGCGTCGAGAAATTTTTATGATGAAAGCGCGTGGACCTTTTTTGTTATCCTTGCCCGTATTTGGGTGTATATAAAGGTGCCCATCAGGCTGAGGAACTCAAACCTGAACAAACCCTAGTAAACAGTATGTCCGACTACGATAAATTAGTTTATTCGAGATTGTTGTGGAATAGTAGTTTCCATTTCAAATATCACTTCTTTCACGAAGAGTTTCAAACGTTTACAAACAATAATCCAAGTAACTGGCAGTTGGCACTGAGCTTCATGTCGCAATCGAAAAAGGGCAAAAAGTATTGCAATCAGATAGTGTCCGACTTGTGGGACAGTTTCACCAAAGAAGAATATATCAAAGCCAACAAACATATATTCACCAAGGAACTCATCGAAGCCATACGTGACGACCAATGGAATACCGAGCTGGAAAAATTCAACGGTACCTTCAATCAAAAATTTGTGTTTCTAACGAGATACGAATTACAGCACGAACGACCCGAATTTATGTACAGACGTGTGGCTCTGTTTACCAATTTGTCTGTACCGCTTCAGCTTCGATTTTCCGTCAACGATTATTATCTGAATTTAGTACGACAATGTATTTCGCCGAGTGGTCAAATTTTACGTCATACCGGAACCCTACTTGCCACAGAATCATGTGCAGTTTTGAGAGAATTCTACGGCACGGTGCGAAATAATCAAAAGTTAAAGCGGCGTTTTATGGAACAATTACGAACGTGCATGGCGAATATTTTGGGATTGGGATTGGAGCTTAAACGTATTGAAAACGTCAAGCATTACATGTTTATGGCAGAAACAATGAGCGCACTCGACCGAAATATTATATGAAATTTTAATCAAAGCATTGCAGATGTACGTGTGTTGGACGTATTGCACGAAACAAATTCTCTGGCCAACTTGGACCGTCCGTAACAACATCTTTTTACTATTGGTATATTGGACGATTTTATGGTAGCCGTGCGACAAGATGATATGTGGAACATGTATAACACCGAAATAGAAATTTATACCAGTGACATTTATCGAAAATTGGAAAACACAAACGCCTGTGCAAAAACGATGCCAGATCGCGAGTCGGTCAAGTTAATTTGTAATCGAATTCTCGACACTGGAAAACCATCTATAATATTTCTCGATCATATGAACAGTTTTAGTAAATTTACTACTACAAATGATGCTAGCAACCGATCAATTGGAGGCTCCAATTTGTGTACGGAAATTTCGTTGCCAATGAAAGATGACGAGTTTGCCACTTGTTGTGTGGGAACCATAAATTAGAAAAAAATATTTAACATGGAGCAGAAAAGGCCAATCAACGGTGACGATCCCATAATGCGAAAATTTAGAGAACAAACGGTTCTTCTCGTCGATATAATGAATTCTGCGCATAGCAATAGTTCGTTCGTCTACAGTCGCCAATATCGACCTTCAGCCATTGGACTAATGGGATTTGGTGAAATATTTCCTACTACCGAGGGCGAACCTGCACCTCCGCAAGTCATCGAGCAAATGGAAATGTTTCAATCACAATTGCTCGCAGTTGTGATTGGGCCGATTATTGCGGTTCTTTTAGAGACTTTGAACAAAGCAGCTGGGCTCACGGAAAATCGCAAGTGGAACTGAGACAAAAAACGTGGAAATATTACTCGGACGCATCGACGCTGTTGGAACGAGCCCGAAATGGAATGTTTAATCGTTGACTGCTCAACCACCGACGCCTTCACTGCTCTACTCTGCAACTGTTTGCCCGGTATTGAAATGCCTATGAAAAATGGTGAAAATACTCTTGTCGATTTTAAAATGATTAGCCATACACTCCGTATGCATTACAATAGTTCACTGAGTGCTTTTCTAGATGCCAATTTAGCAATACACTTGGCAATCGTTCAAAGTACTTATCTAGACCAAAGCTTGTCTCACAAGATTGTCATGGTCGGGAGAAGAGCCGCCCTTATAGATAAGATGTAAGGGAAGTGTATAAGTATGTGCCTCATTTCATTTATTTAAAGCCAAACTTTATTTTATTGCTATTATTGTTGATTAATTATTAAATGTTATATTTTTTATAACCTGTTTTAACTTCATTCCCTCCATACGATCCCAGAGACTATTACTTAGTCTCAGTCCCAACAACCCCCGTTGTGACAATATGTTTATTGGAAAAGGAGAAACGGCACAGTTGGCCAATTATCTAGGACGCATGTGGACCAATGGACTGAAAACGGGTTCCTATTATACGAGAATGCAACTGGAATTGGCAAGATCGGCACTGATGACGGCAGTGGATTGTGCACAATGTAGCAATTAAGTATTAGGAATTTCTTCACGCCCTTTAAAGATATTGTACAATTCTTGAGCAATGTAATGAGTTGTCACTTTGTTTGTCTTATGATCTAATAAATGTTTAACCTCACTGTGTGTTTTCATTGCTTCGTAGAGCCGACCGGCCAGTTTAAAACGAAACTCGTGAAACTTTATTCCTTTCGTTTTTGGTAGACCGCAACTTGTTAAGAATTTATCCATCGACCGGTACAACGACGCACGAGAACATTTAAAATTCGTCCAGCGTTCGAGAATATTGCCCAATGTATCAATCTCGCCATACCAAATTACAATTCCCAATCCTACCCTTCTCAAGGATTCCGCAGAACCAAGGTAAGCTGCTTTTAAATCCTTTACATGCCATCTCCTGCTTTGAATCCGTCAGTATTTTTTAATGCGTAAACCAAAGATGAAAGTTTTTTATGCACGACAGATACAATATTTTTAGGACAAAGTTTTGCAGAAAATTTATTCGGAGCCCTAGACAATATTTTGTTTGGATGACAAACCCTGTCGCCAACTTGAAAACTAACATCTCGTTTTCGGAGATTATACGACTTCGCATTCCTCTCATAAGCAGGGTGAAGTTTCTGGCGTACTTCCTAGAATAAACTGCGAAACTCAGTAAAAGAGTGCATGTATACTTCTGTCGCCAGTTAAAATCTCAACTGATTCAGCAGAAGGAACCGGATTATAGTAATCGCCCGAGAGGGGTATATGCCTTCCAAAATTCAAATAGGCAGGGGGAAAGCCTGTCACTTCATGGACAGCCGTATTCATACCCTGTCTGATCTCAGAAATATGCAGATCCCAATCATCGTGCTTGTCAACATAACGACGAAAAGTAGTAGTAATGATCTTATTTGTTCTCCCCACAAAATTACATTGTGGTGAATAGAAGGGAGTGTACCAATGTTTAACTTTATATTTTGCACAAAGATCTTTAAAGTGACGACTAATAAAGTTAGTAGCATTGTCACAGATAATATATTGAGGAACTCCAACGATAAGAAATACATCATTCTCCAAATGATTGACTATAACGGGAGACTTCGAATGTCTAAGAGGAAAAATGAGGGTGTATTTAGAAAAGCAGTCTGAAATAACTAAAAGTCGCTTATGACCTCTTTTACTTCTAGGAAATGGACCAACAAGATCAATAGACAAAATCTGAAATGGACGATCAACAATTTTTTCTTTTCCCATGATACCAATCCTGGCTGCATTTGAGTGTTTTTGAGCACCACATACCAAACATTTGCATACAAATTTTAGCACGTCTGATCTCATATGAGGCCAATAGTATGATTCTTGTGCTCTAAACAATGTCTTGCGAAAACTGAAATGTGCACATGAAGGGGGATTATGGCAAGATTCAAGAATTTTGGTTCTTTGTGATTTTGGAACTAGCAATTTCCATTCCGCCGAATTAAATACATATGTTGATTGGCAAGGAATAAGCTTGTAAACAGTACCATTCTCGACCTTCCATTGCGGATATTTATCAGGAAAAGAAAGTATATTTTCCCCCAAAGAAGAATACCAAGGATCAAGAGAATTTAAATCTACAGATAACAAAGACACTTCGGCTTTAGGTATAGGCATAGGACATGAAGAACAGTCGACAGTATCATCAGGTATATCAGAATAAGGAATTCTACTTAATGCATCAGGAACAACATTCAACGAACCTTTGCGATGCTGCAAATCAAAGGAATATTGTCTAAGTTTAAGAATCTAACAGGAAAGTCGACCTGAATGGTTTTGAAGGTTATTTAACCAAGCAAACTGTAGTGATCTATGATGACAGTAAAACAAGTACCTTCAATCCACGGTCTAAACTTTTCAACACTAAAAATAAGTGCTAAACACTCCCTTTCTGTCACAGAATAATTTCTTTCTGCTCTCGATAATGCTCGGCTTGCATACGATATCACCTTCTCCTCTACATCAATAAGTTGAGTTAACACACCTCCTAAACCCACGTCGGAAGACTCAGACTGTACTGTAAATGACTGAGAGAAATTAGGTTGGGATAAAATCGGCGCAGAAACCAACTTTTGCTTAATATTAACAAACGCGGCTTCGGCTTCGTCATTCCATGGGACAGGCTGTTTCGTCTTTTTGCCTTTAAGCAAATCATTAAGGGAGGCGATAAGAGATGAGAAATTCTGGATAAAACGTCTGTACCAAAAACACATTCCCAAAAAACGTTTAATCTCGGAATTATTACGAGGACGAGGATAATTAACCATAGAATCAACCTTCGAAGGATCCGTAGTTAGTGAATTATTACCCACTATGAAACCAAGGTACTTAAGTGAAGTTTTAAAGAAGATTCATTTTTCTAAGTTAATAGTTAGCCCTGCGTCTTTCCCAATAGTTTTTACTGTAGTCAAAAGTTCAACGTGATGATTAAAATCAGGAGAACACACTAAAATGTCGTCGAGATAAGAGAAAATATGAGGCTCATATTTTGGTTCAAAGATGGCGCCAATCAATCTTTGTTGTGTTTGAGTCGACTACATAACCCAAAAGGCATAACAGTGAATTGAAATTGACCTCTACCAATAACAGAAAAAGCTATCTTTTCCTTAGAAGCAGAGTCAAGAGGATTTGCCGGAAGGCCTTTCTCAAATCAATAGATGAGATAAATTTTGCATTTCGAAGATTATTAAGTATACATTCAATATGAGGTAAGGGATAGGAATCGTGTTTTGTAAATTTATTTAGGAAACGTCCATTAAAGCAATATCGATATTCTCCATTCGATTTTTTAACTAATAAAGTTGGACTACTCCAAGGAGTTTATGACTCTTCCACAACGCCCGAATTTAACATCGAATCTAATTCTTTGTTTAAAATTTCTTGTAAATAAGGTGAGTTAAGTTAAGGTTACTTTAAAAGGTTTATTATGGCCAGTATCAATTATTTGATTAAATCAGTTTTTGAATAATATTTAATCAACAGGAATAAGATTGAAGGTGAACAATTAATTGATTTTATAACAAAATATCATAGTGTACTAAAGATTAAGAATCTGAAGTGTTGTAGGTCTATTTTAAACCGACTTACCGAAATAATTATTTGAAACAATTATTTGGAATAACTATTTGGAATAATTATTTGGAATAATTATTTGGAATAATTATTCCAAATAATTATTCCAATTAATTATTCCAATTAATTATTTCTAATAATTATTCCAAATAATTATTCCAAATAATTATTCCAAATAGTTATTCCAAATAATTGTTTCAAATAATTATTTCGGTAAGTCGGTTTAAAATAGACCTACAACACTTCAGATTCTTAATCTTTAGTACACTATGATATTTTGTTATAAAATCAATTAATTGTTCACCTTCAATCTTATTCCTGTTGATTAAATATTATTCAAAAACTGATTTAATCAAATACTAGATACTGGTCATAATAAACCTTTTAAAGTAACCTTAACTTAACTCACCTTATTTACAAGAAATTTTAAACAAAGAATTAGATTCGATGTTAAATTCGGGCGTTGTGGAAGAGTCATAAACTCCTTGGAGTAGTCCAACTTTATTAGTTAAAAAATCGAATGGAGAATATCGATATTGCTTTAATGGACGTTTCCTAAATAAATTTACAAAACACGATTCCTATCCCTTACCTCATATTGAATGTATACTTAATAATCTTCGAAATGCAAAATTTATCTCATCTATTGATTTGAGAAAGGCCTTCCGGCAAATCCTCTTGACTCTGCTTCTAAGGAAAAGATAGCTTTTTCTGTTATTGGTAGAGGTCAATTTCAATTCACTGTTATGCCTTTTGGGTTATGTAGTCGACTCAAACACAACAAAGATTGATTGGCGCCATCTTTCAACCAAAATATGAGCCTCATATTTTCTCTTATCTCGACGACATTTTAGTGTGTTTTCCTGATTTTAATCATCACGTTGAACTTTTGACTACAGTAAAAAATATTGGGAAAGACGCAGGGCTAACTATTAACTTAGAAAAATGAATCTTCTTTAAAACTTCACTTAAGTACCTTGGTTTCATAGTGGGTAATAATTCACTAACTACGGATCCTTCGAAGGTTGATTCTATGGTTAATTATCCTCGTCCTCGTAATAATTCCGAGATTAAACGTTTTTTGGGAATGTGTTTTTGGTACAGACGTTTTATCCAGAATTTCTCATCTCCTATCGCCTCCCTTAATGATTTGGTTAAAGGCAAAAAGACGAAACAGCCTGTCCCATGGAATGACGAAGCCGAAGCCGCGTTTGTTAATATTAAGCAAAAGTTGGTTTCTGCGCCGATTTTATCCCAACCTAATTTCTCTCAGTCATTTACAGTACAGTCTGATTCTTCCGACGTGGGTTTAGGAGGTGTGTTAACTCAACTTATTGATGGAGAGGAGATGGTGATATCGTATGCAAGCCGAGCATTATCGAGAGCAGAAAGAAATTATTCTGTGACAGAAAGGGAGTGTTTAGCACTTATTTTTAGTGTTGAAAAGTTTAGACCGTGGATTGAAGGTACTTGTTTTACTGTCATCATAGATCACTACAGTTTGCTTGGTTAAATAACCTTCAAAACCCTTCAGGTCGACTTTCCTGTTGGATTCTTAAACTTAGACAATATTCCTTTGATTTGCAGCATCGCAAAGGTTCGTTGAATGTTGTTCCTGATGCATTAAGTAGAATTTCTTATTCTGATATACCTGATGATACTGTCGACTGTTCTTCATGTCCTATGCCTATACCTAAAGCCGAAGTGTCTTTGTTATCTGTAGATTTAAATTCTCTTGATCCTTGGTATTCTTCTTTGGGGGAAAATATACTTTCTTTTCCTGATAAATATCCGCAATGGAAGGTCGAGAATGGTACTGTTTACAAGCTTATTCCTTGCCAATCAACATATGTATTTAATTCGGCGGAATGGAAATTGCTAGTTCCAAAATCACAAAGAACCAAAATTCTTGAATCTTGCCATAATCCCCCTTCATGTGCACATTTCAGTTTTCGCAAGACATTGTTTAGAGCACAAGAATCATACTATTGGCCTCATATGAGATCAGACGTGCTAAAATTTGTATGCAAATGTTTGGTATGTGGTGCTCAAAAACACTCAAATGCAGCCAGGATTGGTATCATGGGAAAAGAAAAAATTGTTGATCGTCCATTTCAGATTTTGTCTATTGATCTTGTTGGTCCATTTGATAGAAGTAAAAGAGGTCATAAGCGACTTTTAGTTATTTCAGACTGGTTTTCTAAATACACCCTCATTTTTCCTCTTAGATATTCGAAGTCTTCCGTTATAGTCAATCATTTGGAGAATGATGTATTTCTTATCTTTGGAGTTCCTCAATATATTATCTGTGACAATGCTACTAACTTTATTAGTCGCCACTTTAAAGATCTTTGTGCAAAATATAAAGTTAAACATTGGTACACTCCCTTCTATTCACCACAATGTAATTTTGTGGGGAGAACAAATAAGATCATTACTACTACTTTTCGTCGTTATGTTGACAAGCACGATGATTGGGATCTGCATATTTCTGAGATCAGACAGGGTATGAATACGGCTGTCCATGAAGTGACAGGCTTTCCCCCTGCCTATTTGAATTTTGGAAGGCATATACCCCTCTCGGGCGATTACTATAATCCGGTTCCTTCTGCTGAATCAGTTGAGATTTTACCTGGCGACAGAAGTATACATGCACTCTTTTACTGAGTTTCGCAGTTTATCCTAGGAAGTACGCCAGAAACTTCACCCTGCTTATGAGAGGAATGCGAAGTCGTATAATCTCCGAAAACGAGATGTTAGTTTTCAAGTTGGCGACAGGGTTTGTCATCCAAACAAAATATTGTCTAGGGCTCCGAATAAATTTTCTGCAAAACTTTGTCCTAAAAATATTGTATCTGTCGTGCATAAAAAACTTTCATCTTTCGTTTACGCATTAAAAAATACTGACGGATTCAAAGCAGGAGATGGCATGTAAAGGATTTAAAAGCAGCTTACCGTGGTTCTGTGGAATCCTTGAGAAGGGTAGGATTGGGAATTGTAATTTGGTATGGCGAGATTGATACATTGAGCAATATTCTCGAACGCTGGACGAATTTTAAATGTTCTCGTGCGTCGTTGTACCGGTCGATGGATAAATTCTTAACAAGTTGCGGTCTACCAAAAACGAAAGGAATAAAGTTTCACGAGTTTCGTTTTAAACTGGCCGGTCGGCTCTACGAAGCAATGAAAACACACAGTGAGGTTAAACACTTATTAGATCATAAGACAAACAAAGTGACAACTCATTACATTGCTCAAGAATTGTACAATATCTTTAAAGAGCGTGAAGAAATTCCTAATACTTAATTGCTACATTGTGCACAATCCACTGCCGTCATCAGTGCCGATCTTGCCAATTCCAGTTGCATTCTCGTATAATAGGAACCCGTTTTCAGTCCATTGGTCCACATGCGTCCTAGATAATTGGCCAACTGTGCCGTTTCTCCTTTTCCAATAAACATATTGTCACAACGGGGGTTGTTGGGACTGAGACTAAGTAATAGTCTCTGGGATCGTATGGAGGGAATGAAGTTAAAACAGGTTATAAGAAATATAACATTTAATAATTAATCAACAATAATAGCAATAAAATAAAGTTTGGCTTTAAATAAATGAAATGAGGCACATACTTATACACTTCCCTTACATCTTATCTATAAGGGCGGCTCTTCTCCCGACCATGACAATCTTGTGAGACAAGCTTTGGTCTAGATAAGTACTTTGAACGATTGCCAAGTGTATTGCTAAATTGGCATCTAGAAAAGCACTCAGCGAACTATTGTAATGCATACGGAGTGTATGGCTAATCATTTTAAAATCGACAAGAGTATTTTCACCATTTTTCATAGGCATTTCAATACCGGGCAAACAGTTGCAGAATAATTATTTGGAATAATTATTAGGAATAATTATTCGGATAATTATTTAGAATAATTATGTGGAATCAATTTTTTTGGAGTAATTACTTGGGATAATTATCAGGAATAATTATTTTGAATAATTGTTTGGAATAATTATTTGGAATAATTAATTGGAATAATTAATTTGAATAATTATTTGGAATAATTATTTTGGAATAATTATTTGGAATAATTATTTGGAATAATTATTTGGAATAATTAATTGGAATAATTAATTTGAATAATTATTTGGAATAATTATTTTGGAATAATTATTTGGAATAATTATTTCGAATAATTATTTGGAATAATTATTTTGGACTAATTATTTGGAATAATTATTTGGAATAATTATTTGAAATAATTAATTGGAATAATTATTTGAGGAGGTCATCAATTCGACCCGTATGTGTCATTTTTTAAATTTTTTTATATAATATGTTCACGTATAATTCTTGAACGGATAAACCGATTTGGATAATTTTTTCTTATTTTGTAGATGAGTTTTCCCGAATGGCCCCATTTTAAGTGTTCCTTTTGCTGAAGTGAGTGAGAACCTAAAAAAATTGAGAAAAGCCCCAAAAAAAAAAACTCGTGAAATCGACAATTATTTTTGCGTGTGTACTTCGGAATGGCAGCACCGAATTCAATAATTTTTTCTCCGTTGTCTTTAGCATGGTCCTGTAGGTATTTGAATTAAAAGAATAATAAAGGGGAGGGGTGAGAGGGGTAAAACCGGAGCGACTTATAATTTTTCCGAAAATGTTGACTACTATCTTATTTTCGGGGTTAATTAGGGTATCAAATCTAATTTCGTCTTGCAGATGTTGGAAAAATTACCGGAGGGTGGGGAGTAAAAAGGAGAGACTGGGAAATTGTGTGTTATATTCGGGGTTATTGAGGTGAGTATCTATTGTTAATTTAATTTTATATGTTCTACCCAATCTATCTTTACTATCTATGACTTTAAAACCCTCTATAACTTTAAAAGCTTCAGCTTTCTGTTTTGATGACAATTCATCTAGAGGGAAACGTTTTGGAAAAGAGAAATTAAAATGATTGCCCGAAACTGTTGAAATAACAGTATCATCTTTACGTATAAACCAACTATTTTCTTTAAAATCTATAAGCAATTTAAACTGTCTAGCCAAGTCGCTTCTGAATATAAAAGAATGTGTAACAGAAGGTACAACTAAAACTTTAATACTTTGGCAGGAATTATCAATAAAAATTGGCAAGTCGGCAACACCGCTTATTTTCTGAGAAGTGCCATCAGCTTTAAAAATATTCTTAATTGTTGCTGGAAATATTCTAACGTTAAAGCACTTTAAAACTTTTAATCCTTCAGCTCCCACTATAGAAAAATTAGCCCCTGAATCAATTAAAACACTAATGTTACGATCATACAATCTTACTAAAAGATAGGGTCTTTTATCAGATTCTTTATTCAAAAATAAATGTAAAGCTTCAGATATTTTATTGTGTTTATGTTTATAAAAGTCAGAAGCAAATTTTAGCCAAGAAGTCCACTATGATTTGCAAAAAAAAACGAATGTTTTAGTGTGTTTTGTTGTTTAGACCGATCAATGCCTCGACCACTAACATGCATTGACGAACTTAGTTTTTTGTACACTTTGGACAGGAAGAAATTTTTACATTAGGCTCCCCACACTTATAATAAAAATGCTTCTTTTTTCTTACAAACATTATATGTATGATTAGGTAGATGACAGTTGAAAAAATGACTTTACTTTTGCTTGTATCAGGTAAATCGTTTTTAATTTCATCCACTACATTAATTTGATTAGCCTCGTCTACTGATCGTAACTGGGCTGATCTAAATGAAGGTTTATTACCTTTTTCTTTTCTCCGAATAAATTTAGAAAGATAGGAATTACTAAGGTAAGAAAGTTGATGGGTAGATTTACGCGAGGTAATATAGGCAGCTTCTTCAAGTTTCCTACACAAAGCAGTTAACTCCGTAACTGAGTCAGTAGTATGTAAGGCAAGTTGATGAACATAATCAGGTAAAAGATTATTTTTAATATATTTAACTCTGCTGACTTCTGCAGGACGCATAGATAAACGACTAAAAAGAGCCTCTAATTGTGCTATAAAGATAGTAACAGATTATTGTTTTCTCTGTCTTCTTTGTCTTATACTTTCCCATATTTCATCATCAGCAAATGGAGGTAAAAAATCCTTTTTTAATTGTTGAATTAACGAATCCTAGTTTGTAACCGACGATTTAATATTTCTATACCAAATAAAAGCGTCACCTATAAAAAATTCCACGGCCGAGTTGAATAATTCATCATCAGTAACCTCTCGCGCCTGCGCCAAATCAGTTACACGTTCTATAAAATAAAATATCCTTTTCTGGTCTCCATTAAATTTGACACTCCTACGAAGATATAGGTTGCTTATTAGCCGAACAAGTTATTACCGGATTTAAATTAACCACGGGCGAAGAAGTCTGAGGAAAGAAGGAAGTATTTGCTTGTGCTAAAGGATCAGCCGTGACTTTCTCATCTAAGTCAGCTTCTAACTTTAGACATGACGCATAAATTTCGTTTTTAAATGTAACCACTTCGTCCGGATCGGCGTTTGGTACTGGAATTCGTTTTACGCGACCAATAAGATGGTTAATTCTGGATTTGATGCGTAAGAAAGCCGAATCAGTTACAGATCCCTCAAAATCTACTATAGCATCAGAAATAGTAAGAATACTTTTATTAGGTTCATTCTCATCATTTTTAAAATCGCTAGCATAAGCTTCCATGCAAATGTGGCTTCCTGGTTTACCAGGAGTTGCCTCTTTTTTTAAAAGTTTTCCTAAAATTTTTCGCTTGTCGCTAACATTACGTGCAGAAATTACCGAACATATTGCAAGTTCATAGTCAAGTTCGTAATCCAAAAGGCGATTGCAATGAAAAGAAAGATCCATTTTGGATTAACTCAAACTCATAGAACAATTAAAATGCACGTAACTATTTTATATAAAAATTCTTCAAAAATATTATGTATAAACAAATAAACAAGATAGTAGTTATTTATACTGCAGTATACGAACTATGACAAAAAATTTGCAAATATTATAAAAAATGGTTTTACAGGAAAGAAATCAAATTTTACCAATTTAAAAATCTCATCGTGTTATTGTCAGACAAATATCAAAAATATTTATTACTTTCAGTTTCTGTTAAAAAAAAGTAGTAAACAAAATGCACTGGCTAGTTATTAAAATAAATTTTTTTATTTGATTGTTTACAAAAAGCTACTACTGATTAGAGGAGGCCAGTAAAACAAATTAAGAAATACCACGATATTAATATTCAAATTGTACCGATTATTTAGAAAGTTACAAAAACTGTTTAAAACCGGAATACTCCATTTAACTTATGACAGAGGAAGACAAAATCTATATAATAATATTTAACCAAAAAATCAATTTGAAAGACAACTACTTTTTATATTGCGGAGACAATGAAAAAAACATATAAATTATTAGGGGTTAGTAATAATAAATTTATAGTCTGCATACTATAATCAAATTTATGAAAAATAATAATAATTAGAAAATTAGAAATAGTGAAACACACCAAATCTTTTGTCACGGTTTTTTTTTACAAAAATAAAATATATTGTATAGTAATATACAGGGTGATTTCTAATTGAATGTCAGTATTTAAGGGGGCGATTTTTGGGTCCATTGTAAAAAGAAAACTTCATATAAACGTATGTCCTAAACGTCTTAACTTTTGAGATACAGGGTGGTAAGGTTTTCAAAAATAAATAGTTTTTTACTAATATCTGTAATACCACTTTACATATTTTAATTAAATTTGGCATACATGTACAAGATGCATTATTTAGTGTACCACAATTTTTTTTATTTCCACCAGTGGCGTTCGTACGGAATTTCACCTGCCTATTTTGGCAGACATTGATAGTATTTCTCGTAAAATTAATTATTCCTGAAATCCCTAATCATTTCTAAGCACATTTGATCTCTTGACTTTTTTCAATCCGATTCACGGTTTTCGCTTAAAAAAATAAAAACCTTTTCTCTGACTGACCATAACAATATCGTTAATTTGATTTTGTTAGAAGACTGTCCTTTTTGAAATAATTTTACTTTTACACTTTTAATGCAATAACATAACATTCTTTAACAACAACAAGATGACTAATAAACGATTCTTATTTAAAAAAAGAATACCTACTATTAATAATTTTAACAAAATTATAAATCGTCTATTAATAAACTAACAACAACCTTTGTGAGGAATAAATAGAACATATAAATCAGATAAGTTGTTGAAAATGCCCTCCACCTTGAAGGATACACGCTTCAGCTCTTTTCCTCATATTGTCGCGCACTCTTTGAAGTATACCTCCTGTATTTCTTATTAAATCGAAGGAAGCTCTTATACGATCCTTCAGCTCTTCTAAAGTGTTTATTGGGGTGCGGTAAACTAGTCCTTTAAGATGCCCCCACAAGAAAAAGTCCAAATTATTTAAATCTGGGGACCTAGGGGGCCATGGTCCGCCACGACCTACCCTTCGGTTGTTAAATGTGTGATTTAAAGATTCTCTTGGTGCAACACTAAAGTGAGCGGGCGCGTCGTCATGCATGAACCACATTCTGCTTCTAATTAAAATTGGTACTTCTTCTAGCAATATTGGCAAATCCTCCTCCAGCGATAATTATGGCCGTTTAGACTTTCTGGCAGGAAAAAAGGCCCAATTAAGTAATTTCCAACAATTCCAGCCCAGACATTCACCGAAAATTGTTCTTGATGGAACTGCGTGGGGGTTTTCATCGTCCCAAATATGGTTATTGTGAAAATTTCTGATTGCGTTTCTGGAAAAGTTAGTTTCATCTGTCAACATTATTTCATTGTCAAACAAGGGATTATGCGCAATTTTCTCCAAAAACCATTGACAAAAATTAACACGCAAGGGAAAGTATCGGGGAAGTAACGCTTGGACCCGTTGAATATGATACGGGTACAATAGAAAATCGTGCACAATTTTCCAAACCAGGACGTGCGAGATATTCAGATTATTTCCAATTTTTCTTATACTAAGTTCAGGATTTTCATCAATCGAATTTAAAACTGCTTCTTCAATTTCTGGAGTTCTTACAGTCCGATGGACCCCTTTTAATTGATTATTTGCCTTCAAAGTACCTGTTTCAGTCTATTCTATTTGCAAATGTTCGCCTATCTGGTATGACTCTATTATTGAACCGCTCTTGATACAAT
Source organism: Philopedon plagiatum (assembly GCA_963971165.1). Taxonomy (NCBI): domain Eukaryota; kingdom Metazoa; phylum Arthropoda; class Insecta; order Coleoptera; family Curculionidae; genus Philopedon; species Philopedon plagiatum. The sequence continues at coordinate 69,260,446 of OZ020190.1, forward strand.
CGCCTAGCTTCCGGCGATCTGCCATCAGCCAAACCATACATGTAATGCATATCTGCCAACTCCTCATTAGTAAACTCGACCATTATTTTTCAAAATATCAATGCTCGGATATTTTAAACACCAAATTAATAAGACGCGAAAAACTGAATTTAAAAATTGATGAACTGTCAAACAAAATAATGACAAACGCATTGACAACAAACGAATATAAAGTACGTAAACTCTGAAGTCAATTTTTGACATCCTTATTCATTTCCAAGCAAATTTGATCTAAAAAATAAAATCTATTTCTCTGCATGGTGATATTGTCATATTAACGATATGGTTATGATCATGCAGAGTAAAAGTTTATATTTTTTTAAGCGAAAACGCATCGAATTGAAAACATTCAAGAGAACAAATTTGCTCAGAAATGATTGGGGATTTCAGCAGGGGCGGCTACTGCCAGGGGGCGCAGGGTCTCGCACCCCCCAATTAAATTACCAACTAAAATAATAAAATAAAATCAAATAAATATATAAAATATTTATTTCATTAAAGAAATTCATAGCATCAAAAAACTGTCCAAACTCTCCTCGTAACAGTCGTAACGTAAATTACAGAGCCAGCCAAAGCACAAGTAAATAATGCAGCGTCTTTTCTTGGAAGGTAGTTTGGAGTACCTTGGCAAAACGTTAAAATCTGAACCAACGAACATATAACACATAGAAGGGTCACTCCTGCGCGGCACTTTGATGTTCTAAGATCAAAGCATCGCCAGCAGCAGCCGAATGTATTTTCTCGAATTGTAAGACTTGCGAGGTCGCAGACGGACATCCCAAATTACGAAGGCGATACGTGCACGCGATATGTGTAAGCGGGCCGAGCTGTTTTACGAGGGTTACTCTGTAGGAACGGAATAAAACTAAAAGTAAACTAGTTTTTACATTAATCAGTTGTATTAACATAAAGTTACTTATAAGAACGCAGTTCAATTTATTAGCAACAACACTGCAAACTATTATTTGTCTACAATAAAGTAGTTGCAATAGAAACAACATTAAAGTGTGTTTTAGATCGATCAAATAATAAACTTAATATATCGGATAAAAAGAAACTGAGATAGTATATTTTTTAAATACAAGTAGGGAAATATTTTTATTTTAAAACACACAGTTAAGATGCGTTCTTTACTTATAGGTAATTAAATTGGAAATAAAGAAAAAGTTATTGGATTACTGTTTTTTCTTAACCTAAGTATATATAATATAATTTGCGTAAAGTAAGTTCCAGCACCTACAAATAAATTAAATTCTAAGTTTGTTTTTGTTAGAAATCTTCTGAAAAAACGAGTGGTAATATAATATACCTAAAATAACTAAGAAATTATTAACGGCGTAACAGACCTTCCGAGATTTTGACAGATGTTACCGTTTTGGGGTTCCTAGATGATAAAAATGTATGTTGTCCATTTCCGTCTGACTGTCTGTCGGTCTATCTGTTAGCCCGACAGCTCAAAACCTAGTTGACGGAAAAGGATGAAATTTTGTATGCAAAGTAGGCATTGACCCTACTCGAAAAAGTATATCCTTTGTGTTCAATATATACAGGGTGAACACTATAAAAAATTAAAATTTTTGCTTAAATTTTATAATTTAATATGACGGTTATAGAAGAATAGTTAAATATTTAATGAATCCAACCATATTGTGAGAAGGTTATACAAAGTGGCAAACTTTTTTTTTGTTTCTTTATCTACTGTTCTGTTTAAAGGTAGGTATTTGCCGATTTTATAATTGGCAAGTTCCAAGTGGTATATATTATATTCATAAAAGAAGGCACATTAATTTGTAATTATATTTGGATCATAATCGATTATTTCGGTACATGCCTTATTGTCATGGCAGTATTTTGACGATAGGGGCAAAACAAAAGGAACGTTGTTTGTCATTCCAAATAAAATATTTAAAAAATTGCGACGCACTTTGTTCAATAAAAAGTGTTTGATTAAAAACCGTCAAAGATACTATGAGGAGTATCCTTGACCAAGTACTTACCGCTTAAACTAGAAACAGTCAGGAAGATACTCTAAGAGAGAAACAGGAACAGCAGGGTGTCCCGCGTGAAGCAAGCTGTAGTAGAACGCGTGCAAATTAGCCCTTAGCTCAGCCAGATAGGTTCGATTGGACGCCACCAGTTTTTTTACACCGACACAAACTGGAAGTCGCCTAGGTGGTCTAGGAACCTGCTCCAACACGCAACAATCCTGCTATTCATAATTTAAAATTCAGAAAAACATAGGGCGCAGTGAGCTGAATAAAACAACTAGAGTACATCTAACCCTATACATATATTTACACAAAATAAAGTGTTACAGGTGTTTACACCAATAAATTGGAAATTTTGGGCGATTTTGCCCCCGCCAAAATAGTGTTTATACACAAAATCAAAAAAATTGGGCGATTTTGCCCCACAAATTAAATAAAATAACTTAAAAACTTCGTGAGGAAGACTATCCTCATGCACAAAAATCCTGGGGTGACCCTTGAAGGTAGAAGTAGGGATGGTTCGTATCCTCTACCAAAACAATTAAGAGGGACGCTTTGTAGCCCCTATGGAAGAAGTAGGGATGGTTCGTAGCCCCTACCAAAGACCCTAGGAACAAAACAATTCCTACTGGTTACAGTAATTTAAATAAAAAAAAAATATGTTAAAAGTTACGTTAACAATTAAAAATAAAAATCAGAAGTTACGTTAATAGAAAAAGGTAAAATTTGGAAAGAAACAATTTACTGGAACTAAAGCGCCGAAATTTAATTAATTCTTTATCAATTAATTAATTTGATATTAAAAGAGAGTCACTGGCTTGAACAGAATCGAAAAATTTAGATAAGTAGAAAAATATTTAAAAATAAGAAGCTACGTCAATATAAAAAACCACTAATAAAAGAGAAAGTAATTATTTGCAAAATTTAAACGAGCTTAAGATATGATTAAAAAGTTACGTTAATAAAAAAGTTAATATTTGGAGAAGGAAAAAAAAAATTACTGGATCTAATCCGCAAAATTTAATTAATTTTTCATTAATTAATAATTTAATTTAATATTAAAAGAGAAAGCCATTGGCTTGGACAGAATCGCAAAATTTAGATAAGTAGAAAAATATTTTAAAATAAGAAGCTACATTAATATCAAAAAAGGTACTAAAAAGAGAAAGTAATGATTAAAACCCACTTACAAAATTTAAGCAAGCTTAAGAGACTATAAAAAAGAAGTTATGTTAATAAACAAAAGAAATCATTACTCAAGGACATTGATAACTACATTTTAAAGTTCATTTACTTTACTGATAAACGTTAATATTTACAAAAACTAAGTGTTCACTAAATGACCAGTTTAACGCTATATTATGCTATCTTACATTACCAATCACGATAATAAAGGTACAGCAAAATAAAAATAATTGATAATTAAATCACAAGTTCACGCAAGATTACAGGTATAAACAAAGCAAAAGGCTTAAGCGAAGACATTAAAAATAACTAAAAATGAGACCCCATTTAGCTTGACTTAAGATCTAAATGTTCAATACTAATTTCAATGTAAGATAACATAAGAAAATAGAACCAAATAATTGATTCCAGAAAAATTCTGGTCATTGACATACAGAGAAATCACCCCTTATAGGAATAAACCGCTTAAATAGAATTAATCCAAAAATATATACCGCTTATGTACATTTATAAGAACCCAAATGTTAAATTAAAAGCAAAATATACCGCTAATGTACATCTATCACAAATTTAAATTTAATTGGTGTGTAACTTTTGTGTTTATGGCCGTAAATGAATAAATAAATAAATAATTAAAGACACAAAGCTTAAATCACAAGCAAATAAATTGCTACCATAAAACTACTTACTACTCTAGGTTCCCAAAAGCAAGTTAACTAATTATAAAGCATCTACATAATCACCCTCAAGTCCCATCTAAGCATAGTGCGATATGATAAATAAGTGTAAAACGTGTACAAGCCTAATATTATATATATAATTCTATAATTCTATATATAATTCTAAGTGCACCAAAATAATAGTCAAATGACAAATTTAAAATAAAATAATAGGTTAATGAACCTCTGAAAACAAAAATATTATATAACCCCCCTTTATAAACAAACGCAAAAATAAATTTAAATTTTCCAGCTTCCTAGAAATAAAACCCGTAAAGCCTCAAGCCCGTACACGTCTTAGCTTATAAAAAACAACAGGAAAATAAAGGATTTGGTGGTATTCTTGACAAACTGGCGACCGAACCTTAATAATAACAAACAAATTAATATTTTAAAAAAAAAAACACTGACTATACTTCACGCTTTAATTTTTCAGTCTGGGGCAAATGACAGGCTTGTCAACTTGGCGTTTACGATAACAAATTATAGTGTCAGAACTAAATAGTACCACAAATTCCTTATTCCTTATATAAATTACGGCTTGAAACTTAACGCTACAGATAGCCCAATAACCACTGTATGTGCTTGGCGACAGTCAATAAAAAAAACTTGATAAAACAATCTACATTTACTACGCGAGTGACTGACTACTTAAATCCAAGCTTAGCTGTTCCCGCTGGCCCATAAGCTGGTATAAAGAGGCCCTAAATATAGCTTACAGATTGTATGAAATTTACTTCACACTATTCAAGCTTCAAAAATATAGTCCCGCGTTCAAAAGAATGCAAATTAGATAATGTAATACTAATAATAAAGCAGTTGAGCGGCTTGGTTAACTACAATAAACAGTCGTGACCAGATAGAGATCGCCGCGGAACAGCTGAGGGTCGCGGTGACTTCTGCGTATCACGAAAAAAGTCCGCTAAAAGCAAAAAAGGACAACAGAAATGCATCATGGTGGAATAAACGCCTAGATACAAAAAGAAAAGAAGTCCGACGTCTATTCAACCGGGCTAAAGAAATAGGTGAATGGGATCAATACAGGTCTGCTCTGACAGAATACAACAAAGCAATCCGCAACGCAAAAAGAGAATCTTGGAGAAGGTTCTGTGAGGGTATAGCGGATGTACCAAGCAGTACCAGAATTCACAAAATTCTATCCAGAGAACCGGTTAAGGAGATGGGTTCGTTAATTCGACCAGACGGCTCCTATACTGAATCTAGGAAAGAAACGTTAGAGCTTTTAATTAAAAACCACTTCCCGGGCAGCCTAATTCTGGCTGATCAAACAGTCTCCAGTGAATGCCGACCGAAACGGTCTCAGAAAGAAGACTGGGAGACAGTCAACAAAATAATTACAGCACAAGCGATGAGAGGTGCAATCTCCTCTTTCCAACCTTTCAAATCGCCAGGAGATGATGGTATCTTCCCAGCTCTGCTACAGATCGGACTGGATATACTACTACCCTCTCTTATAAGACTTTTCAGAGCTAGTCTAGCTTGGAGTTATATACCATCTAGCTGGGTCGCGACTAGGGTAATTTATATACCCAAGCTGGGTCGCACTGACCCACATCCCAAGTCGCTTCGACCAATCAGCCTGACATCCTTTCTGCTGAAAAGCCTGGAAAAGATACTGGACGGGCACATGAGGAGTGGTGCACTAAACAATCATCCCCTCAGCGCGCACCAGTATGCCTACCAGGCTGGAAAATCAACAGAGCTGGCACTAAATAACCTTGTCGCGAACATTACTGACTCCTTGGATAGCAAGGAGATAGCAGTAGCAGCTTTTCTTGACATAGAAGGAGCATTTAATAATGCACCACTAGACTCACTCTACGAGGCTACGGTCTCTAGAGGGGTCGGACCTGTAGTATGTAACTGGATACGAACTATGCTCGAATGCAGAATTATCTCGACTTCTCTAGGTGGAGAGACTATCAAGTTTAGGGCTGCTAAGGGATGTACTCAGGATGGGGTTCTTTCCCCCCTACTATGGTCACTCTTGGTGGACGACCTACTTGCTATGGTCTCTCTGTGGGAAGTCGATTTGCAGGCATATGCAGACGATCTAGTTATATTAATTAAAGGCAAATCTGAGGAGCTGATCTCAAACCCTCTTCAGGAAGTGCTAAACACCATCTACGCATGGTGTGTGAGGGAAGAAATGTCCGTCAATCCCCACAAAACGGCCATTGTACTATTCATTAAGAAAAGGAAGCTGGAAAACTTAAGACCTCCTTCCTTACAAGGTGAAACTATTCCTTTTGCAAATGAAGCGAAATATCTAGGAGTAATTCTGGACAAAACACTCAATTGGAACTCACATATGGAAGCAGTGATTCGTAGGGCGACCCTTTCCCTATGGACGTGTCGCAGAGTCTGTGGCAAGTCCTGGGGCATGTCGCCTAAACGGATATACTGGCTATACGTAATGATCGTAAGACCAATGATAGCATATGGCTCTGTCGTCTGGTGGAGGAAGGGCCATCAGCGTCTAGCTCAAGCCAAGCTGTCCGGCCTACAGCGACAAGCATGCCTGACGATTACGGGTGCCTTCCGCACCACGCCAACGGCATCTATGGAGGCCCTACTAGAACTACTCCCTCTCCACATATATCTGGAGAGAGAGGCAAGATGGGCCACATACAGACTCTATCATGCAACTAATAGCATGCAGGCATATGTCATGAGGGAGACAAGTCTGCTGGAGGGCACTTTAGCTCACGGCATTCTGGGCATGCCCTCGGACATCATGCCTAAAAATTTAAGCAACTATATGACCTATACAATAATCTATCCTGGAAGGGAAAAATGGGTTCGGAATAAAACTGACCTACTTAGAGCAGATATTTGCTTATTTACCGATGGATACAAAACTAGCAAAGGGGTCGGAGCCGGAATATATGGCAATAACCCAAAGACAGAGCTGACATATAGCCTGGGGTCATTAGCGACTGTATTCTAGGCAGAGGTGTACGCCATTGAGGAAAGTGTAAGAATGCTGGCAAAACGGCAATACACACGCAAAACAATAAAAATCTTTTCTGACAGTCAGGCTGCTCTTAAAGCGTTGGAATCCAGCTGGTGCACCTCAAATATGTTGTGGAAATGCCGTGAGGTGCTGACTGTAATCGGAAAACAGAACAAAATAATAGTCAAATGACAAATTTAAAATAAAATAATAGGTTAATGAACCTCTGAAAACAAAAATATTATATAACCCCCCTTTATAAACAAACGCAAAAATAAATTTAAATTTTCCAGCTTCCTAGAAATAAAACCCGTAAAACCTCAAGCCCGTACACGTCTTAGCTTATAAAAAAAAAACAGGAAAATAAAGGATTTGGTGGTATTCTTGACAAACTGGCGACCGAACCTTAATAATAACAAACAAATTAATATTTAAAAAAAAACACTGACTATACTTCACACTTTAATTTTTCAGTCTGGGGCATATGACAGGCTTGTCAACTTGGCGTTTACGATAACAAATTATAGTGTCAGAACTAAATAGTACCACAAATTCCTTATTTCTTATATAAATTACGGCTTGAAACTTAACGCTACAGATAGCCCAATAACCACTGTATGTGCTTGGTGACAGTCAATAAAAAAAACTTGACAAAACAATCTACATTTACTACGCGAGTGACTGACTACTTAAATCCAAGCTTAGCTGTTCCCGCTGGCCCATAAGCTGGTATAAAGAGGCCCTAAACATAGCTTACAGATTGTATGAAATTTACTTCACACTATTCAAGCTTCAAAAATATAGTCCCGCGTTCAAAAGAATGCAAATTAGATAATGTAATACTAATAATAAAGCAGTTTAGCGGCTTGGTTATTATGGTAATAATTTAGTCAGCTATTATAATTCAAAATAATATGTAGCACACACCGAGCAGCCGGAAAAAAACTAGTCTGAGAGAATAAGATTGTGAAGCAGAATTTTCGATAACTATTGTCCGCTAAAATTTAAATTATAATGCATGGGCGTAAACAAATAAACGATTATTAAGTATTAGAGAAACACGGGGCGAAAAAAACTTCAAGGCTTAACTTACCCCTTAAGCAAGGAAGGTTCGATACTCCAGACTCCACATACAAAACACCAAAAACGGGGGCAGCCACCAGCGGTCTCCAGATCGTCAGGCCGATGTAATGGCTGAAGGAAATAAAAGAAAGAAAACCCTTAGACACGATAATTTTACATGCACGTGGCATCACGAAGCAGACTCGGAAAAAACTCATGTATATAAAAAAACTAGCTCACCTGATATGATGTTATCGAACGAAGTTGCAGATAAAACGCTGCTCCTAGCAAGCAAAAATTCATTAGAAGAATTAAATCGCAGTCCCGGAACTTAATCCATGAAAATTGAGCCTTCAAAATGGCCGAAACCCGACACTGCACTGCAGTCTTCCTCGAAGACCAAGGTGGAAATGCCAGACGTTCTTCCTTCTCTGCCACCGAACCAAAAGGTCTACATCTGCGCAAGCCCAAAAGGCTGCATAGAACATCCAATGACCCGGGGGAAGAAAAGGCGGTGACCTTGAGTGGAAACTCATGACAGTAATTAATAGGGTCTCAAGATGGCGCCACGGCACATCGACAAGAATTACTAAATTCCAACCAATTTCAAGCATGGGTTAGAAGCTGCTCCCTCAAATGACCCCGATTGCATAATCGCACAAGTCTTGGACCCCATACTGAGAAACAAACGCAAAAAAACACCGAAACTTAGAACTCCAATCGTCGCCACGCCACCAAACAAAGACACTACAATCGTACAGAGGCCCCTGGCGTGGAACAATAAAGTCACGGAAATACAGACTGTTATAGGCACCTACGCCGGTACTGATCGAGACGCACTATTTCAGTACGATGCATCCAAATACTAACAGCTGAAACCCCGAATGTCGAAACTATAGAAAGTAAAACGATGACGTAGTGCTACAAAATTCCAACCTCCCCACACTCGAAAATGCCACTGCAGCCGCTGTGTTCACAAATCGACGGCTCTCGAAAGCGCTGCGTGAATCGACCTCGCGGCCCGAACTTAGATATTGTTGTTCTTAAACTTGATATTGCCCCGCTTACAGCTCCGCCAGGCGAAAACCTACACACAGCCTTTCAACCTTCAAAACTTTTAACATTCGAAAATAGAAATACCAAGAAGATTAAATGCTAACGAGATTTGTGAACACGAAGGCCGAACGTTAAAGAGGACGGCGCAAACCAGGGCAGTGCATGTGGGAAGATACCAGAATTAAGTCAGAACCAATCTCGAGAGCGAAAAATGCTAACAGCTGGAATATGAAAATATGTAGGTATCCCCTCATAATATATTATCTAAAACATGTTAATATAAAAGACTAAGAGCGATTGTCTGTACACAGGGTTAAAGCAGACTACAAGCTTCGAAGGACAGCTGATGTCAAGCTGATTTGGACAGAAAAAAAAGAATTAGCCAGACCAGAAAATCTAGAAACTAGCCTGAGAACATGGCAGGTCCAACGTGTACGTGTGGGGACACAACTATTTCATTAATATAAACTATAAAATAAAACTAAACAGGCCTTCGTGAACAAAACTAACCCTTAAAACAAACTCTGATACTGGGGCCGAAATTAAATTGTCACAAAATCGACAAATACCTTTGCACAGCAGTTGCCTCGCTCACAATGGGTTCACCCTGTTTTAAATATGTAAACTGTTTGGATTTGTCAAATGCAAAATATTTTTCTAAGAGAAATATTTTAAAGCCCGGAAAAAATAACGTCAAGATCTGTCTCGCAAAGTGATTTTTTTGCAATTAAAATACTTTTTTACTGGCCAGGAATAGGGGACTGTAAAACCGGCAAAAATGAGTTTAAAAAAATTGTAAGGTACAACTACATGGGACCTTCACAGAATGATTGACTAGGGTCTAGGCTATCTGAAATGGCCAATTACAACATTTTTTGGAAGGTCCAACTTTTTTTATGACGCAAAATGTCATAAATCTGACAAAATTACACATACCTCGCGATATCTTCGGAACTAATCGAGATAATTCCGTTATATTTTTTTAATCGATAGAAGAAATGTGAGCGAATCGATGTTAGGGGTCATAAACATCGATGCCAATATCGATGATTATCTTTCGACCATCGACCTTCCGTTCCGAATCTATTGACAAAAGATTTTGGGAGCTAAATTAATAAACATTATTTATTTAGTTTTAGGTTCTTTAATTTTTTAAGGGTATGCAATTATTTTGTTTGTTTTTATTTTTACTACATAAACCAGAACGAAAAAGTAAAAAAATGTTCAACACACAAAAAAGTATTAATTTAAATTTATTCAGTCACCCCTATATAAACAACACAGAACTCTTCGTACGCTTATTTGGTTCACTTTATACCACCACGCGTCTTCGAATGAATCAACTCGGGCGCCAGTGTGCTCAAGCGGGGACGAGATGAGAAGGGAAAATTTCGTCGCACAGTCTCGGGCGTGTTCGTGCTTTTTGGAGAGTGACCCTTCTATGTGTTATATGTTCGTTGTCTGAACGGTGCCGGTGGGTGGATCAAGCGCTAACCTAATCCTTACTTCCGCACGGTCTCACCTTGAGAGCAACCGCGAGATATCACGCAAAACGACGCGATGCTCGATGACCAATCAGATTGCGAATAAATCTGTGGTTGCTATGTCAACGGTCGGCATAGTACACGTGCTTCGGTCTCAAAACTTCTGCAGCCTTTCTGTCTTTGCTGTTAAATAGTTTTTTTGTTTTCTGTTTTTTCGGTATTTTCATTGTCAATATGAATTCTGTAAAGTATATTTTAGAAAATAGACTTGTTCCATTTGAAGAAAAAGTTGTAGTCAAAAAGTTGGGTCGTCCAACACCAGATTTAGAAATAAAATCAACGGTGTTTATGACGTTTTGAAAAAAATAGTGCAAGGCAGCATTCGGCGCTTTTCACTCCTCACCTTTAACCCTCCTCCCCCTCCCCTAACAACTGCTTTGCACCCCCATATTGAAAAACCACGAACCGCTACTGGATTTCAGGAGTAATTTTAATTTTACGAGAAATCAGTGGCGTACCATGAATGTCTGCCAAAATAGGCAGGTGAAATTCCGTACGAACACAAAAAAGTTGTGGTACACTGAATAATGCCTCTTGATACATAATACATGTATGCCAAATTTAATTAAAATATCTAAAGTGGTATTACAGATATTAATAAAAAATTATTTATTTTTGAAAACTTTACCATCCTGTATCTCAAAAGTTAAGACGTTTAGGACATACGTTCATATGAAGTTTTCTTTTTAAAATGGACCCAAAAATCGCCTCCTTAAATATTGACATTCAATTAGAAAACACCCTGTATAATACATAATATTCCTGAACGTTCCAGCGACGGCAGCTGTGCATCGATGAGCACTAGGTTATGAGATGAGTTAGTAGTGTGGTTCACTTTTCTAACAAGGCGCCACCCAGTCTGTATAACTTGATTTAAGTGAAGGAGAATCCCCAGACTGGGAGATGAACTCTTAGAATGAAGATGTTAAAATAACAAGCAGATTATCATTGAGTAAATTTAATAAGTATAGTAGTATTTATTTAATTGAAAAAAAAATTATTGAACACTAATTAAAAAATAACGTTTCTGATCGCAGACTTCAAATTCTAAAAATACCCCCACCCCAACTTAATTACGCATTCGAATGGTTGATTGATCAATCAAATTGGCACGCACAAGAAAATATAACACTAATATCAAATCACAAAAATTTTACATAAGAGAATAATTTATGAAATTATAATATCATTTTAAATTAGGTAATAATACGCATAAAAAGTATAAAAATAACTATTTAAAGCATGGCAGATCATATTAGACTGATGTTAATTTATACAAATAAATGGAATATACTGGCCTTTGCAATCAGCATATTTCTTTGGCAGGAAAATATCCATAAATGTCTGTCCGGAATTTCTCAGGAACTAACCATGAAACACGTATTATTCAGGCAGGAAACATAAGTAGATAGGAGGAAAGGCGTACTGGACTATTGTACACTAGGGTGGCGACGCTTATTTTACGTTAAACCAAAGACTAATAAAAATAATTTTGAATATCAAACTAGGTCAAGTTTAACCTCAGACTAGCAACGAATTATTCCAGGGGACAATGGTGGGTCGGAGCTAAGATGTTTTATTTTAGAGCGCCATGTGATTTTAAAGGTTTTACACCATGCCCCTGTATATTGATGTTTTACGAGGAAAGACAAAAATGACGAATTGTCAAGTCCCCGGCTGAAGTCTGCCTTCCACCCACACTCGTTCCGATACTAGTATCCAATGAAACGACAACGCTTAAAACAACAAATTGGTTATATTAATAACCGTTAAAATTTGGTACAAATTAGTGATGTTAATATCAATTAAAAATATAATACCGTTTAAGTAAATGAGATTAGTCTCTAATTTGATCCATCGAAAGATCTTTTCATCCACTATCCCACATGCAAATTTCGTCTCTCCACCTTCAACCGTTAGGCTGCTAATCGCAAAAAAATATATCTCCGGAACCAAAGGGCCGATCAACGTCAGTGTTTTTTTAAACGCCTTTTGACGACATCCCGAACACGTGACATATGACAATTTTTCGATTTACCCCTTTGATAATTGATAGGTAACATGTGACCTGCTGGAACCAAAGGGCCGATTACCGTATTTTTCTTTAAACGAAGTCTGACGTCATCCTGAACACGTGACCCGTGTCAGTTTCTAATTTTGACGTTTGACAAGTGACAAGTGACAGTTGACAAGTGACAGGTGACATTTGACATATGACAAGTGACATTTATATTGCTGACGTAAGCCCCACTGACGTGGACTTCGATGACGTACTTGAAATTGACTCGTGCGCAATGGTAACCGAGATATGACGTCATAGATCACAAGACAAGATCCTTCCGGAGGACGGAGGGTTCACAATTCCCTATCCATCCCTACTTATCGCTGTTCCTACTACAGGAACTATACCAAATTTAAGGGCCTTAATGGTGAGCCCACTGGGAATGTTTTGGTAAGGAAAAAAACAGTATGTAGTTAGCGAAAAAATTGAATTTTTGCTGTGTCTACCCTTAGAAAAAAAATGAGCGCTCTTAGGTATTTTATTTATTATTTTTTCTAAACAAATTTCACGTTTTTTTATCACTATGGTATTATATCACATTTTTTTTTGTTCTGTTCCTTTAGGGTTTATGCGCTGTTCCTTTAGGGATTAAGTAATGTATGGTACCCGTTAAGGTACTCGCATACTTGTACACTTTTGTGTTGCGCAACCTAAAAAAATGGCGCAACCTTTGAATTGCAAGGTGAGAACACCACTGCAATATAAAAAGTTGCGCAAGTTACTAAATGGCGCTACACTTTTCGAATTGCGTAGACTTCAAAAATTGCAACGTGTGAACAGTTAAAAATACTGGAGTTGCGGAATATAAATATAGACCGGCATGTCGGTTAAATAATGTGGAGCAACTTCAACCGCAGTGCAACTTTGTCTGTCTAGAGAGGTTGTTTTGTGGTTTTAAATTTACAATAATTTTGAATTCTTCATCGCCATCCCTTAGTTCTTTTAATAAATTAGTTACTGCTTCGTAACGGTCACGTTTCTTAATCCATTCTTTAACCCAAATTCTTTCTTTACGTCTTTGTTGTCTCTTCTTATGCTGTCTTCGCAGTAAGATAAGTGCTAAACAGGAAGCGGCTTGTATTTCGCCATCAGAATGCATTATTTTAAAGTCAGATAAACTTTTTGCCGCAACACAAAACAGTCAATACTGATAAGATTTCTAGAAACAGGTTTTATTCCAAAACTTCGTCGACAAAGACGTCTGCACCTAATCACCAGAGCGACTGAATATCGTTTTTAAACGTGTATAAAATTGCAGCATAAGTTGCGCAATAATAAGTGGCGCATAGCGTGTGAAGAGCCTGTCAACTCTTAAAAATGTCTTCAACATTTTTAAGTTGCGCTACTCATTTATGTCGCAATTTTTGACATTTTATTGCTGCTGTGTGAACATAACGAGCAATTTTATAATTGCGCAATAAAAACTTGCGCCACAAAAGTGTACAAGTCTGCGAGTACGTTTAGTACTTCGTCTTTTAAAAACTGCTTATATTTGAGAACGGCATTTTTCATTCAGACGTCATATGAGTAACATGTAGAAACGCGACATAAATTTTAAACTTCTTGCACTATCGGATGAAGATATTTTCGGATTCAGAAAAACAGACACTGGGTGGTTTATTGGCAACAAACATATTGAATTTAATGGGGATATTTTGTTGATAGATGAAGAAAAGTATATGTTAACGGATGGGTTATTGAATTTGTTAACTCATCAGCGCCCGAAGAAATATACCTGCCATGAACTGAATCAGTATAAGGAAATTCTGTTATTATCCAACGCACACAGACGTAGTTTTCTGAGGAACAGCCCTATACGATCAAGTAAAAGTTGGAAATATATAAATATTATATACAAGTTATTTCCACCCAAAAGGAAATATAAAAAACCAGACGTGAAGGGTACCTACATATAATCAACTAAACTGGATTCAACGTTAATACACCATACAAAAAATAAGATTGAAATTATTAATATGTAGTAAACGTTTGTTTTAAAAAAAGTGTAATTTTCAATATATGATATAGAAATATTTGGCAATTATTGTTATTAATTAATATTTTTATAATAAATCTGAATTTTTAGCCCTATGTTGACAAACAATTTAATTTTCCTCACATATATCGTTGAATTCGTGCTTCAATAAGCTTTCATTTGATACAATACAAGATGTTCTTGATATTTTTTGTATGTCCCAATTTACCCCTGAAATTAACCCCCAGAATCAAATTAAAAAACTGCATTAAAAAATTCATCATATATCGTTGAACTCGTGCTTTAATGAGTTTTCATTTGATACCCTAAACGACACTATGGAAATTTTTTTTATTTCCCAATTTTTGCCCCGAAATTAACCCCCCGAATAAAATTAAAAAATTACATTAAAAATACATCATATTACATATTGTTAAATTCGTGTTTCAATAAGATTTCATTTGATACCCTACACCCATCTCCCGCCCTACCCACAGCCAGCAGCACCAACGCGGTATGGCATCGCGAATGCGCGGAGCTGAGTGGGTCAAAATAAAAATTTTGAAAAACGTATTAGGACAAAAGTTGTTCCTTACATCGTGACAAATATTTTTTGTTGAAAATTTGTTGTCTAAACCAATGGTTCAGCAGTTATAAGGAAATAAACAGTTAAAATTACCGCACTAGAATTTTTTAATCCTGATAATTTTCCCACAATCTAAACCTAATTTTCAATTTTCACGATTTTTTTAGATTTTTCTGAGCAACCTTTTGGTAATAAGGGTGGGAGCTGTTGTATATCTCTGTTCCTACTACAGGAACCGTACCAAATTTGGGGGTTTTATTGGTGAACCCACAGGGAATTTTTTTGGTAAAGAAAGAAACATTTTATAATTTGCGAAAAAGTTGAATTTTGATCTACCTACCCTGGGAAAAAATGAGCGCGTTTAGGTATTTTATTTATTGTCGAAAAATCTTTTCTCTAAAAGCAGTGGTTCAGCAGTTTTAAGGAAATAAACAATTAAATTGTTTATGCCAGTCGAGCGCGCTAGAATTTTTCAATCCTGGTAATTTTCCCGCAATCTAAACCTAATTCTCAATGTTCACCATATTTTTAAAGATTTTTCTGAGTAATCCTTCTGGTAATAAGGGCGGGGACAACAATTTTTAGCTTTTTTCCCGAAAAATGTGAAAAATACATCATATATATCGTTGAATTCGTGCTTCCATTAGCTTTCATTTGATACCCTACACGATGCTTTGGATTTTTTTTTTTAAATTTTATCTCTATGTTAAAATTCAAATTTTTACGTCGTATACAGAAAATCACCTGTGACAGACAGACGGACGGCCGGATGGATGGACTTACGAGAAACGTTACCCTTTGGCACTGTCAGTAATTAATTTATAAATGTAAAACAGTGTTTAGGAATAACTTTGTACCAAGTAAAACAAAAAATTTGCCGTTTTCCAATCAATTTGTGTCCACCATATTGTCAAAAAAAAATTGAAAGACGAATCCATTCATAGAAACTCTAAATAATATTATTAGCTTAACCAACGCCATTTTTTTTTCTTCACAGGGATGAGCAAGCAGTCAAACATTAGCAAATTCTGTAACTGGGAAAACTTGTGACTGTATTCTCCTATCAAACCCATCATGGATAACGATACCTAAAAAATACAAAAAAGTTACTCTTTGACACTTAAATTTCATTGTTTATGACAATTGACCGCGCTAGAATTTTTTAATGCTGGTAATTTTCCCGCTATCTAAACCTAATTCCCAATATTCATGATTTTTTCAGATTTTTCTGAACAATCCTTCTGGTAATAAGGGCGGGGACAACAAGTTTTAGCGTTTAGCGTTTTCCCCAAAAATGTTAAAAAATACATTAAAATAAAATACATCATATATATCGTTGAATTCGTGCTTCAATTAGCTTTCATTGATACCCTATACGATGCTTTGGAATTTTTTTTAACATTTTATCTCTTTGCTAAATTTCAAATTTTTACGCCGTATAAGAGAAAATCACCTGTGTATAGAAATAACTTTGTACCAAGTAAAACAAACAATTTGCCGTTTTCCAAACAATTAATGTGTCCTTCACCATATTGTCAAAAAAAAATTGGAAAAAAATCTAAATAATATTATTACCTTAAACAACGCCATTTTTTTTTCATCACAGCTGTCAGGATGAGCAAGCAGTCAAACATGAGCAAATTCTGTAACTAGGAAAACTTGTGACTGTATTCTCCTATCAAACCCATCATGGGTAACGATACCTAAAAAATACAAAAAAGTTAGTCTTTGACACTTAAATTATTTATATCAATTGACCGTGTTAGAATTTCTGAATCCTGGTAATTTTCCCGCAATCTAAACCTAATTCTCAAGGTTCACGAATTTTTTTAGATTTTTCTTCGGCGGCATGCAGTATAATTTCAAAATTGTATATCTCTGTTCCTACTACAGGAATCGTACCAAATTTGGGGGTTTTAATGTGAGCCCGCTGGGAATGTTTTGGTAAAGAAAAAACATTAATTGGCAAAAAATTTAAATTTTTACTCTACCTACCCTGGGAAAAAATGAGCGCGTTTAAGTATTTTATTTATTATTTTTTTAAACAAATTTTACCTCATTTTGTCGAGAATCTTTAAGGTTGTTTAGGTAAAAATACATAATAATGGGACGACACTAAGAATAAGTGTTTAAAAAGATATTTAAAAAATCGGTCAAATGAAAGCAATACTTACACATTTATTAGTGTTCCGTGGCATCCGCCCCCCTTAAATTATAATTATTAATAGTAACGCACTTGCGTTTCTGTTGAGCCAAATTAGAAATTTTAAAAAACTCGTAAAGGACAAAAGTTGTTCCTCACCGTTGCACACAGGTGAATTTTTTATATTGCCTGGTCAAAACCCACCTAACTCAGACATAACACTTCCCCAAACTTTTAGATGTAACTCAAAGCTTAGGTACCTGGGCGTATATACTAAAGCGGCCCTAGAAAGTCCGAGCAATTCAAATTGATTAAATGGCGCTGCTAGAATTTGTGTCATGTCACTTTGAATAAATAGACGCATATGCGTTCTTATCATACATAAAAACTACAAGTGCTCTTTCTCTCGCTATCTATGTATGATGTAAACACATAATGTGCCTCTCTCTCTCTCTCTCCCAAAGTTACACAATTTCTCCATCAAGAAATTTTTCTTTAGGAATCATTATGTACAACACAGTGGTAAACCACAATCGTTCACAGAGGAAAATGGAAACAAAATGGCGGCCCGCTAGCTAGACGCTATGGGTAACACGTGACTGGTGATGTTTTTTGGGGTTTATCTTTTTGAACCAAGTTTATTAGTTTTAATAGTTTTACTCAATTTTTAAAAACACTTGTACAGATTTTAATGTCAGGTTACTAAATTTATTAATGAAGAAATTGTTTTAAATATCAATAGCATCGCGATATTTTTAAAGAAGTTTTTAGTTTGCTTCAACACTTAATAATAATACCATCTCAAACGCTGTCAAGTCAAGTGTCATGCCGCCATTTTCACATGAAGGTTTAGGTATTAACCCTTTATGTCCCGGCGATATCTGTCCACATCAAATATGCGTTTTTTGATAAATGAAACCCTAACGTTTGTCGTGTTACCTCCTAACCATGCATAACTACTGTAAAAAGAAATCATTTAAGAAGTAAAATGGTACAGAAAAAGGTAATACATAGGTTTTATTTAAGTCTTAAATTGATGATTTCTTGGGTGCTCCACACATTGTTGGGAATTTTCGTGATTTGTTTGGAATTTTCAACGCAAAATTCTAATATTTTTAACATTTAACTTGTTAAACGATTTTTATGTACCCATTTTATTAAAGGAGAGCCTCAAAACATCAATCTTAATGCGTAACAAATTTTACCTTCATGTGTTAAATAATGTCCAGCAGTGCTCTATAGCTATATAATATTTAATGGGGTTTTATACACCAAACATATTGATATGTTGAGTGTGAAAAATTTATATTTATAACAGCACTTACCTCTATATAAACTAAAAAAGGGAAGCAGATTTTTGAAAACGAACAACAGACGCACACTACATAATCGAGGAAATCTGCTTTCTAAAATGAAGCATGTTGTATATTTGTACTTGTTTAACAGTGTTGCCACAGTTACTACAGTCCAGTAGAAACGCACAAATATTATCTCTAACAATATATCGCAAAATCTTTATTTAAAAAAAAAATATTAATTTTAATTAAATTTCATCTTCATCGCTCCGAGTGTAGCAAAACATGTGTCGCGGCCTGTTTTAACCCTTTAAGGGCGCACTGGTCGATAAAACAACCACTTATTTTTTTATACTTTGCAAGTGGCACAGAGACTCGAAAATAGCCGATTCGCTATATTGGGAGATGCCTAAGCGCTTTTAGCATGATTTTTAACCGCCTTGATGCGCGACTCGCGATTGGCCTAATAAGTGGTTGACTACATGCACAGGTCAACATTTGATCCACGCTGGAACATCAGATACTAAGGAGGTATCTATAGGTTTGTGGGATCGCTGATCACGATTCCAGGGTCCGTGTGACCCCATCACGTCAGGATCAAGGTCAACTGAAGGTCAAACATCGTAAATCGAGAAATATCATATTTTCGACCCCGGATTCTGAAAGAACGGAAAATTTTACGTTCGGATATGGTTTTATCTTTTCGTCAAAGTGACGCCTGCATGTCATTTAATATAAACAATTTACTCGGTCATCATTAGTCAGGTTTTAAACTCTTACGGTTACGTTCGAAAAATGATCTCCTAGCAGCTTTCCTCTTATGTGACACGTGTGTGTCTCTCTTCAAACGTGCCACATAAGAGGAAAGCTGATAGGAGATCATGTTTCGAAAGTAAACGTAAGCGTTTCAAACCTGACTAATGATGACCAAGAGTAAATTGTTTATATTAAATGACCTGCAGGCGTCACTTTGACGAAAAGATAAAACCATCCGAACGTAAAATTGTCCGTTCTTTCAGAATCCGGGGTCGAAAATATGATATCTCTCGTTTTACGATGTTTGACCTTCAGTTGACTTTGATCCTGACGTGATGGGGTCACACGGACCCTGGAATCATGATCAGCGATCCCACAAACCTATAGATACCTACTTAGTATCTGATGTTCCAGCGTGGATCAAATGTTGACCTGTGTTATTAAACCACTGCGCCTTTAGTGACTTTGATTAGCTTTAAGTAAGTGCTGTGGATGTTGTAAGTGCTTATTTTATTTGTTGGGAGGTGATAAAGTAAAAACAAGATAAGAGAGTTGTAGAAAATGCATTCAAAAATGATCACACTCTGTAATTACCCAAAATCTTTGGAAAATAGATTGTATTTTATTACATATTTTTGAATTTTCTCCCAATAACCCTAAATTTTCAGATAACATAGTACGCGTTTTTCAACTATTTTTCTTAACATTTAAGGTTTTTGTACACAATTTTGTGCAAATTAAATTTAGGGATAACTAAGAACCTAATTTATAATTTTACTTCCACATATCTAAACTCGGCTTAGATAATATACGTTCATATATACTTTTTGCTTGCACGGGAATGTAGCAAGATAATTTCTGTCTCGGAAAAAAAGCACTAGCGCAACAATGTGCAAAAATCGTTGGTCTAGCAGTGGATCGAAAGCTGGTGGGAGAACAGTTTCCATTGAAACTTAAAAAAATCATTCAAGTGCAAGCTATACTTGCACAATTATTAGTATTCCGTGCCATCAGCCTCCCACTGAACCAGAGCAAACCTCGGCCGCCCGATCCCCGTTTATCTGCCGCTCTACCCGCCGCCGACGGCACCAAAGCCGCATCGCGTATGTGCGGAGCTGAGTGGGCCAAATTAAAAATTTTGAGAAACGTGTAAGGACAAAAGTTCTTCCCTAGATTTTTTTGAGCGATCCTTTTAGTGATAAGGGTGGGGGAAAGCAATTTTTAAGAATTTTTCCCGAAAAATGTTTAAAAAATACTTCATATATATCGTTAAATTCTTGCTTCAGCAAACTTTCATTTGATAACCTACACGATGCCCTTGAATTTTTTGTTGTCATTTCCCAATTTACATCCGAAATTAACCCTCAGAATCAAAATTTTACTTTTTATACTATCAATATAGGGTCCTTAACTGTCAAAACAAAAATAAGTGGTCGATTTAGATTATGTACCACTTTGATGTCTTAAGGGGTACTTAAGGTTCTTTGGTTGATATATAGACCACCCTTCAGAGCCAAATTGTCAAATCTGACAGCTTAATTTTTCTAATAAAAGTTGCTGCTTTTGTACTCAGGAGTAAGAATATGCCTTTGCATATCGAATAATAAAAAAAAAGTACTGCGCCTTAGAGGGTTAACCTGGAATGCACGCAGTCTTGCGACGTGATTAGAAGCACTTAGCGTTGGGTCATTCGTTCATTTTCAAGAGAGCCCGCTCACTCGTTCAGCTCACTTGGAAGAGTCGTTCGCAAGGAGTCGTTCGATTGAACGAATCGCGGAGCTGTTTACTTTAACGTGACACCTGCACTTGTTCGTGTGCATAAAAGAGAGCATAAAACGCGGATGTGAATTACACATTTACGACTGCCGACGACCCGCTGCCTGGTTGTGTCGCGACGGCTTCAAAGAAAAATAATATACATAACATAAATAAATTAAATAAAATTAATTGAAATATTGGAATGATTAAAATTTTCATTTGTTAAATGTTCAAAATAAAAGTAAATACATATTAACAAAAATGGTTTTATTGTAGATTAGATAATGATTATGTAATATGGATTTCAAAGTTATAAACTACCGGCAGTATACGCCGTTAAAAAACGTTGTTGCAGATTTCCGGAAAAGTAATTAATCGTTAATCGTAAAATAATAGTAATACGAAAGACGTACAAACTGTGTAATGTATTATTATAGGCCGCTAGATGCTCCACCACTCTCATCCTTATATTATACGTCTGAGCCTCTCGCCGCCGCTCGCGCTCTCGCGCTCTCTGAGTTGTCCGAAACTCGCGAAAGCGTGGAGTGGAATTTCTACGAACGAACGAGAGCGAGCCAAGAGTCATAGTCGCCTATAATGCAGATATTTTAACGAGCGGTGAACGAATCGTTGATGGGAGCGGCTCATTCGCGACTCTTTGAAAAGAGTCGTTTAAATTGAACGACTCGTTCGCGAACGACCCATCGCTAGAAGCACTAGGTATTTTATTTATTGACTAAGGTTTTTTTAATTTGGTGTTTTTCCCATTGTTTGGTAACAAGTTAGAGTGGATAATGGTACTTAAGCATACCGGCAATCTCCACTCTATCTATTTTTTCAAGAGACACAATTTTCTTATAAAACGCTAAAACCCGTTTATACCTTGCGACTTTTTATAATTTATTCTAGCATCCAAATTTTAATTGCTAATTACTTTACCAATATTAGAATATTAACAGCGGGATGCACAAAACTTTTAATCAAGCGTTAAATTCTATTTCATCGTTAGAAACAAAAGATTCTCAGTTTAACAGAGCGTTAATTTTTTTTTCTTTCTGCAACAGTCCAAATTTTTGGATATTCAATGATTAAACTGACATTTGCCACTAAAAAACCAAGGTGTTGTTTACTTTTTCATTTGTTTTTAACGAAGAGAGCACTTAACGATGAATTAAACTAATTACACAATATGGTGTGATTAAAGTCATGTTTTCGGCAACATTTTTAATAAAATATTGGTTATTTTGGCAAAAGTTTATGTTCTAGTACAAGAAATTAAAAGACAACTCTTTCTGTCAATATTTTAAAATACAACTATATACACTTTTATTGCAGATGGGCATCTAATTTATCATAAACCCAACCTAAGCAGGTACCTACCTTCACACACTAACAAAAAATGTAGGAAAAATAAAGTTCATCATGTAATGTGAATTTTACCAAAAAATACACTTTTCATCTTCAATAATATACCAAAATTACTCTTTATACCACTATTTTCTTGTTAGGTTTGTGCAAAAATAATATTCTATTGCTGGAATTCTTCTTCGTTTTAAACTATTCATTATAATATTGTAATTATAACAATTTTCCTTCTATACAAATATAGATATTCTGCTAAATTTCATTCTTCAACACTTCCGAATTGGCAACAAAGTTTTCCTTGTATCTCTTTATTTACTAGAGAGGTAGTTATTTTTTTCAATTATTTTTGTCATAACAAATCAAAAAGAAAATTACTATATTATAAAAGTAAAAACATTGGAATACAAGCAATTTTTATATGACTCACTTCATTTGTTTTGGTCCGCGGCCCCCTATACAATAAGGCATAACCTCCTAACTATAAACCATAGAAAAATAAAGGGCTTGTTAGAGAAAACTAGTTTTTTTTTTAAATATAAACAAAATAAGATCATACCATACATAACCTACAGATTTCAAAGATGTCTTTGATGTAACCTAAAATATTTCTCTCTTCGTCTTCCAGTTATTGCTGGCCCGCGTCAATGTAACAGGTCAGCCAGCTCACCTCCCGGTCTCGCGCTTAGACCAGAGCTCTTGCAACTCGCAGGGACTGTGTACACATTACTCCTTAATTTTTCTGTGGTTTTGAATTTTGACATAATAGGCGTTTTTCAGAGTTTACCGGTTGACAAACCGGTTACAATCGGAAAACGCTCTAGCACAACCGCCTTTACCTAAGACGCTTGTGGTCTGGGGCGTATTCGATTGACGAAAATTGAATCGATTCGGATAGGTTTAGGAATTTCGAGTGAAATAGGTACATAATTAAATAAATGCAGTAGAAAGAGATAAAATACCATTAAAGTGTCATCAAATGATCCGGATCGATCCAGTGAATTGAATAAGAGACATGGCCCATACCCCGGGAGGTTATAGTTTTCTATAATCGACACAAAGCGATCGTGTTGTTTTTTTCTGCCGATCATTTGATAGCGAACGTAAAACAGAGCGAAAAAATATCGCTTTGCCCCTACAAATAGAATTCTAAGATCTCGGGGAGTCCCACTGCCGAGGCGTATTAATAGGTCTGTTCGTTTGTGGTGCACGAAACTGCACTAACACACCCTTCTTTTTTGTTTATTCGCATGATAAAACTGGCAGTTAAGTAAACGTGCCACAAAAAAAATTAGAGTTAATGAATCATGAGCAAAAAGTTTATTAAAGGAGAAAGAGCAAACTTTTACTTCAACGAAGTTGAGGTGGATTAAATAAATACTCTACAGTTTGCTTGAGTTTGAGCGTGACACATGGTTAAAAAAATTATAATCGTTATACTACCAGCAATTAGGTTTAAAAATTGACCAGTATACCCACCCAGACAAAGATGTTTTGTTAGCTTAACTGGACAAAAGTTATATAGTATGTTATTACGGGTATAAACACAGAACTTGAGGTAAAATAAGAAACAAAATTGTATTCAAAAATTTTGTAAAGTAGGTACATATATATAGCGACATATTTAACTAAGATATTAATATTGATGTCAATATTTTACCTTATCAAGAAAATGACAACAAAGGTTTCGTTTCCAAATTTTTTCCTTGGCAGTAAGGTATTTCGCCGAATATTGATTGTGTCTAGGATAACCTCTCAAATAACAATCATTTAGAACTCCATTCCTCACATGTAGGTTTATCAGGAAGTCTGTTTTTGTGCTTTATCTTCCATCACAAGTTCGATTTTTAGGGTTAGGAATTCTCATTCTTTAGAAATATTAAAATCTTTTGAATGCACCTAAAACAAACACATAAATGGATAATAATGACAAGAGGATAGTAGTTAAGGAAGCTGAAAAGCAGCTAATTGTTTATGTATAGCATTTTTAACGCAAATTTTAAAATTAACAGAAAAAATATACAAATTTCGCTAGTATCTGTACCGTATTTTATGGGTCAATGGTTTCATACAACTTACCTTAGAAATACATATACATATGTTCAGAAGTTTATTTTCTTCTATATTTGTGTAATTTTTCTATTCGCTTTGCCTATTTTCCCAAAAATATTTTTTTTGATTCAAAATAACTTCGCTTTACAAGAAATACAAAACGCTTTGTTGACATTAAAATCTGACGTTTATCGTTCGAGTTTTCCCGAAACTGCGACCGCTTCCAAATCTAAAAGCCGATGTTAAGCGATTGCTGTTTCAAGTAGGCCTGGGCCGGCTTTGATTAAATCTTGGGTAACTTGACCAAAATTTAACAACGCAATAAAATTTAACACGTTGTTAGCTAATCACGTATTAAATGTTCTTTCTGCAACCCGCCGTTAGTGTTTTCTTATTACAAGAGTAATATACTGCTAGAATAAATTTTGGCCAAACAATGGGAAAAACACCAAATTAAACAAAAAAACCTTAGTCAATAAATAACCTAGTGCTACTAATCACTTCGCAAGACTGCCGAAATGTTGTCCATTCACGTGCATTCTAGGTTAAAACAGGCTTCGACACATGTTTTGCTACACTCGGAGCGATGAAAATGAAATTTAATTAAACTTAATATTTTTGTTATTTTTTTTTTAAATAAAGATTTTGCGATAAATTGTTAGAGATAATATTTGTTCGTTTCTACTGGACTATAGTAATTGTGGCAACACTGTTAAACAAATACAAAAGTTTTCAGATACCTACGTACCTATCTAAATGTGCTGTAAAAGGTTCAACGTCTTATCTAAATTCCAACATGCTTCATTTTAGAAAGCAGATTTTCTCGATTATGTAGTGTGCGTCTGTTGTTCGTTTTCAAAAATCTGCTTTCCTTTTTTAGTTTATACAGAGGTAAGTGCTGTTATAAATATAAATTTTTCACACTCAACATATCAATATTTTTGGTGTATAAAACCCCATTAAATATTATATAGTGCTTGTATAGTTCTAGACATTATTTAACACATGAAGGTAAAATTTGTTATGAATTAAGATTGCTGTTTTGAGGCTCTCCTGTAATAAAATGGGTACATAAAAATCGTTTAGCAGGTTAAATGTTAAAAATATTAGAATTTTGCGTTGAAAATTCCCAACAATGTGTGGAGCACCCAAGAAATCATCAATTTAAGACTTAAATAAAACCTATGTATTACCCTTTTCTGTAACATTTTACTTCTTAAATTATTTCTTACAGTTATGCATGGTTAGGAGGTAACATGACAAACGTTAGGGTTTCATTTATCAAAAAACGCATATTTGACGTGGACAGATGCCGCCAGGACATAAAGGGTTAATACCTAAACCTTCATGTGAAAATGGCGGCATGAGACTTGACTTGACAGCGTTTGAGATGGTATTATTATTAAGTATTGAAGCAACTTAAAAACTTCTTTAAAAATATCGCGATGCTATTGATATTTAAAACAATTTCTTAATTAATAAATTTAGTAACCTGACATTAAAAACTGTACAAGTGTTTCTAAAAATTGAATAAAATCATTAAAACTAATAAACTTGGTTCAAAAAGAAAAACCCCACAAAACATCACCAGTCACATGTTACCCATAGCGTCTAGCTAGCGGGCCGCCATTTTGTTTCCATTTTCCTCTGTGAACGATTGTAGTTTGCCACTGTGTTGTACATAAAGATTCCTAAAGAAAAATTTCTTGATGGAGAAATTGTGTAACTTTGGGAGAGAGAGAGAGGCACATTATGTGTTTACATCATACATAGATAGCGAGAGAAAGAGCACTTGTAGTTTTTATGTCTGATAAGAACAAAAATTCTAGCAGCGCCATTTAAACAATTTGAATTGCTCGGACTTTCTAGGGTCGCTTTAGTACGTCCAGGTACCTAAGTTTTGAGTTACATCTAAAAGTTTGGGGAAGTGTTATGTCTGAGTTAGGTGGGTTTTGACCAGGCAATATAAAAAATTCACCTGTGTGCGACGGTGAGGAACAACTTTTGTCCTTTAAGCGTTTTTTGAAATTTCTAATTTGGCTCAACAGAAACGCAAGTGCATTACTATTAATGATTATAATTTAAGGGGAGGGGATGCCACGGAACACTAATAAACGTGTAAGTATTGCTTTCATTTGACCGATTTTTTTAAATATCTTTTTAAACATTTATTCTTAGTGTCGTCCCATTATTATGTACTTTTACCTGAACAACCTTAAAGATTCTCGACAAAATGATGTAAAATTTGTTTAAAAAATAATAAATAAAATACTTAAACGCGCTCATTTTTTTCTCAGGGTAGGTAGCAAAAATTCGACTTTTTCGCAAATTACAAAATGTTTTTCATTACCAAAACATTCCCAGCGGGCTCACCATTAAAACTCCCAAATTTGGTACGGTTCCTGTAGTAGGAGCAGAGATATACAACTTCGAAATTTTACTGCATGCCGCCGAAGAAAAATCTAAAAAAATTCGTGAACATTGAGAATTAGGTTTAGATTGCGGGAAAATTTCCAGAATTCAAAAATTCTAGCACGGTCAATTGGTATAAACAATTTAAGTGTCAAAGACAAACTTTTTTTGTATTTTTTAGGTATCGTTATCCATGATGGGTTTGATAGGAGAATACAGTCACAAGTTTTCCCAGTTACAGAATTTGCTTATGTTTGACTGCTTGCTCATCCTGACGGCTGTGAAGAAAAAGAAAGCGTTGGTTAAGGTAATAATAGTATTTAGAGTTTTTATGAATGGATGCTTCTTTCAATTTTTTTTGACAATATGGTGAAGGACGCATAAATTGTTTGGGAAACGGAAATTTGTTGTTTTACTTGGTACAAAGTTATTTCTAAACACAGTTTTAGATTTTTAAATTAATCACAGGTGATTTTCTCTTATACGACGTATTGACCGATTTTTTTAAATATGTTTTTAAACACTTATTCTTAGTGTTGTCCCATTATTATGTATTTTTACCTTAACAACCTTAAAGATTCTCGACAAAATGACGTCAATTTTTATAAAAAATCATAAATAAAATACTTAAACGCGCTCATTTTTTCCCAGGGTAGGTAGAGCAAAAATTCAGCTTTTTCGCAAATTACAAAACGCTTTTTTTACCAAAACATTCCCAATGGGCTCACCATTAAAACCCCCAAATTTGGTACGGTTCCTGTAGTAGGAACAGAGATATACTACTTTGAAATTTTACTGCATGCCGCCGAAGAAAAATCTCAAAAAAATTCGTGAACATTAGCTTTAGATTGCGTTAAAATTACCAGGATTAGAAAATTCTAGCACGGTCAATTGGTATAAACAATTTAAGTGTCAAAAAGTAACTTCTTTGTATTTTTTAGGTATCGTTATCCGTGATGGGTTTGATAGGAGAATACAGTCACAAGTTTTCCTAGCTACAGAATTTGCTCATGTTTGACTGCTTGTTCATCCTGACAGCTGTGGAGAGAAAAATGGCGTTGGTTAAGGTAATAATATTATTTAGAGTTTTTATGATGGATGCGTCATCCAGTTTTCTTGACAATATGGCGGAGGACACATAAATTGTTTGGAGAACGGCAAATGTTTTGTTTTACTTGGTACAAAGTTATTTCTAAACACAGTTTTATATTTTTAAATTAATTACTGGCAGTGCCAAAGAGTAACGTTTCTCGTAAATTCATCCATCCCGCCGTCCGTCTGTCTGTCACAGGTGATTTTCTCTCGGTAAAAATTTGAAATTTAGCATAAAGATAAAATTTGAAAAAGGTTTCCAAAGAATTGTTGAGTGTATCAAATGAAAGTCTATTGAAGCACGAATTCAACGATGTATATTCTATGTATTTTTAAAACATGTTTTAAAACTTTTTTTAAGGAAAAACGCTAAAAATTGCTGTCTCCCGTCCTTTTTACCAGAAGGATCACTCAGAAAAATCTGAAAAAAATCGTGAACATTGAGAATTAGGTTTAGATTGCGAGGAAATTACCAGGATTGAAAAATTCTAGCGCGGTCAATTGTCATACACAATTTAAGTGTCAAAGAGTAAACGAATTCAACGATATATATGATGTATTTTATTTTAATGTATTTTTTAACATTTTTTCGGGAAAAACGCTAAAACTTGTTGTCCCCGCCCTTATTACCAGAAGGATTGCTCAGAAAAATCTGAAAAAATCATGAACAATGAAAATTAGGTTTTGATCGCGGGAAAATTACTAGTATTGCAAAATTCTTGCGCGGTCAATTGTCATAAATAATTTAATTGTTTATTTCCTTAAAACTGCTGAACCACTGGTTTAGAGAAAAGGTTTTTCGACAATAAATAAAATACCTAATCGCGCCCATTTTTTCCCAGTGTAGGTAAAGCAAAATCCAACTTTTTCGTAAATTATAAAATGTTCTTTCTTTACCAAAAAATTCCCAGTGGGCTCACCAGTAAAACCCCCAAATTTGGTACAGTTCCTGTAGTACAAACAGAGATATACAACAGCTCCCACCCTTATTACCAGAAGGATTACTCAGAAAAAAATCCTGAACATTGAAAATTAGGTTTAGATTCTGGGAAAATTATCGGGATTAAAAATTCTAGTCAGGTAATTTTAACAGTTATTTCCTTATAACTGCTGAACCACTGGTTTAGAGAAAAAATTTCCGTCAAAAAATATTTGCCACGATGCATATAGGAACAACTTTTGTCTTCATACGTTTTTCAAAATTTTTAATTTGATCCACTCAGCTCCGCGATACTGCGTTGGTGCTGTTGGCGACGGGTAGTGCGGCAGATGGGTGTAGGGTATCAAATGATAGCTTATTGAAGCACGAATTTAACAATATATATGATGTATTTTTTAAGTTTATTCGGGGGGTTAATTTCGGGGCACAAATTGGGAAATGAAAACAAATAGCGTCGTTTAGGGTATCAAATGAAAGCTTATTGAAGCACGAGTTCAACGATATATATATATATATATATATATATATATATATATATATATATATATATATATATATATATATATATATATATATATATATATATATATATATATATATATATGTATATATATATATATATATATATATATATATATATATATATATATATATATATATATATATATATATATATATATATATATATATATATATATATATGGATGGCGCATGTTACGAAGCCCAGATGTATATATGAGTTTGCAATGTTTAGAGCACTCATATTATATGAAGCCCGACAATGTTGCCTGAGTGTCAGACAATATTTAATTTATACCGTAGTAAGTACGCCGATTGTACGAAGCCCGTAGGCGTATATATAAGTTTGTTTATATCCTGCCGATTATAAGCAACCTAGCAATATTGACATGTGTTTACCATTACATAAATACTTGGCCTGGGAATAGCTTCACCTAAATCTAATGACGAACAGGTATCTTTTAGTAATTTAAATGTCCGTGAAGCCGTTTTTTTTTAAATATGTTTTAAGGACAAAGTTAGACAGAAATAATGGTTTATAGACTTTTCCTGACTACCCTCAAATTAGAAGCAAAATCGGTGGGGGTTAGGAGTTGAAAATATTTAAAAATGCTCCAAAAAATCTGTCTTTATTTTGTTTCGTTGATTTTGGATGAGGCTACATATTTACCTTTTGACAGGTGATTGATGCTACTAATTTAGGCGAATGTCTGGAAGGACCCTATCAATCAAATATCAAACGATAAATGTGTTGTAAATTGTCAAAATATTAGGAAAAAAATAAAAACGGAATTTTAGGTGCATTTTTTTATATTTTCAACTCCTAAACCCGTACCAATTTTGCTGCTAATTAAGGAGTAGTCAGGGGAAGTTTATTAACCATTATTTCTATATACTTTTTTCTTTAGAACGCATATTTTTAGAAAAACTATGTGTATGGAGTTTTGGTGTGGATGATTTTGATTTTAACGCTATTAGCAACCAGAATTTTACCACCGCAATGAATAAACAAGATGAAAATGCCCTCCCTGATAATACCAAAGAACTTGAACTTAGTAGTTCACCAATGACCAGCCAAAACCTTCAAAACGAAAATCCACCACCAGGATGTACCAGTGATTATATTGCACCAATACTCAGTCAAATTAATGAAGATGTAAGCCGTCGATGTCAAGAAGGAAATGCACGTAATATTGGATAAAACCTTCAAGACGAAAACACACCTTGTGATAATTCAAATAACGACTTTGCACCGATGATCAACCAAAATGTTCGAAACGAAAATCCACCTCCAGGAAATACCAGTGATTATATTGCACCAATCCCCAGTCAAATTAATGAGGATGTAAACCATAACCTTCAAGAAGAAAATACACCCGATATTGGACAAAACCTTGAAGACGAAAACACACCTTCTGACAATTCAAATAACGATATTGCCGCTATCCAGAACTTTCAAGGTGACAACATACTCCTTTGTATTGTTAACGATTATACTGCGCCAATGATTAGCAAAACTAAACCAGATAAAAATGTCCTCCCTGATAATACCAAAGGTTGTATTTCACCAATGACCAGTCAAAATCTTTAAAACGAAAATCCGTCTCCAGAAAATAGCAGTGATTATATTGCACCAATGCCCAGTCAAATTGATGAAGATGTAAACAATAACCTTCAAGAAGAAAGCACACCCAATACTGGACAAAACCTTCAAGACGAAAACACACCTTTTGATAATTCAAATAACGATATTGCAGCTATGACCAGGAATAAAGAGTGCGACAAATAATAATAAACAACAAAACAATAAACCTGAGCAAACAGGCATTTTTAATGGCCGAAATAGTGTAAATACTATGGACAGGCGACTGCAAAATCAGGCATTCCTCAAGACGTGATATAACTTTAAACTGATCTGATTCGACTCGATAAAAATGAAACCCAAAGAAACATGGCAAAAAGGAGGATTTTTATCATTGCACCTCTTGAGGAATGTTTCGTAGATTTTGTAGTCGTCTGTTGAATTAACACCTTTGAATACAGTTATGATCCGATATTTCACTAATTTCAATATTTAAAGATCTTTTGTCTAAAATCAATACATATCAGATTTATAACAGATTTGTAAGACATGTAAACACTGCACTGCACGTTCATTTTAAAATAAATAATTACGTCTAGTGCATTTTGAATACATACAGGGTGGTGCAACCAAGATGGGGTGGACGATTGTGAGTAAACGGTGAGGAATTTCGGAAAATTTTTTTTTGGATATTATCGATAGTCAAACACGCTATGTTTTAAAATTATAGCCATAATACAGGGTGGTCCGAAAAACTCGTGGCGAAGCAAAATTGTATTTTTTAAATGGGACACCCGGTATATAATTGTTCCAATTGAATCTCCTGTTCGTTACGATCATTTTGATATAGGGTTTATTGGGTCTAAAACTTATAGTAAGGGAATGGGACGCGGTTAAAGTTGAAAAAATGCTCACAGTTCGGCCATTTTTTAAAAACATTTGAGACAGGTATGGAAAAATCAAATATTCCATAAAACGTTACATATCCTTGAATACATTAATCGCTTGTAATTTGTTTAAAATTATTCACTGTTATACAGGGTGGTCAAGTTTTGCAAATACGCCCTGGGATCATTGTTTTTAAATGGAACACCCTGTATATTTTATTTTCATGTTAAAGATAACATCACTAGCTTTCAAAAAATACCATACATGATGCCTTGCTGACCAACAGTTTTTTAGTAAACTAGCCGTGAAAGCAAAGTTTCTTCATTCTAATACGATTATACTGAATTTACGTTGTTTATTATTAAATATCTAATATTAGGAGGCCATGACACTATCATAAATGAGACAAGAGATTGACGAACTTGTCAAAGCTACTGCCGCATAATCCATTATTTACAAGTTAAGTGTAGGTGGCCCAATAATTATGAGGTAAGAAAACTGAGATCCCAAAACTTTTACATGTTTATTAGAGATATTTCAAAAAACAGAAAATATTGTTTTTAGGAAATGTAAAGTAATTAATAAACCAGTTATAAACAAAGATAATCAGTTCTCAGGTATTATTAATAGTGTGAGAAAATTAATTAAGCAAAAAGAGAACATCTTTTAAAATTATTTAGGTATGCTTACTTGTAAACCTAATTTAATATAAACAATTAAAAAAGCTCGTATATGGTGTTGAACTAAACCACAATTTTGCTGAAGGCACATTTCGAGTCTATCCATGAATGAAAGTTTCACTTTTCTCAAAGTCTGTTCTGAAATGTTGCGAAATCTGTTTCTTATTCTTGTCTTCATATCTTTCACTGCGGTTGGAACCTCTTTATAGACTTCTTCTTTAACATGCCCCCATAGAAAAAATCTAGTGGTGTTAAGTCGGGTGATCCGGCTGGCCACTTAACAGGTCCACCTCGCCCAATCCAACGATCTGTCTTCCAATTATCGACAAAATTCTTACATTCCTATGGTAATGCGGGGGTGCTCCATCATGTTGAAACCATAAGGATCCCCTTACCACTAAAGGTAAATCTTCAAGCAATACTGGCAACTCATTTCTCAAAAAGCTGGTTTATTAATTACTTTACATTTCCTAAAAACAATATTTTCTGTTTTATGAAATATCTCTAATAAACATGTCAAAGTTTCGGGTCTCAGTTTTCTTACCTCATAATTATTGGGCCACCTACACTTAACTTGTAAATAATGGAATATGCGACAGTCTTTGACAAGTTCGTCAATCTTTTGTTTCATTTATGATGGTGTCATAGCCTCCTAACATTAGATATTCAATAAGAAACAACGTAAATTCAGTATAATGGTATTAGAATGAAGAAACTTTGCTTTCACGGCTAGTTCACGAAAAAACTGTTGATCAGAAAGGCATCATGTATGGTATTTTTTGAAAGCACAGTTGTAAGTAGTAATGTTACCTTTAACATGAAAATATAATATATAAGGTGTTACATTTAAACACAATGAGTCCAACTTGACCACCCTGTATAACAGTGAATAATTTGAAACAAATTGCAAGCGATTAATGTATTCAAGGATATGTAACGTTTTATGGAATATTGGGTTTTTCCATACCTGTTTCAAATTTTTATAAACATGTCCGAACTGTGAGCATTTTTTCAAATTTAACCGCGTTCCATTCCCTTACTATAAGTTGTAGACCCAATAGACCCTATATCAAAATAATCGTAACGAACAGGAGAACCAATTGGAACGATTATATACCGGGTGTCCCATTTGAAAAAATACAAGTTTGGTTCACCACGAGTTTTTCGGACAACCCTGTACGATGGCTATAATTTTAAAACATAGCGTGTTTGACTATCGATAATATCAAAAAAAAATTTTTCGAAATTCCTCACCGTTTACTCACAATCGTCCACCCCATCTTGGTTGCACCACCCTATATATGCACGATAGACATAAATTACGTTTTCAACAATCAATCCAATTTTTAGATTTTTATTCTTTTGTTTTTAAGATGTCAACCGAACCAGTTTTGGTAAAACACCCTGTATAAGACCTCAGCATAAACCTAAATGGTTCGAATTTAATTAGTATTTTTATTAAAATAAACGTTTCCAAACTTCCGGGCTTCTGTTAATCGATGGAACATCTTCGGCTTCGTAACATGCGCAGTATTCCCGAAGTGTATATACATTTTTCCGGACCGCCAACTGGTGGCAGTTACCATGAACTACAAGTGTATTTTTTTAGGGATCACACAACCCTAAACAGCCCGGGCTTCGGATAAGAAATTGCATTTATAGAGTCACCTATTGTACTTTTAACAAAGCCGCGGCAGTCATAGGAAGCCTGAACCGATATGCAACCTAATGCACTTACTTGTAATGCAAAAAGATAGCGCTAACTACGTGTTTTTTAGAAAAAACACTGAAAAATTACGAAGCCCGAAATCGGGCTTCCCAAGTCGGTATCGGGCTTCGCATACTAGGTCCAATATAGCGTTTTTGGCTTCCTAAAGGTGGAATCCATATATATATATATATATATATATATATATATATATATATATATATATATATATATATATATATATATATATATATCAAACGTATGAATGAAAGTCTACTTGTCAGGGGTACATATAAATATGCAAAAATTGAGAATAAATTCTCTAACCACCTGAAAATTCCTTATACAATAAGGATTTCAACAAATAATGGTAAAACAGCTATTCTCCGGGCTATATGCCCCTCCGAGCGCTGAATTACATACCAAAATTTGCCGTATTTTCTTCTAACACAGTTAGATAAGAAAATACTGTTTCAAATGCAAGAAACTACCAGGAAGAAGGAAGCTTTTTCTTTAGTTAGAATGTCGTCACCTGTAGACCGGTTTCGAACTCGTTGGTTCTCATCAGTACAGGATAGACGAACATACCAACCTTCCGAAAAAGTAATCCCTTAAAGCTACAACTGTCGTACTGCATAAGCAGTGAGACACAGGCAGCGCCATCCATTAGCAGTTTCACGCATTCAGAGTAGAGTTTACCGTAAGGTAAAATTATCAAACGTATGAATGAAAGTCTACTTGTCAGGGGTACATATAAATATGCAAAAATTGAGAATAAATTCTCTAACCACCTGAAAATTCCTTATACAATAAGGATTTCAACAAATAATGGTAAAACAGCTATTCTCCGGGCTATATGCCCCTCCGAAGGTTGGTATGTTCGTCTATCCTGTACTGATGAGAACCAACGAGTTCGAAACCGGTCTGCAGGTGACGACATTCTAACTAAAGAAAAAGCTTCCTTCTTCCTGGTAGTTTCTTGCATTTGAAACAGTATTTTCTTATCTAACTCTGTTAGAAGAAAATACGGCAAATTTTGGTATGTAATTCAGCGCTCGGAGGGGCATATAGCCCGGAGAATAGCTGTTTTACCATTATTTGTTGAAATCCTTATTGTATAAGGAAGTTTCAGGTGGTTAGAGAATTTATTCTCAATTTTTGCATATTTATATGTACCCCTGACAAGTAGACTTTCATTCATACGTTTGATAATTTTACCTTACGGTAAACTCTACTCTGAATGCGTGAAACTGCTAATGGATGGCGCTGCCTGTGTCTCACTGCTTATGCAGTACGACAGTTGTAGCTTTAAGGGATTACTTTTTCGGAAGGTTGGTATGTTCGTCTATCCTGTACTGATGGGAACCAACGAGTTCGAAACCGATCTGCAGGTGACGACATTCTAACTAAAGAAAAAGCTTCCTTCTTCCTGGTAGTTTCTTGCATTTGAAACAGTATTTTCTTATCTAACTGTGTTAGAAGAAAATACGGCAAATTTTGGTATGCAATTCAGCGCTCGGAGGGGCATATAGCCCGGAGAATAGCTGTTTTACCATTATTTGTTGAAATCCTTATTGTATAAGGAATTTTCAGGTGGTTAGAGAATTTATTCTCAATTTTTGCATATTTATATATATATATATATATATATATATATATATATATATATATATATATATACACTGCGCACCAAAATTAACGCATAATTCTAAAAATCGTTTTAAATCAAATAGTTTTAATTTTTTAAGTCTTGTTTTGATATATGTTAATATTCCTGGTCTTTTGCCGGTATTTATTGGATTAACAGCAAAAAAAAATTATCTTTTGTTGTCTTTTTTTGCCAAGAATTCCAAAACATGATGAGAGCTGTTTATTTCAATTTCAATTCGGATTGATTTTAGTACGTTTTGCTAAATCATCTAAGACGTTTATAAAATTGATTGAGTATCTTTACGCAAAATGAACCCACAACAGCGAGAAAATCGAAATTTATCGGAATCTGACTGCGTTAGAATCATTACTCTTCGGGAAGAAGGTTACAATCAAGCTGAGCTCGCTGAACGGTTTAATGTGCATCAATCAACCATTCGTAGAGTTCTGACACGATTTGCGGCAACAGGGAGTAACACAAGAAGACCAGGTCAGGGTCGTGGAAGGGTTACAACCCCTGAGCAAGACCGATTTTTGGGCCTTCGTACACTGAGGCAACGGTTTGTGACCAGTACTTTGCTACAAAATGAATTTTTGGACCGTTACAATTTTAGAATTAGTCAAAATACGATAAGAAGAAGACTTGCATCAGTTGATCTGAGGCCTGGAAGGGCAGCCACAGGTCCGTTACTTACCGTAGAGCATAGAAGACAAAGATTGAACTTTGCTCATGAACACGTAGGTTGGGATATTGAAGATTGGTCAAGAATATTGTTCACCGATGACTCTAGGTACTGTCTTTTTTCGGATGACAGGCGAAATAGAGTGTACAGAAGGCCGGGGGAACGATACGCCCAGTGTAACATTGTGCAAACAGTGAGTTATGGCGGCGGCTCAGTGATGGTGTGGGGTGGGATCAGTTTGGAGGCTCGTACGGCGTTAGTTCGGATAGATAGAGGGCGGCTAACCGCACACAGGTACATTACAGACATTTTAGAAGAGCATGTTGTGCCATTTGCACCCTATATTGGGGACAATTTCATGCTTATGCATGATAATGCCCGACCACACGTGGCAAGAATTGTGCAACAGTATCTTCAAGAGGTCGGAATTCGTACTATGGTTTGGCCTCCGAGAAGCCCTGACCTGAACCCAATTGAGCATATGTGGGACTTAGCAGGGAGGCGGCTAAGACAACTACCCAACCCTCCAAATACCTTAAATGACATTTTTTTGCGACTGGTAGAAATCTGGGATCAAATTGACCAGGATCAAATAAGAACGTTAATTGACAGTATGAGGGATCGTTGCCAAGCTGTAATAAATGCTAGGGGAGGAAATACTCGCTTCTAAGTTTTGTTATTCTGGACATTAGAATTTTTCATTTTGTAGTTTTTTTTAAATGCATATTTTCTTGATTTCAAATAAAATTTTCATGAAAAAAAATATATATATATATATATATATATATATATATATATATATATATATATATATATATATATATATATATATATATATATATATATATATATATATATATAATTTTTTTTTAATGTAGTTTTTTAATTTGATTCTGGGGGTTAATTCCGGGGGTAAATTGGGAAATAAAAAAAATTTCAAGAACTTCTTGTATGGTATCAAATGAAAGCTTATTGAAACACGAATTCAACGATATATGTGAGGAAGATTAAATTGTTTGTCAACATAGGGCTAAAAACTCAGATTTATTGTAAAAATATCATTTAATAGACTTAATTAATAATAATAATTAACAAATATTTCTATATCGCATATTTAAAATTACACTTTTTTTAAAACAAACGTTTACTACATATTAATAATTTTAATCTTAGTTTTTGTATGGTGTATTAACGTTGTATCCATCTTAGTTGATTATATGTACCCTTCACGTCTGGTTTTTTATATTTCCTTTTGGGTGGAAATAACTTGGATATAATATTTATATATTTCCAACTTTTACTTGATCGTATAGGTCTGTTCTTCAGAAACCCACATCTGTATGCGTCGGATAATAACAGAATTTCCTTATACTGATTCAGTTCATTTCTGGTATATTTCTTCGGGTGCTGATAAGTTAACAAATTCGATAACCCATCTGTTAATGTATACTTTTCTTCATCTATCAACAAAATATCCCCATTAAATTCAATATGTTTGTTGCCAATAAACCACCCAGCGCCTATTTTTCTGAATCCGAAAATATCCTCGTCCGATAGTGCAAGAAGTTTAAATTTTATGTCGCGTTTCAACATGTTACTCATATGACGTCTGAATAAAAAATGGCGTTCTCAAATATAAACAGTTTTTTGTAACGAAGTACTAACGGGTACCACACATTACTTAATCCCTAAAGGAACAGCGTATAAATCCTAAAGGAACAGAAGAAAAACAAATGTGATACAATACCATAGAGATAAAAACGCGTGAAATTTGCTTAGAAAAAATAATAAATAAAATACCTAAACGCGCTAATTTTTTCCTCCAGGGTAGACAGAGCAAAACAAAAATTCAACTTTTTCGCAAACTACAAAATGTTTTTTCCTTGCCAAAACATTCCCAGTGGGCTCACCATTAAAACCCCTAAATTTGGTATAGTTCCTGTAGTAGGAACAGAGATATACAAGGGTCAAAGAGTAACTTTTTTTTTGTATTTTTAGGTATCATAATCCGTGATGGGTCAGCCAGGATATTAACACACCCCTGTTCTAGCTACCTAATTTGCTCATATTTGTAGCAGTGTACTTCCTAGCTGTGAAGAAAAAGGACAATAACTGTGCATAATTATATAAAAAACCTTTTTAATACTTCAAATAAAAATATCACGTCCTATATATTTACTTCGAATAGAATTCGAGTTAAAAATTTAATATGTAAAACCCTATGATGTGCGGGTTAATTAAATATATTCCAACCAATTAGCAGTCAATTGTTTAGTATTAAGTATTCCTAATAAATGTGCTACCGCTTCTGTCTTTTAATGCGACATAGAGAAATCCTTGTAGCGTAGTTCCACCAAAAGTTTGAGGCCATGTATTTAATATTAAAATGGAATGAAATAATTTTGCAAAACAAGTATTTTTATCTATGGTTACATACATGATTCTTTCTGTTACGTTTCTAAATAATGTACTAGATAGAAGATTTTGTGGGAAATCAATAGAGTCCGCCTGTTGTGTAACCGCTAATTTTCGTCGCAAGTCCTATATCTTTACTTCTAATAGAATTCAAGTTAAAAATTTAAATTGTAAAACCCTATGATATGCGGGTTAAGTGAATATCTCCCAACCAATTAGCAGTCAATTTTTATATGTTTTATTTAATGCAACTTTTAAACTATAACTTATCTGCTCATATTAAAATGGAAATGATTTGAGTTTAACCTTTACTTCAAAATAGCGGTTACACAACAGGTGGCCTCCATTCTAATAATGTGCTACCCCTTCTGTCTTTTAATGCGACATAGAAAAAACTCAGCATAGTTCCGCAAAAAGTTGAGACCACGTATTTAATATTAAAATGGTATGAAATTCTAAACAATATATTAGATACAAGATTTTGTGAGAAATCAATAGAGTTTGCCTGTTGTGTAACCGCTATTTTTCGTCGTAAGTCCTATATCTTCTAGAGAAGAGAATCTTCTAATAGAATTCGAGTTAAAAATTTAAATTGTAAAACCTTATGATGTGCGGGTTAATTAAATATATTCCAACCAATTAGCAGTCAAGTGTCTAGTATTAAGTAATTTTTATATATTTTAGTTAATGCAACTTTTAAACTATAACTTATCTGCGAATATTAAAATGGAAATGGTTTGAGTGTCAACCTTTATTTCAAAACAGCAGTTACACAACAGGTGGCCTCCATTCTAATAATGTGCTATCCCTTCTGTATTTTAATGCGACATAGAATTGGTATAAAATAATTTTGCAAAACTAGTATTTTTATCTATGGCTACAATGTATGGCTCTATCTGTAAAGTTTCTAAACAATGTATTAGATACAAGATTTTGTGGGAAATCAATAGAGTCCTCCTGTTGTGTAACCGATATTTCTCGACGCAAAAGACAACTTTTTGTAGTAAACACGAATAAAATCGTTTTAATTGCTTATTTTGAATAAAAAAAACACTTCAAAATATTTGGTGTTGCCTGCAGTAAAAGTAAATATAAAATTAAAACAGTTGACAATAATAAAATAAATTATAACGAAATTGTACATTATAAAATTAAACCCATTAAAATACAAAAGGTTTCAGTTTCAACTTTTACTTCAAAATAGCGGTTACACAACAGGTGGACTCTATTAATTTCCCGTTGTAAAAGCTCGCCTCGACAAATTCCTTATATAGCACTGCATTTTCAAATCAAAAATAAACATCTGTCTTATGCATAAGACATGCATATGCAAAGCATCAAAAAGCTAAACCAAGCTTATCGATCGTAAAGTCGTGCTGTATGAGGGGCGGAAAGGGCGGGCGGGAGTATCTCAACAACTGATTGTTGCTCTCTGTCACATATTTTAAAGGACAAATCGTGTCGCACAACTGCGTCTAACCACCTGCTTGCTTTGCATTGAAAATGCATCACAATAAGGTGACCCTGAAGCGAGCATCGTACACCTGGCTATCAACAAGCAAAAAGACATATGCTCTCAAACACCCCAATATTAATAACTAAAAGTCAACGGCAACTTCGACAAAATACTTTGGAATAACACCTGCGCATATCAAGGTCAAATAACAATAGCACAGCTTCGCGACCAAGGCCGACCCCAATACGCATGCGGAAAACTTGACAGGGTTAACTTCTACATGTGCTTTCCAACATCCCAATATTAAATAACTAAAAGGCAATGGTCACTTCGACAAAATTTGGAATAACACCTGCGCATATCAATGCCAAATAGCAATAGCACACGTGCACGCTCCAGGTCATTGCCCTAATAGCACACCTACGCGACCAAGGCCGACCCTACTGCGCATGCGGAGAACTCGACAGGGTTAACTATTACTACTAATGTATGTTTATCTTGCATGTTATACCTACTCGTGAAACAGTCTTATCAAATACCATTCGTGCACTAATTTCTCCTGTAAAAAATTGGAA